>OU612047.1:31115288-31584385 GCA_914767935.1 Coremacera marginata | reverse complement strand
ATATCCGTATCCATATCCATATACATATCCATATCCATATCCATATCTATATCCAATCCATACCATATCCATATCCAAATCCATATCCATATCCATATCCATATCCATATCCATATCGATAACCATATCCATAGCCATATCCTTATCCATATCCATATCCATATCCATATCCATATCCATATCCATATCCATATCCATATTCATATCCATATCCATATCCATCCATATCCATATCCATACCATATCCATATCCATATCCATATCCATACCATATCCATATCCTATCATATCCATATCCATATCCATATCCATATCCATATCCATATCCATATCCATATCCATATCCATATCCATATCCATATCCATATCCATCCATATCCATATCCATATCCATATCCATATCCATATCCATATCCATATCCATATCCATATCCATATCATATCCTTATCCATATCCATATCCATATCCATATCCATATCATATCCATATCCATATCCATATCCAAACCATATCCATATCCATATCCATATCCATATCCATATCCATATCCATACCATATCCATATCCATATCCATAATCCATATCCAACATATCCATATCCATATCCATATCCATATCCATATCCATATCCATATCCATATCCATATCCATATCCATATCCATATCCATATCCATATCCATATCCATATCCATATCCATATCCATATCCATATCCATATCCATATCCATATCCATATCCATATCCATCCATATCTATATCCATATCCATATCCATATCCATATCTAAATCCATATCCATATCCATATCCATATCCATATCCATATCCATATCCATATCCATATCCATATCCATATCCTATCCATATCCATATCCATACCATATCCATATCCATATTCATATCCATATCCATATCCATATCCATATCCATATCCATATCCTTGTCCATATCCATATCCACATCCATATCCATATCCATATCCATATCCATATACATATCCTTATCCATATCCATATCCATATCCATATCCATATTCATATCATATCCATATCCATATCCATATCACCATATCCATATCCATATCCATATCCATATCCATATCCATATCCATATCCATATCCATATCCATATCCATATCCATATCCATATCCATATCCATATCCATATCCATATCCATATCCATATCCATATCCATATCCATATCCATATCCATATCCATATCCATATCCATATCCATATCCATATCCATATCCATATCCATATCCATATCCATATCCATATCCATATCCATATCCATATCCATATCCATATCATATCCATATCCATATCCATAATCCATATCCATATCCATATCCATATCCATAACCATATCCATATCCATATCCATATCCATATCCATATCCATATCCATATCCATATCCATATCCATATCCATATCCATATCCATATCCATATCCATATCCATATCCATATCCATATCCATATCCATATCCATATCCATATCCATATCCATATCCATATCCATATCCTTTCCATCTATCCATATCCATATCCATATCCATATCCATATCATATCCATATCCATATCCATATCCATATCCATATCATATCCATATCCATATCCATATCCATATCCATATCCATATCCATATCCATATCCATATCCATATCCATATCCATATCCATATCCATATCCATATCCATATCCATATCCATATCCATATCCATATCCATATCCATATCCATATCCATATCCATATCCATATCCATATCCATATCCATATCCATATCCATATCCATATCCATATCCCATATCCATATCCATATCCATATCCATATCCATATCCATATCCTTATCCATATCCATATCCATATCCATATCCATATTCATATTCATATCCATATCCATATCCATATCCATATCCATATCCATATCCATATCCATATCCATATCCATATCCATATCCATATCCATATCCATATCCATATCATATCCATATCCATATCCATATCCATATCCATATCCATATCCATATCCATATCCATATCCATATCCATATTCCATATCCATATCCATATCCTATCCATATCCATATCCATATCCATATCCATATCATAGCCATATCCATATCCATATCCATATCCATATCCATATCCATATCCATATCCATATCCATATCATATCCATATCCATATCCATATCCATATCCATATCCATATCCATATCCATAGCCTATCCATATCCATATCCATCATATCCATATCCATATCCATATCCATATCCATATCCATATCCATATCCATATCCATATCCATATCCATATCCATATCCATATCCATATCCATATCCATATCATATCCATATCCATATCCATATCCATATCCATATCCATATCCATATCCATATCCATATCCATATCCATATCCATATCCATATCCATATCCATATCCATATCCATTCCATATCCATATCCATATCCATATCCATATCCATATCCATATCCATATCCATATCCATATCCATATCCATATCCATATCCATATCCATATCCATATCCATATCCATCCATATCCATATCCATATCCATATCCATATCCATATCCATATCCATATCCATATCCATATCCATATCCATATCCATATCCATATCCATATCCATATCCATATCCATATCCATATCCATATCCATATCCATATCCTATCCATATCCATATCCATATCCATATCCATATCCATATCCATATCCATATCCATATCCATATCCATATCCATATCCATATCCATATCCATATCCATATCCATATCCATATCCATATCCATATCCATATATCCATATCCATATCCATATCCATATCCATATCCATATCCATATCCATATCCATATCCATATCCATATCCATATCCATTCCATATCCATATCCTATCCATATCCATAGTCCATATCCATATCATATCCATATCCTTATCCTATCCATATCCTATCCATATCCATATCCATATCCATATCCATATCCATATCCATATCCATATCCATATCCATATCCATATCCATATCCATATCCATATCCATATCCATATACATATCCATATCCATATCCATAATCCATATCCATATCCATATCCATATCCATATCCATATCCATATCCATATCCATATCCATATCCATATCCATATCCATATCCATATCCATATCCATATCCATATCCATATCCATATCCATATCCATATCCATATCCATATCCATATCCATATCCATATCCATATCCATATCCATATCCATATCCATATCCATATCCATATCCATATCCATATCCATATCCATATCCATATCCATATCCATATCCATATCCATATCCATATCCATATCCATATCCATATCCATATCCATATCCATATCCATATCCATATCCATATCCATATCCATATCCATATACATATCCATATCCATATCCATATCCATATACATATCCATATCCATATCCATATCCATATCCATATCCATATCCACATCCACATCCATATCCATATCCATATCCAAATAAAAATCCAAATCCTAAAGAATGTAGAATGTAAAGGATTATTTTCAGAGACATTTTCCATATCGCTCTTGGGCAAAATTTAATTCTTCTTAATTTCATTTATGCAGAAGACTGCGAATACAAATGCTCCGAATTGGGAGCATGTGTTAATGCCAGCGTATGGTGTGACGGTGTTGTGCACTGCCCCTCCGGTGATGATGAGGCTTTCTTGCAATGTTCGGCCATAATGAAACTTCCGGCGGAAATGCTAGCATCGCTGTGTTTGATAATTGTGCTCTTTTGTTGTGGATTCGCAGCATTTGCCTACAAGTAAGTTAAACTAAAAGCAAACATTTTGAGAAATTTTCTTTTTATAAATCCACTATATATTTTTAAGAAAAATCAAGCGAAAACTGCGCGGCTCATCGGTGCTACAGACACGTCTTAAATCGCTGAGCTCAATGGATACCGCGGTCTTGGATGAAAAGGAAGTGATTTGCTGACAAAGCGACAATTCTGTGCGATATGTGGAGATAGATCGAGTTACTACAGTCTGACCGATTCTCATCGAAACACTCATAAATATTGTGCAGAATTGTGCCACGGAACAACTAAAAAAGCAACAAAAACAACAAGAAAAAACTCCTATGGTATTTGTATTTTAAATTCATATAAAACCTCAAACTAATTTAAATGTATATTAAATATAATTTCAAGTGTTATGGTTTTATAATTGAAACAAAAAATTCCAAACATAACAAAACAACAACTATAAGAATATTTGTGTGTGTATTAGTGTATAATTTTTATACTAAATTTTTTAACTACATATATATATATATACACATGTATAGACTATATACATATGTATATGCTCTAAGATTAACTTAATTTCTGTCTACCGTTAATGTTGCGATTAGTAGTTTTAGAAAAAAAAAAAAAAAATAAATAGCAGTTTTTAAAGTAACAACAAGTTAAGACCAACGCAATGGTACCTAGAGTAAGAAACAAAACAGGTATCGGTTTGATGAAAAAAAATCAACTATATTGTAACAAGTGAAGATAAAAATACGTTCACATTGAATTTGAAATAACAAAAAAAATGTTTAAACTTCATTCACAAGACAGGCCTGTCCAGCCAGAGGCTCAATTGGCTCGAGTGAACCGCACGTTGCGGCTAGTTTGTAATGTATTTTTTTCAAGTATGTACATAAAGCAAAATCTAGATGGGCAGGACTGTCGTAATATAGAGTTGAAAAAAATAAAAATGTTAAAATCCGACCTGCCATTATCCACGACCACCCCAAAACAAGTGTTATGCGACGCACAAAATTTCATTAAGAAAAATTAAAAAAAAAAAAATAGTTTTAAAAATAGTTTATGTAATATTATTAAAAACTAAAATCATAATCAAAATTAACAAAAAAAAAAACCAAAACTTAATATTGACTTGTGCGTTAAATTTCAAAAAGCATTAATATAGTTAGTTCTAAAAAACTTAACTAAATTTCAACTGTACAATATGTGCATTAGAGTTAAGTCATTTTTGTGCGTGTGTAGGTTGAAGAAACAACTTTTAACTAAATTAAGTTAATTCATTTTTTCAAACACTTCATTTCTAAAACTAGTAATTTTGCTCAATTTTGTAATAAATCTAAAATGTAATTTATTTGTTGTATTTATCGTAAATATCGTAAATGCACTTTATGTTAAATTAAACTGCGAAATATCGGTTAAATCAATCAGAAACTGCCACTTAACTTGTGTTAAATGTATCGAATTAAACACTGCCCATAAATTGTGTAAAAAAATCCCAATCAATAAATGTTTGTCTGCTTTAATTGTTACAAGCAGTGAACGAAAATAAACGATACGATACTTTAGTGTACCATATACAGTCAGTCAAAAAAAAAGTTGTACACTAAAAGAAATCAAATAAATTGAAAAATATTATGAAAAGTATAAAGTAAATATGTATTTATTATATATCAAAGTAAAGCTTGACATCCATACTATAACTTAAAGGTAAAATTTTTTTTAATGCTTATATTTTGAGCAGAAAAAAAAACAAAAACAAAAATATGCCAATTTCGGTATGCCAAAAAAAAACTTGAACACTTGTATCTATCTTTATATAGAGAGTCCCGTTATAAAATTTTAAAGGGAATATTGATAACTTGGTATTTATGGTTAGTGGAATTTCGTTTTTCAAAGTGATCGCATCATTCCATTTTCGGAAATAGATAAAAGATGACAAAAAAACAAATTTCAAAAGATTTGAAAGAACTAATTATAAAACCATAGAATGAAAAAAATTCAGTGCGCGATATTGGGAAAATAGTTAAAAAAACTCCACACTACTGTTCATTATGTAATAAAAACATATAAAAAAAATAAGTCTCCAAAGACCCCGTGGAAGTGGCCGCCCAAAGAAGATAAACACGCCCCAAATTGAACGCGAAATACTAAGATTTGTTAAAAAGGATGCAAAATTTTCCGCCGTTCAGATCGCAAAAGAGCTTAAAAGCAGCAACATAGTTGATGTCAATCCACAGACTGTAAGAAATTTCTTGCATTCAGAAGGACTGCATGCACACGCACCTAGAAAAAATCCACTTTTGTCTAAAACAAACATTAAAAACCGCTTGGACTATACTTACGAGTTTATACACAAAGACAATTCGTTCGGACAAAGTTATGTTTACGGATGAGTCAAAATTTAATTTATTTACATCTGACGGACGAAGTTACGTATGGAGAAGCAAAGGAGAAGCATTAAATCGACGTAATGTCACAAATACAGTTAAACACGGAGGTGGCAATGTGATGTTCTGGGGTGCAATGGGTGCAAATGGCGTGGGAAATCTAGTTTTTGTTGAGGGAAACATGAACAAAACGGATTATTTGAATATTCTAAAGAATAATTTGGTAGAATCTGCCCAAAAAATGGGTTTAACGGATGGATTTGTGTTTGTCCAAGACAATGATCCCAAGCACACGGCCCATATCGTTAAAGAATTTTTGCTTTATAAAACTAAAAAAGTACTGCCCCACCCTCCCCAGAGCCCGGACTTAAATCCTATAGAGCATCTGTGGGCATTTATGAAAACAAAATTAAACTAATATAACATTTCCAGCAAACAAACCCTCAACAACGCCCTTATGGATATATGGAATTCAATACCTGTAGAAGTGACGAAAAAACTGGTCCACTCGATGCCAAATAGACTCCTAGCAGTAAAAAAACGCTAAGGGCCACCATACAAAATACTAATTAAGTTCAAAATTTCGTTTTTAATTGAATTATTTTAAGTTTTTTTAAGTGTTCAAGTTTTTTTTTGGCATACTGAAATTGGCATATTTTTGTTTTGGTTTTTTTTTCTGCTCTAAATATAAGCATTAAAAAAATTTTACCTTTAAGTTATAGTATGGATGTCAAGCTTTACTTTGATATATAATAAATATATATTTACTTTATACTTTTCATAATATTTTTCAATTAATTTGATTTCTTTTAGTGTACAACTTTTTTTTTGACTGACTGTATGTGTTTGTGTAGACGAACGTAAACACAAACGCTACAGTGCTATCGCATAGAAAAAATGAACACAAACATTATCATGCTGTAGCGTTCGACAGAAAAGCATTACAGTACTGTTTGTAATGTTTGCGCAGTAAGTGCTCAACACAAACGGAATACAGAGGAGCTGTGGATCACAGGAATTTTTATAAACGTGAAATTTGTATAATTCTCGATTGTTAAAACCACAAAAGTTTAAGAGCTCTGCTTTTTTTGTCACTCAAAAACCGCTACACGTACGCTTATTTTAGTAAAGCTATCGTAGTGTATTTTTTGTGTTTGCGTTTAAGTTCACAAACTTTTACAAAATAATGATACAAAATAATGAGGGAAGTGATCTGCGATACATAATGCTAATGTACTGTTCTCTCAAATCAAAAGCTACTTTAGCATTTATTTTCGTTCACTGGCTACAAGCCTCAACAACTAGGGAACAAAATGAAAGATACGCCGAGTAACTGTAAATACGTACTCGTACATTAATATGTAGATGTGTTGTTAAACTTACTCATAGCAAATAAATTACGATCGAATTTGTTCCAACAATGCTTAATGTTTAAACAATTCGCAATAATTCTTCTTGGTAAAGTTAAACGATGTCAAAAATTAATGAAACGATGCTGCCGAGTATCAAAAATTATCGAACCAATGCTGCCGCGTATAAAATAGATTAAAGTATTTAATAGAAGACAACGGATTTATTCCAAATAATATTAAAAAATATTGGAAAATGTCGCTCGTTGGCTACTTTGATAACATTTTTAACATATTTAAAAAAAAAAAAAAATTCTTTAACAATTTGAGGCTTTTTGCTCATTTTCTCTGAGAGCAATAATAGTTAAATGAAACAATATATTCAGTTTCTTTGAAAACATATTGACTGAACGTATTTATTTGAATTCAGTTAACTTCTAGAATTGGATGTCATATATAAACATATATAAAAAAGATTTTGTCATAATAAATAAGAAAATAAATTATTCAAAATTATTGAAATTCTTTTAAGTTTTAAAAGTTTTGATTATAAAATTACATTAAAAAACAAATAGCTTAGAAAAAATAATTAATTCTGATAAAAATAATTAATGATTTATAACCGTTTTTTAGAGGATATCTCGAAAACAATCTTAAGATCGTTTAAAATGTTTGGAACTTTTGGGATCTATGCCCCAAATATAGAATAAATATATGAGTGGCCGCTACGCACGGTATAAGTGAAACTTTTATTCAAAAATAGAATTTCTGGAAGATTGCTAATTTATTTTATTAACATTTCCTCCTTCAGTGCAACCAAATAGTTAAAATGCAATCTGCCTTCATGCCAATAATAGTTCAAGAACAGTTTTTTTTTCATAAAGCCAACTAGTATATTCAACATAGTAATATCATGGGGAATATCAATTGTCCCTTTTTTTTATGAACAGTTACTGAAAAGTTCAATATTTACGTACAGATTTAGATCACAGTTTTTTTTTACTTTTGTGTCACAGTTGATAACCAACTAGATAACCAAGAGAATTTTTTTATTTTAATTTGATGACTTAAGTCATCCCAGGCTCGATCCTCATAGCACAGACGACCGACCTTGCTGTTTTATTTTCTTGTTAATTATATGTTTATTTATAAGTATTAAAAAGAAAAAATTTGTCGAAAAACCTGTGTCGGGAATAATGCACTTTTCCCTTTCCGTACTCGCATCGAACCGCGTACAATTCGACTGCAAGTTGAACATGCTACGATCTCACCATTGCCTCCCTTGCATCATAGCGGACAAAATACGAACAAACCTGAAAGCAAGCATTGTATAAATCTTCCAATTGATTCCATAAGATTGATGCCAAAAAGAATTTATTATTTATAATTTGGCTTTATTTATATAATTTATTTTCAATTTAAAAAAAAAAAACAAAAACTGCCTGTAGATTGTAAATATTTTTAATTTAAAAAAAAAACACAAAATTTCAACTGCAGTTAGGATCACTAAGCCTTTGCTTTGTGGTTAGTATCTCTGAACTTATGCTAAAACGCATACTTGTTTGGGTTTATTTTACCGTGCCTAAACAGTTAAAAATGTTGATGCGTTTTTCGATATATATACGTATATACAAGATACTCCAAATCCGACTTCGATATCGAAAATTTAAAAATTTACGAATAGTTCGCGATGATAACAATCGAATTCGTTATCGATTACGATTCGAAAAAGATACGTTTGGAGGACGTAACGATTGCTTCCTAAACGAAGATTCGGGTATATTTCGAAAAATTATTCGTTTACAATTTCAAATCGATTAATTCTTCCACACACATGCGAAGATAATTATATTTTCTACTTTTATACTGTAACGTGGATACTTTCGGATAACTTTTTTGGTACTTTCAGACTTACTTTTATTATTACTGGCGCGGGAACACTGGTATGAAATAACTTTGAATTTTTTATCGCAAATAAGGGAAAAATAAGAATTTTTCTTCGATAAAAGTTCATTGCAGACGAACTTTCGCCGGGTGGGTTACATATGCATTGACATCTGTTAATTTTCGACACAATATTTTAGTAACATATCCTTCTGATGTTTTAGTTTCGACCAACATATCGTAGGTAATTTTACAACTCAGTTGATAATGGAAGAACTTGTAACCAGTATTTTGTGTGTTAAAATACCGCAGCATGCGAATATTTTTTTATTTCGATATAAATGTGAGTTAAAACCTACATTTGAATTATATGAAAGATACGATATTTATTGGATTGGATTGGAAATTCACAGATCTAAGAATAAAACAAATTTTAGATTCAAAGTTGCATTCGTTAATATTGCAGCATGTGCTGTTTCCAAATTAATCAATGCAATCAATCTGAATTTATCAAAACTCCATTTGAGAAATGCCTAAAAGTATGCTAATGATCTGAAAAAGTTACGTTCAGATTCAAAGTTTTAGACCGTACTGTACTTTCAGAGTATTGAACGCAAGACTCAATTCAATCATGAAAGAAAGAGAGACGTTACTGATTCTTGATTTAGCATAAGTATGAGCTACTCAAATAAATATGTCTACGTGGCCTAGTGGTTAGAACAGCCGGCTATTGATACAAGCGTGGTGTGTTCAATCCTCAGTGGAAGCAAAAATATAAATTTTTGCTCGTTTTTATACAACTAGTGCGGCGAATTGCAGTGTTGTTGTTTTCATAAGAACCATTTCGTTACATTAGTTTTACCCCCTATCTAGCTCGCCGTGTTTTTGTATACGCGGCTATAAAAGTTTCACTTCAAAAAGTATATGAGAAACTAGTAGCGGAATTTCCAAACTCGTTTACAGCAATTATCGCTGTCGTTAACATACTAATACTGGCATTTTCTATGAACGATAACGACAACTATTATTATCGTTAACTTTTTGGAAATACAGCTACAGTTCTCGAGAAAAACTAATTGTTAGATTGCAAATTGGCAGTGTAATTCTTATTCAATAGTATTTGCAATTTTATCGTAATTACATTCACGTTTTAACAATGTTACCAAATTTTAGAAATTGTTTTCAAAATTATCATTCTATATGCAAAACTAATACAGCTCTTGCACCATACAACGACCAACATAATCGACCATCTGAGACCTCTATTCGGCGTGAGACGATAACATGCTTGCTGTCATCGTCTCAAATCACATTCAAAAATTTTTTATGGACGGAGGTTTCCGAAATATGAATTTTTGATATTTTTTTCTCTTTTTTTCTTTTTTTTTCAGAGGTAGTTTCACATGTCAGACTATATCTCGACTTAAAAATATAGAGCCAAATAGAGTCGCACAAGATACTATTATACAGGTAATCAAATTTTCAACAATCGTTTTAAACATTAATGGTATTCAATGAACGACGCATCGTATATATACTAAAAGCGTATAACTAAAAATTTACGCTAAGCGTTTCTACGAATTTTTTATTAATTTTGGGTAATTTTTCATTTGGGTGATTTTTTTATTTTTTATTTTTTTTTTTTTTTTGTGATCTTTCGTTTTCAATATTGGACAAAAAACGTCAATTAGTTCTTAAAGATAACGGTATTTAAGGTAAAAGCTGCGGTTCTTCGTTTGTTTTTATTATTTCTTGTATTATTGGAGTGATTTGTCAGTTGTATGAAATGTTTTTATAGATTTGAAAGCATGAAATTATTAAAAATTAAAATGAATTAAATTTTTAAATTTAAATGATTGAATTAAAATGGATTTTAAAAAAATAAAAAATTGGACCTTGAAAATGCTCATTTCGTACAAAGGAATTTTGTATCTTGGGTGAGAAGGCAATGCAAAAAATTGGGTAATTTTTATATTTTTTTTTTTTTGTCAATTTTCGTTTTTGTTTTTGGGTAATTTTTCTAAAAACTTTTGGATTTTTTTTCGTTACTTGTGTGAAATTTCGTTTTAGGCAGTTTTTTTCATTAATTTTTGGGTCATTTTTTATTTGGGTAATTTTTACTCTTTTTTTTTTTTGGTGATTTTTCGATTTTTTTTTTTTTTTTTGTTATCTTTCGTTTTCAATATTTCACAAAAAACGTCAATCAGTTCTTCTTTTAGTTTTCTTTTATTTTGTATTTCTTGTAATATTGGAGTGATTTTCTAGTTGTATGAAATATATTTATAAATTTTAAAACATGAAATTATTAAAAATTAAAATTAATTCAATTTTTAAATTTAAGCGATTGAATTAAAATGGACTTAAAAAAAATAAAATATGGGCCTTGAAAATGCTTATTTCGTACAAGGGAATTTCGTTTCTTGTGTGTGAATACAATGCAATAAATTGAGGGATTTTTAAATTTTTTTTTATCAATTTTCGTTTTTGTTTTTGGGAAATTTTCCTGAAAATTAACGATATATTGATTTTTCCTTCTTCCATTCTTATTTATTTTGAAAGTACTTCACGAATCCATTGTCAAATTGTTGTGCCCAGGAAATCGAAATCACCCCATACATTCACGCGCATTTTTATTTTGCACATAATCAGCCCTATTATGAATAAAACTTTCCCCGAAATTGAAAAAGAGAGCTTTCATTTTTTAGACAAGGTATAATGCTTTTAAATGTTTTTATGAGTTCTTAAAAATTCACGATGTATGCAAATGTTTGTGTTAAAATCTTTCAAAAATTCCGTGTACATTGTTTAAAATATGAAAATTCCCTTACAATTTCCCTGAATTATTTACATTTATTTCGACTTTTTTAATTTCGATACTTTTCTCAAAAAACATTTTTTTCGAACTTTTTTGTTTTCAGCGTTTCTTTTTTCGTCATTTTTGTCTTCGGTGGTTTTGGTTTCGGTGGTGGGCGCAGTGTATAGTGTGTGACCCATACGAAATAGAATCCTGGTTCAAATCCCACTTGGCACAGAAAATTTTTTCAATTGAATTAATTTTTCTGTTCGGCCGTCACCTCTCTGCAGACAATGGCAAACCTCAGAGAGTTAAAACTGCCATGAAAAGCTTCTTGAGAACATGAACATAAGCCGTACGGAGTCGGCATAAAACATGTAGGTCCGTCCAGTTCTCGATCATTTGTGTTCAAACATTTCACAATACAAACAACACAAATGATCATAAGAAGCTCGGTCAAAGTCGTTTCAAGGGCTGAAATGGACATTTTCGTTTTCGTTCGTTTGTTCGGTTTTGGTTTCGACATGTTATTTTTCGAAATATCGTGCCACATCCAAAAACATATAAAAAGTCACTATGGTACAAATTAACAGTTTTTTATTTTCCTCGTCCTCCCTCCAAGAATCAACTAGCTTACAATCAATCCTTCATATTTAAATTACCCAGAGTTTATCTGCAAAATAAAAAAATTTTTATATTGATGATAAATAATCATTGAACTGAAAAGAATATTCCTTAAACACCTTTTGGACTGAAAAATATTATGTATCTCTTTATTTTTAAATGTTCTCAATGTTAGTCTTTCTCATTCCAATGGATCTTTGTCTCCATTTACAATAAAAAATTAGTTAAATTAACAGTAAAAAAGGGAGTACAGTATAGTAAATTTCCCAAAGCTTATTTGCAATAAATAAATATTAAAAAACACATTAAAAAAAAAATGTCTTAAAATTCATATGGGTTTGAAAATATGGTGTATCTACTAGAGATGGCAAAATCTGAACTTTTTCCCACCCCAGGATTTTCGAGAGTTAAAACTGGAATCCCGGGATTAATGCCGGGACTTTTTTAAATTAATAGAAATGCAATGTACAAATTTGACATCATACTTTTATTATAATATTTTTAATATTTTTTAAGACTTTATTTTAAAGAAAAATTGATAGTAAACAAAACGAAACTATATATTTTAAAGTGAACATTTTTGGTTTTTAAAGTAAATTGTATTAGATGGAATAAAATTAAAAATGCAATGCAAATATGTGTTTTATTTATTTTTCTTAGGTAAAATATTTGTTAGCTTAAGGTTTATTTTCTGTTTTATATTAAAGTTATATTAATTTCATAAGATATGTTATAAATTTTTTTTAAATACATTTTATAAATAAATGAATTTAATTAAATAAGAAATCAATTCACTTGGTTCAAACTTAAATATTTAGTTCACAACCATATTGTTTAAACTCATTTTGCTTTAAATGCATTGCTTTCATAGCCGCACTTGCTGTATTATAAATTAAATTAATTAAATCCGCAATCAATTGCGAAAAAAAATGAATCATTCTATTCCAAAGTGGACCACACTTACAGACCTATTCTTAAAAATGTACAAGAGTAAGCCAGTATTTTTCATATTTCTATGTGTTTGTTGTTTTTGATTTCAAAACAAAATTTGAAGCTCAAAAAAAACGAAATTTGTCAATTAAACTGTCAATATATGGAAAACAGCTGACAATTTTTATCAAAATTTATTATTTTTAATAGCTTCGGAATTCTCGTCGACTAATCCCGGGATTTTTGGAACTTAAAAAAGTCAGGGATCCCAGGATATCCACCCCTAGTATCTACCCATATTTAAACCGGTTTCAATGAACATATTTTTTATCACACCGGCAATGATATGGATGTGTCACACCCGAGGAAAAATTAACAGTACAGAAAATAAAAAGTATGCATAAAAGAAAATGTTTTTTATGAAATCAATAGTGTATTAATTTGAAAACAATTGCTCGCGATCGGCAGCTACTGAGAATTCCGTGACAGTAGGGCGCCAAATAGACATGATTAAAACAGGTAGGGTGTAATACGGTTTATTTTTATATTTTACTTATATTATGTCTCTCTGTACATTAAGAGCACTGTTGCAATTGGATGAAAAACATTGTGTATCTCTTCATACGAGGGCCGTTTGATAATTCAGTGAACAATTAAACAAGGAGAGATTTTAAGGCAAAAAAGTTATATTTCTCAATATACCACCTTGTTCAAAAAGAAGGGTTCATTTATTGAAAAAAATTAAAGTCAAGTTTATTCATCCAAATCAATATTGTCACCTTCAAAGTAGTCCCCGGCTGCAACGCACTTATGCCAGCGCTTGATTCAGTCACGTAAACCTTTCTGGAACACGGTTTTTGGTATGGCCTTCAGAG
The DNA here is from genome assembly GCA_914767935.1 of Coremacera marginata. Taxonomy (NCBI): domain Eukaryota; kingdom Metazoa; phylum Arthropoda; class Insecta; order Diptera; family Sciomyzidae; genus Coremacera; species Coremacera marginata. The sequence goes on along the minus strand of OU612047.1, from coordinate 31,569,704 downwards.
CACTCACCGATTTTTTCATGACCTCTTCTTTGCTGGTGAAACGCGTTACTCGAAGTGGTTTTTGACTCGATCGAACAGGAAAAAATCCCAAGGAGCCAGGTCAGGTGAATTTGCCGGCTGCTGAATGGTTATCGTGTTGTTTTTGGCCAAAAAGTCACGAATAAGATGAGCATTGTGCATTATCGTGGTGCAAAATCCATGATTTGTTTTGCCACAACTGCGGTCTTTCTTGGCGAATTGCTTCACGTAAAAGTCTCAAAACGCCCGAATAATACTGTTTATTGACCGTTTGACCATCTGGCAAAAATTCATGGTGAACTACACCGCTGTAGTCTATGAAAACAGTGCGCCTTCTTTTTTGACTAAAAACGACGTGGTTTCTTCGGTCTCGGTTCGTCTGGCGACCGCCATTCACTCGCCTGATGCCTGGTATGCATGTCATACTCGTATACCCATGTCTCATCACCAGTAATGATGGATTCGATGAATGATTCGTCGGTTTCGACCATTTCCAGCATGTCTTTCGCGATAGCAACTCGGTCTCTTTTCTGCATGAAATTAAGTTCTTTTGGTACCAACTTCGCAGCGACACGTCTCAAGCCCAATTCATTCTTCAAAATGTTCTGAACGGATCCAATTGAAATGCCGACGTCCTCTGCTATTTCTCTAATCGTCAATTTCTTTTCTTTGATATTTTCAACGTTTTCTTCGGTAGTCGAACACGATGGCCGCCCGCTACGTGGGTCGTCTTCTACTTCGTCTTGGCCACTCACAAATCGGTTAAGCCACTTGTTTGCCTTCTGATACGATAGAGCAGAGTCACCGTAACATTTGACCAACATTTTACGCGTAACGGCGCAGTTTGGTACAAACTCGTTGCTCAATTTTTTCATCCATCGTAAAAATCGAAGGCACGAAAAAAATTGTTGTAAACAAAACACTGTCACTTTACCAAATGTCAACGAGAGACGCTGATATTTGGCAGCCTTGTCATAGACACATATGGCAACCTACTAATCGGACAAGGTGGTAGTCTCCTTTTAGCTCGATACACTTTGTCCAACGTTCCTCCAATTTTTTGTTCCCCTCCGAAAAATACGTTTTCAGAAGGTCCTTAAAGTAGGCCTCTGTTTCGGTGGTAAGCTCCTCTCTGGTAGTGAATCTCTTTCCGCCGAGCCATTTCTTTAGGTTTAGAAAGAGAAAATAGTTGCTGGAGGCCAAATCTGGAGAATATGGTGGATAAGGAAGCAATTCGTACTTCAATTCATGAAATTTTGCCATGGGAGCTGGGCATGTGTGAACGCGCGCATTGTCTTAATGGAAGAGCACTTTTTTTCCTCGCCAAATGGGGACGTTTATCTTTCAAAGCGGCGTTGAAACGGTCCAATTCGACTGCATAGTATTTGCTATTAATTGTTCTTTTCGGTGGAAGGTAATTGATGAAGATAATACCGCGTTCATCTCAAAATACTGTTGCCATAACCTTTCCGGCCGATAGTACCGACTGCGCCTTCTTCGGAGCGGTGAAATCCTCTGTTTTGACTATTCCTTTGTCTCTGGTGTGTAGTGATGGATCCAGGTTTCGTCCACGGTTACTAATCGACGGAATAAATACTTCTTATCTTTGTTCAACATCGCCAAACAAGCCTTTGAATCAGTTCAAACACGATCGCGTTTATGGTGGAGAGTAAGCAAACGCGTAACCCATCTTGTGTATAATTTTTTCATATCTAAATGGTTCCTCAAATGTTCCACCCACAAAAACTTTACAATTGAACAAAAGTTATTTTACTTCTACTGGTTTCTTGACACTTAGCTTAATATTAATATATATAGGTACTTAATATATTAATTATTTGTAAAGTAAATTTGTTTATGTTTGTATGTAAATTTGTTATTAGTTTATGTTTTAAAGAAAAATATGTACGGTAATTTCAAACTGTTTTTATTTGTAATATTTGTCGACGGCAGTCGAAATATTGACATTAAATTTTATAATTAAAACTTGGAGTTTTACTTTAAATTTTAGACCTAGAGCACCCCAAAGCTAATTTGATTTTTTTTTTTTTTTTTTCTTTACATCATTTAATGCACTATCGAAGACAGTAATATACATATATAATTATTATGCTGCAATATCTTAAGTCATAATTTTATTTGCTATATAAAATACTAGTTAAACTTTAAGACGCAGACAATAAAATCAAATCATGTTTACTTAATGAAACTTTTACAAAAGATTAAAGAATATTTAAAGCAAGGCATAGAATAAACATTGAATGAAGTCTATTTTAAAAAATGTAGCAAAGAGCAGTATATTTATTTTTAATAGAAAGCTTAACACTGTTGGTATTAAGAATGTATGAGCATTTATTTCCAATGACAACTAAAAAGTCATAATTTTAAGCGCAAATGTTATGTAAAGCAAGACCATAGCTTATTTACATAAAAAAAAAAAACAAAAATAGTTGCATAGTACATAATTACTTACATACATATACTCGTCTAAGTAACTGTTACGGAAATAAGTTGACGAATTACAACAAAAAAGTGTGTAGTTAAGTAGTCAATATGTAGGCTAAATAGCAAAAACAACAAAAAAAAGTGTATAGAACATTTTTATCTCAAAGATTTAAATTTCTGCGTACTCTTTAAGACTTATTAACAACAAGCGGCAGAAAAGAATTAAAATGAAAACTAAACAATTATTTCAATGTTTGAAAAACTTAAAAATAGAGCATACAAATTGTGAACCACAACACAATCATAAACATAAAATGTTAAAAGAAATCGAAAGAAATAAATAAACATTTAAAACAAGACGAAATACAAATGAAATTTATAAAAGAAATATTAATGCAACTTACTAAAATTAATTAAATAATTTAAAGTTAAAAATCATATCATAAACAAAAAAAAAACAATTGATTGAGAAAAAACTGAGAAAAATACTCTTGAATAAAATTAAAGCATTACAATAAAACATAAAATTAAACGACTTAATTATTTAAATAAGTGGGAAATTGTGTGTCCTCCGAGGGTGCAGGTATAGTCACTCCACCAGTGTCCACGGTAGGTTCATGCGGTAGCGAATCCACGCTTTCCAATCGCAGCAAATAGTCGGCAGACATCTGCTAAAAGCAGGAATGGAAAATAAAGATTATTTTTTTTTTAATTTTTATATTAAAAGTTTATGTAACTTTTTAGTTATTGTAAAATAATTTTGAATGTAGCACCATGACGCTAGGGAGTCACAGTTCCCGTTTTTGACATGATTTTTTTGAATGATTTTTAAGATTCGACCAATTTTTTTCAACCAAGATTCCTTCAACCAATTATTTTTTAACGTTATTTTTTCGATCAGATATAAAAGCTATTTTTTGATTATAAATAGAAAACATTTTGTGAGCGTAATAACATGTTCTCACGGAAGTCAGAATTCGGCCTATGAATTACGAATGTGAATTACCCTGTTCTCACGAAGCAATCGTAATTCGGTTTGACAGCTGTTCTTTGTGTATTTTTTTTTTTAATTTTATTTGATTCGTTGTGGAGAACGAATATGGGGAAAAAATGTGCAAAATAAATATTTGGTTATTTATTATATTATTTATTTTTTTAAGCAATGATACTCACTTTGTCTGCTGACTTTGAGAATTTTACCATTTTTTTTGTTTTGTCTTGTTTTTATTTCTTCTTGTGTTTTGCTTGTGGGTTTCGATTAATTTTCGATAAAAATTAGGGATGAAACCGATTTCTACGTAATTCGGATGTTAATTCAAACTGAATTACCTTCAAATGAGGTATTTCGCTTGTAAAATTTTGTATGGCGAGAATTACTTAATTCGGAACATAATACAGCCTCGAATTACGAATTAAAGAGCCGAATTACGTCGTTCAGGCTGCCGTGCGAACATGCTATTATTTTTTCGATCAGAAATAAGTTATTTTCTATTCGATATTTTTTCGATCAGAAATATAAAATAATCATTGATCTATATTTTTCCGATCAGAAATAAAAATTCTTTTCTTATCGTTATTTTTTCGATCAGAAATAATAATCATTGTGATCATTTTGTGAGCCATTGTCCAAGCCTTCTCGGAAATTGGCAAACCATCGTTGCACTGTACATTCGTTTCAGGTATCTGGTCAAGACTTGATTAATTTTATTCGCCGCTACAGCTGCATTTTGTCATTTTTTTAAACATAAACAGGTAAAGGACACGAATATATCTAATATATCTTGCAAACATATCCGTAAAAGCGAAAAGGACAGATATAGTAAAGCGCACAGGTAATAAATTAGTCCCGATTTCCACTCGTCAAGTCTTGACGATCAACTTGAGCACGATACTTGACGATACAGTTTACACACATCCTAGGTTGATTTATAAGGTTGTCGCAAGGGAGGAGCGAGTACCCATAATTGTCAAATCGAAGTTGACAGCTCATAGAAAATCTGCAATTGCTCTCTATTATCATCAGTTTTTCTTTCGTAGTCATTCGCAAAATTGCCTGGTTCTGACAATTATGGGTACTGAGAAAAGAGTGCGATCAGCCCTGCGACAACCTTATAAATCAACCTTGCACACATCAATACTTGGCGATCAAGACACCGAAAGCATGGTATAATGATTAAAAAGCTAGGAGTGCCAGTTCTGTTGGCGATTTGGAGTTGTCAAAAACACATTGAAAAAGAGAATGCGAAGAAGCAGCAAAACAGATGACAAGTTAAACTTTGTATTGATTTGACAACTTCCGATCGCCGCTTGTGAGAAAAAAGGTAAGTTGTCAAGGCTACCTTGTAAATTATTGTATCATGACCGAAAGAATAAAGAAGAGTGAGGCATTAGAAAGATGCATGTGTGCAAGTGAAATAGAAGCGTTAACATAATAGGACACCGCATGGTGGAATAGTTATAAGGTGTTAGTAAGTTTGACACTTCTCTCTTAAAATGATTAATTTATGTTTCCCCACTCTTGTCAAAAACAACTGATGGTGAATTGGAATGAAAATAAATTTTGTTAAATTTGTTTTTTTTTTTTTTGTGCAAGTAAACAAGATATCCAGTTTATCAAGCTATTATCAGCTATTATCAGTTAAGGCATTGAACATGGCATTTGATATGTTCCTGAAGCAGGAGATGTGTATCAGGGAACTGCAAAACTCACTTTTTGCTTGATTAAATCATTCACTGGAATTTTTACTCAACTCAACTCATTCAACAAAGTTCAGGGTTGAATGAAATCAGCACAATACTGACGATCGCGTCTTTTGTGTCAGTTTGAGTTTGAGTTTGTCTGATCGAACTCACATACTTGAGTGAACGAGTGTTGACGTTGAATAAAATAAAATGATGCTGCTGAATGCGTCGTTTGTGTGAGCTGATTGACGAATTGAATTCACATGTTTGAGTATTGGCGTTGAAGTGTATACAGATATGTGTTTCGTATATGAAAAATCAAAGAAATAGTCAAATTTAGTTGTTTGCAGTCAATCGTAATAAAAACTTCACTCTACTTCTTCTTGTTCTCTCTTTCTCTCTCTCTTTGTCTGCACATGAAAAACTCATACGTGTTGATTTTTGCGTTTCATTCTTGATGAAAATAATCGTTTTTGAGCCCAACGAACAAGCATGAAATATGTATCCGAAGACGACCGTTGAATAAAATCACAGAGCTAACACGAAGCACATGGTTTGATTGAATTTAACTCAACAGCGAGTGTGTGCATTCGAGCAAGTCTGATCGATTGAACGCATAGGCATGATTTTTACAGTGTTGATTACGTATGAATATTTTTATGTGAGTTTTGCTTCTGAGTTCTCTGATGTGAATGCAAGATAATTTGCATGCTGGCCAAAGCTTCATGTCGGTGGCACCTTATATAATATATAATGTCAAAAACTTGAAGGTACATTCAAATCCTTCCCCTTTCCTTATATTCTGTTATAAGCCAAGGTATATTTGAGCGTGTTTTGAGCGGGTGAAAATTCTTTGGGGTGCAGTGTCTTATCTTCTCGATCTTACAAAATTCTGCTAAAATTCGATTGATTTTGATAACCAAGTCGATTGTGCTTACATTGAATATTTTGCTGGAAAAAATATTCGGCAGAAAATAACCGTTATATCTTCTCTGAAAAAACAGCAGAAAGTACCAGTTAAATTTTTCCTAATTTGCTTTAAGTGAAAAATTTAAAAGTCTACCGTTTTTGAGATCAAAAATAATAGTTATTTCCGGTCCCTGATTGATTGTATGAAAATAAAAGTTTTTTTCTTCACCTCAAAACTTTAAAAAAAATTGTAGAGATTGCAGATTCGGCAGGGTACCCCCCCCCTCCTGAGGCCGTATTGAAGTTTATTTGAAGTCTTTAGCCGTCTATAAAATGTTTATGTATAATCTGCAAAAATATTTGTGTCATACGCTGAATTTAATTTTACCCTTAGCCGCCACACAGAGTAATTTGAAGACTGCTCATTATGCTAAAATATATATATATGTGCAATATTAGGTTGGAGTGTGCAAATTCATTCCAACGTAAAATAATTTCGGGTAAAAGTAAAGTGCCACGCCCGGTCCAATTTTCTAGACTACTGACTGCTCATTATTCCAAAGAATATGTGTGGAAAATTTGAAGGAAGTAGGAAAAAGGCTATAGAAGGAGTTTGATCAAAATTAAAGTAGCACACCCCTGTCTAATTCCGTCCAATTTTTTAGACAAATCACTGCTTATTATTTAAAAGAATATCTTTGCAAAATTTGGTTGAAGTCAGAAAATCGCTCTAGAAGGAGTTCCATGAAAATTAAAGTACCACGTCCTCTGTCTAATTCTGCCCACTTTTATAAACTACGGACTGCTACTTATGGTAAAGAATATGTTTGCAAAATTTGGTTAAAATCGAACAAATGGTAAGGAGTGAGTTCAATTAAAATTAAATTGACTCGCCCCTTGTCCAATCCCATCCACTTTTATAGGCTTAAAACATCTCATTATAGTAAAGAATAAATGTGCGAAATTTGGTTCAAGTCGGAGAAACGATGTAGATGGAAATAGATTAAAAATAAAGTTCCACACCCCCTGTCTAGTACCGCCCACTTTAATAAAAAAACTACTGACCCTTATGCCAAATAATATGTGTGTAAAATTTGGTTTAAGTCATACAAACGGTGTAGAGGGAGTTCGATTAGAATTAAATTGGCACGCCCCTTGTCTAATCCCAGCCACTTTTGTAGGCTTAAAACTGCTCATTATACCATTATATATGTACGAAATTTGGTTGAAATCGTAATAACGGTGTTGATGAAGCTAGTTTAAAAATAAAGTGCCACACCTCCTGTTTAGTACCGGCCAATTTTATAAACTTAAGACTGCTGAAATTACCAAGGATTATGTGTGCAAAATTTGGTTGACGTCAGACACACGGTGTAATATAAGTTCGATTTAAAGTAAAATGCCACACCTACTACTTTTCTAGTCTAAAGACTACACATTATACTGAAGAATATAAGTATATTCTTTAAATTCATTTAAATTCAGATAAATGCCAAACTATGACCTTTTCGCGAAAAAGGAATAATTTTATATTTGATTATAAGATTAAAGATACTGCCTTGAGTCGTGTAGACACCGTCAAAGACCTAGGTATATGCATGGATTCTAAGCTGTCGTTTAACATTCATATTGATAATATTTGTAAAAAAGCATCTTCAATGCTTGGTTTTGTAAAACGCTGGGCCAAAGAATTTAATAGCAGGTTTACAACTACAACGTTGTAGTATGCAATCGTGCGTCCTCACTTAGAGTATGCAAGTCAAGTTTGGTCCCCAAGTTTCAATGTGCATGTTGATCGAATAGAAAGAATCCAAAAACGTTTTGTTCAGTTTGCTCTAAGGGGCTTAAGTGGAACTGACATATTAGACCTTCCTCCTTATGAGGATCGTTTAAAACTATTAAAAATGCAGTCTTTAGGTGATCGAAGGAAATCGGCAGATATCGTATATTTACACCAGCTCATAACAGGTGTATTCGATTCTCCAGAACTTCTTTCTCACATAAATTTTAACACTAACCGTAGAAGCAGTAGAAACGCTAACAACTTAATTTATTTGCCATTTAGTAGAACAAATTATATGGCTACTGCTCCTTTAAGTCGCATGAGTTCCTTTGTTAACAATTGTAGCGTTTTTGATGTTAATTTGTCAAAAGGTCAACTCAAAAGTAGATTAAAATTAGTTGTGTAATTAGATCTATGTATACGCATGGTTAGTTGTTACGTCTTGTGTTGTCCCTGAGCCCAACCCATTTATTGGTGGGTAAATTTTTCCCACATTAACTTGTTTGTGGTCACGGGTATCCATAACATTGATATTTTCAATGATTACTGGGTAGTGGCTTTAGATGGGTTAATGCTGAGGAAGTGCGATATAGCTGTAGTAGCTGAACTCTATTGTAAGGGTTGGATAAACGATGTGGGTGGAATTTGGGTACACACAGACCTGTCATTCAGTTTTATATATTTACGAAAGTTTTTCTATTTTGATGACGTCACTTTGTATGGGAAGTACACGTGGTTCAATTCATCCGAATTGGCCAAATATCATAGAGATTGTTTATGTTAATATTTAAGCTTATATGTAAAATTTTAAAAAATTTCTTTAATTTTTGCAGATTTTTAACAGATTTTACGTTTAAAATAAAGCCAATTTGTATGCGAGGTAGGCGTGATTTTCATCTAATTTTTCCAAAATTCAAAGTTACAATTTATATTGAAGATCATAGATATTTAAGCTTACGTGCAAAATTTCAAGGCATTTCTTTAATTTTTGTGGATTTTTAAGACCATTAAGAATTAAAAAAGTGCTTTCAAAAGTTCTGAAAGTTTTGAAAATTGATCAAAAATACTTACATCTCCGCTGGAAGGATGTTTGTTGTTCTGTTTGCAAGGATTCTTAAATGAATTTGTGCCTGCAGCGTCTTGGGAATCTAGGCAGAAATTATAAGATTTATTTTTATATATTGACATTTAAGACCTTAATTAAAATACCTTCAGCAGGCACAATTAAACCCTTGCGATGATCCTCTTTGTGTGCATTTAAACGCTGCTCGGTTATAGTGACATAATTGCAAAGATCACAAGATATTTTCTTGAATTCCTCGGGATGATTGAGACGCATGTGGCGTTTGTAGACATTTGTTTGTATGCAAACGTAATCACAGCTGTTGCACTTGTGTTTGCCAGTCTATAAAAATTAGAGAGGAACAGTATCAGGTAAGCAGTGAATAAGAAAATTACAGCTATTAAGAAGAAAGTGCACCTTATCATGGCGCATTTGATGCTTCTTCAGAACGCTGGGATCACGCGTGGCAAATTTACAGGTTTGACACTGTAGCGGTCGTTCACCCGTATGTTGGCGCATGTGTATCTATTTGAAAGAGGGTAAATGTGTTCTTTCAGAGTTGTTAGACTTAAAAACAAAAAAAGTACTTACAATAAGACTTGCTTTCCTGGCCATCTTCTTGCCACAAATATTGCAGATAAATGGTTTTATTTTGTTATGCACGCTCTTGACATGCTTAGACAGCGTTTTGCCGTTCACAAACTTTCGACTGCATATTTCACAGGTTTTTTCCGCATAGTATTTGTTTTTATTCGCTTGCACTATTTTTGGTTTTTCCTCTGCTCTGGTTTGAGTCGCCGCCTGGCGTTGACGCTTATCACGCACGGCACGCAGAGATTTAAGCACGCGCGGACGCCACTTTTTATGAACACGCATATGCCGCCAGATCAAAACTGTGAAGAAAAATAAATTGGAATGATCAGATCCAGAGATTCCGCACAAGTTACCTGATGCATGAGCTCTAAATTCACATATTGGACAGTGCAATAAATCAACATCCAGCTGATGAACTCTCCACAAATGCACTGAGCAGCTACGCCAGTTCGTAAATTCTACGTTACACTCGCTGCAGTTGAACCTGGATTGTTTACTCAGTTCTGCAGCATGGCAACGTTTATGTGCTTCCGCCTTAGCAGCTGTTTCAAACTTAAATATACAAGCAGGGCTTAAGGGGCACCTGCGGAAGGCATAGAAAATTATCACGGAATTAAGTTTCGAGCAACAAACACAAACCGCAGCAACATTTTTGCCCGTAAAAATAAACGAAAGTCCTTGAAGGGCAGCGGACGCATTTCCGAGAGCGATGTATCCGAGCAAACTGTTTTGACAACTGGCACGACAGACTTTTTCATATCACCAAGTTTTAATTCTTTTTGTGCTTGAACTACTGGATGCGCAGATTCAACAACTTTTGCATGTTCATCTTCGGGCTCATATTTATGAAATTCTATAATATGTCCACGCAAGTCTTCCTTAAGCTCATATTGTCGAAAACACAAACTGCACACCCAAACAAATTGTGTGTTTTGAACACTGTGCTGAATGCTTACCAATGGCCAACCAGCGTGCACCACCGCTGCATGTCTTCGCAGTTTAATCGAACAATCAAACGTTGAGTCACATTTGGAACAATTGAATAAGTCTGCAACTTCATACTCCGGTGAGTATTCAATCAAATCTTCATAATTAAAGTATTCTTCGGTAGCGGACACCTCGTCTTCCTATAAAAATTTAAAATTAGCAGATTTATAAACGGAAGTGTAGAGTCGAGGTTGCGGGCTTTGCTATAATAACATATCACTACATTTCAACGGTCCACACAACACTTGTTAACGAAATAGCAATCAAAACAGAACCTGAAATAGTCTACACAACAAATGTATTACATCTTGCACACCAATCGTCTGAAACTCCATAACAGCTACGATTTAAAAGTTCACTCATTCAGCTTTGAATTATATTTTTCAGACTTTTGTATAGTTGTCAATCATGACATAACACAAAATTCAACAATTGCACCATGGTTTTAAATAAATTAATAATTTCCCATCGAAAAGAAACCAACAAGCGCACAGGACGAAACAAATAAAATTGACGTAAAATAAAATGTAAAAGATTTCCGTCAAGATGTGTTCAATAATATACTTGCATATACGTGCATGTTCGCACAGAAATTTAAAATTTTATTTTTCAGACCAGATATATGTATTTTTACAAAAAAATTAATTATTCAAAACTATAGATAGGACCAAATCATACAAAACAAAATAAATTAAGGAGCTATTTATTTTGTGGCTATAATCAACTTTTTAAATTTTTTTTCTTTAATGTTTATTTTGAGCTCAAAAATCTAATGGTGATAAATTTTCGGCCTGCTCACAAGTAGTTTCAGTCTATTAATTAAGTAGAGCGGCCATTAATTTTTCCAAATTTAGAATTAGAAAGCCTTAATACATACAATCCACGAAATGTTAAAGAAATTAATTGTAGCAAAAAGTAAATTAATTCTAAGCTGGTTTTTTTATACCAGTTAAACCTAAATCTGCGCGTATTGAACGTAGCATTTTTGAGTTGAGCTTTAATGCTGAAGTACCTCTCCTTAACGAAAGCGGTTAGCGGCAAGCAAATGTCAAAACATAAACATGAACGACTTAGATGTACTAGAGCATATTTGATTTTTAAAACTAATTTCAAGTGATCACCGCAATTAAAACCATTCTTAAACTATAACATCAACAAAATTGCTATCTTCATATTGTTAATTCAAGAGCGTGCTTAAAATAATAATTTTAAGAACTGTCACATCAAAATTTTTTGTCTTCTGCAACCAACTTTAAGTCCCAACGCTCTGTCAAAATTGGATTTTCCAACCACTTAGCGTTGCCGAAGCGTTATTATGGTTTGCTACATATAAATCGTATGAGCATAAGAAATTTTTGACATAAAAGCCCTTCCGCGCTGATTTATGTTTGACTGCTAGTGTTACTCAAAATTGATAGTGCAAAATTAACTTTTTATACCAAAAATCAACATTTCAAACAATAACGAATTTTATGTTTTAATTTAACTCTATTGCATCAAAATATCTTACTGTACTGTACTATACTGTACTGAACTCGTTATTTCTTTGAATCTATTACATTCTTATTGTCAAATAGCTGCGTGTAGAAGAAATGTCAAAATGTGACATTTGCCATGACAGACGAGTTTAGCAAATAACAATTTTTATGCTCTAGTTCGCTCTCACTGCATTAAAGACTCATGAGATAAAAGAGAACAGCACGTTGATGACAAAATAAAGCCGCAAAAAGAACAAAAAAATCTGTACGAATCGCAATTTCGATGAGAAGACTGTGAATATATGTGAAAACTGCAAAAAAGTGAAGATTAAGGAGAAAAAGATAGGATATTATTAAATAATTTTGCTATATATAAATTATGAATATTTATTGAAACGCGTGCGAAGTCTACAATAAATTAAGTGAAGCTAATAATATGGGCAGCGCCTTGGAAAATTATGTAAATAATGTGCGGACTCTGAGTGCATCAGGTAAGAGTTTTGGCCACAGTACGGTGCCACAGGGAATCTCTAGTTAAGGATATATAATGTACTTACTAGTAAGTCAGGAAACTTGCATGAAGCAGAATATCGGCCTAACAGTTAGTTTAGCACAAAGTTATGAATAAATGAAAATGCGGTCGTCTGTCTGCAAGCAAGCACAACAAATGACACACTGCGAGACACCAACAAATTTGTGCATTAAAATTTTTTTTATTTGCAGGAAGCTTTCGTGAACTAGTTAAATATCTTAATGATACGGTCGAGTTGCTCACCAAGCAGTGGAACTTCTTGGACAATGTGCTGGAGACGCTGGATAAGCAACAGCACTCGCTAGGCTATCTCTACGTGTTGATTGCTAAATTCAATAATGCCTCGGTAGTTAAAAAATGTCCTCGCTGTCATATACCAATTGCTCAGTATTATTCTTTATTTTGTAGAATGCAACATCGACTGATTCCGCGGCGCTGATAAAACATTTTAAAGATTTTATTAATTCGTGCAACGGCGAGCAAGTCAGATTTGCAACACATGCATGTAAGCGCATCTACTCCAATGGTCAATTTAACTCTCCATTTACCATTGCTTTTCTTTCTAATTTTTTTTAGATTATGAGCTCTGCCATCTGTTCACTAATTTTATGGTCACCCAACCTCAATGTATTCAGGGAATCAAAGTTTTGGCACAAGCAATCGAAAAGATTCGTCTTTTCGATTCGCAGCTAACTGCGATACATGCCGATCTCTGCCTGCTCTGTCTTAAGTCAACATGTTTTAAAATAGCGCTTACATTTTTAGATATTGATATAACGTCGATTTCCACCGCCATGGATACGCGAATGCAGAGTTCTGACGTAGGTTGCTTTGAAGTTTGTTTATGCTCAAAATTTTAATAAATCTCCGCGTTGCATCTTTCTGTAGACATCGCCATTTCATATTACCGCCCAGGATGTGAACAACGACGCCAAGTATTTTCTGCTCTACTATTATTATGGTGGCATGATCTATACGGCGATGAAAAATTTCGAACGTGCGCTTTATTTCTATGAAATATGCATTTCCACGCCCGCCATGGCCATGTCGCACATCATGTTGGAAGCGTATAAAAAATTCATTTTAGTGTCGTTGATACTGCATGGAAAGGTGCGCCTTAATTTTATTGTTTGATTTATATAACTCAAATATGTTTTCATTTTCTTCTGTGTGCCTTAGATTTTGCCGATACCAAAATATTCATCACAAGTCATCACGAGGTTTATGAAACCTATGGCGCAGGTGTATCATGATCTGGCCAATGCCTATGCAACAACGTCCAGCGATGAATTACGTGTTGTTATGAATAAGTTTAGCGAAATTTATATGCGTGATTGCAATATGGGACTTGTTAAGCAGGTAAGTGAAAAAATGTTAACAAAAACCAATATCTTTGTATGTATATATCTCGATAAGAAATTTAACTAGAAGTTTGTAGCGCATCTTCAAATTATAAATGGACATTAATATCCAGGTAACAACATTAGTTACAAAAGAACGTGTATTTTGTTGAGTTTTAAATTTTTGTTCATAAGTGGTAGTCAGTTAAACATAAATTTTATTAACTCCGAAATTCGTGCTATTTTGATAAATGAAAAGCCGACCGAAATGACGCATCAGATCCTGTACCCAGTGAATCGATGTAGACAAAACTATAGAAAAAAGATCACAAATTCTGACTACTGTGATCTATCTATGTGAAGTATCGCGGAAGAGTTCCAAACAAGCACTGAAACCATTAGCCGCGCATTTGAAAGCGGACTGATACACAAAAAAGTTGAATAATTGTATGTCACAAGTGTTATTTAATAAAGCTTCAGGGCTGTATCGAAAAGGAATTGCACATTTTATAATGTTATTCTTTGCATTGTAAACTTTTACTCTCCTTTATCTAGGGTACCTTTGAAATACTCCATTTTTTAAGATTCTTATAATAGTTTCCTTTAGAAACAAAATTACCAGCAGCGACTTTAAAATTAAGTGGGAAGCAAAATTGTGTACTACAGAGTATATCATACAGGAGCCTAGCGAAACGGTACAAGGTTTTTCACATATCTTATACAAATTAAATTGGGATAAAACGAGCATGGAACTACAAGCAATTAAAAAAAATTGTGTCCTCCAATTTGGAAAGCAGCTGCTAGAAAAAGTATATCAAAAACAGTTAGTCAAAAATTAACGGTTTGTTAACTTAATAAAAAAATTATATAAAATGTTTTTCTTTCGCTATGATTTCAAATTTATGTGTGCAATTTCTTTTCGATACAGTGGTTGATTGACTGAATACTTTAATTGACAGTATGTAAATTCTTGGTGAAACGCAACGAAAGTACACACACTCACAAAATTATACTTACCCTGTTGATTTTACGAATTGCTCTGAATCAGTCGCTTATAAGTAGATAACAATAGATAATAGCAACAACAGCAGCTTTGAAAATAAGCTCCATATAGGTCGTCTTTCAAAGTTGGATGAGAGTAGCAGCGACACATTGATCGATCGATCAGCTACTGAGAACTCGAAAAAGACTACAATGAATATAGCAAACGACATCGGAATTATTATGTAAAGAAGCACCGTAAGATTCATTTAACAGACCATTCCGTCTCTCTCACTGATGAATGCAAGTTCATCGTTTTTAGAGGAGATGGACGTGATAAAGTTTGGTGGCAAACCAATAAAGGTCATTACTTGTTCCCAAATAATGTTGTAAAACACGGAAGGGGTTCAGTCATGGTATGAGGCGCCATGTCACCAAATGGTGTCGACGTTTTAAGGTTTATTGATGGAATCATGGTTAGCACATGCATATTGACATTTTAAAGAATAGTAACCTTTCAAGCGTTAAAAAACTAAATTTGACTGACAAGGCGATATTTTTGCAAGCCAATAATCTTGTTTTGAATAATGTTATTTTTTTACTCTATTTGTAATTATATGATGACATAATGACCTTCATATAATAACAAAAAATTTAAACATTGCTATAACAACCGTTTTAAGTCAGATCCCCAATGAGTTTTGAAATTTTTAGACGCTTTTTCTCAATGAAATAAGACCCAAAATTTATAAAAATAAATGAAGCCCCTCCCCCCCAAAAAACGAAATAATACTACAAATATTTACGCTACTAGAAAATTGCTCGATTTTACTCTTGGGACTTTATTTCATTATGAAAAATGCCCGTTTTTAAAAATACAACAAGACCCTAAAATAGAAAAAAACCCCAAATATTCGCGTTGTTGTTTTCTTTAGAAATGCTTGGGGCCTTGTTTCATTTATAGTTTGGGGCCTTATTTCATTGAGCCAGATACTTTCACATTATTTTTTGCTATAAATACATTTTATTTTAAACGTGGCAACACACTATGCAACGAGTCGAATTTAGTAATTCAATCATACATATTAGAGATTTCAAAGTTTCCTTCTGATGGTGGTCGAAATTTTTTACATCGTACTCACGTATATTCAAAATATGGGTTAAATCTTACTTCATACCTTTCAATGGTTTAAGGTTATCTTACTTTCTTTTGCTTGGACGAAAACATTTATTTAAACAAATGAACTATATCGTTGAACTTCTTCTACTACTTTTCCCCTTCTATTTATCTTTATTTTTCAATTTATTTTAATATCGATTTTCTTTATAGGTTTCAAATTCCTTGTATAAGAAAAACATACAACGTTTAACTAAGACATTTCTAACCTTATCTCTTACGGATGTTGCTAACAGAGTGCAGCTGCCTAACGCTGATGAGGCAGAGAGATTTATAGTAGATATGGTAAGTTTCTTCCGCACTCAATTCAAAAGATTTCTCAATTATTTACTCAAACATATTTTGATGATCCACAGATATGCGCTGATGAGATTTATGCAACAATTAATCAAAAGGACGGCATGGTTGTCTTCAAAGAAGATCCTGAAAAATATGATTCACCCGAAATGTTCCTTAAAGTTCAAGAAGATATGACACACGTCATGGAGTTAATCAAACAAATTAATAAAATGGAAGAGGATATCGTGCTAAATCCAATGGTAAGTAATCAATGCAAACTAAAATGCTTTTTACATTATTTCATTTAATAATTCACTGTTCTTTTTCCTTTTTTTTTTTACAGTATGTTAAAAAGGCTTTTGGCAATCATGAGGAGGAGTTAACGTCAGGACAGCATACAAAAACATACTCAGTGTAATTAAGCTAAAGTCAATAATATTTATTTTCAACAAGTATTAACCATTTTTTTCCCGCACATCTCTTTTTAGTGAACCAACGGATTGATAATAAACAAAATCATTTAGAAAACATCGACTGCAATAAAACAACAACATCAACAAGAACTACAACAATTTTGAACCTCATTCATCTGCTTAGCCAGCAATTGCATATTACGTTTTCTTTAACCAGCTTAAATTGCAACTGTCATTAAAATTATTTTCTCTAAAAAAAAAACAAATTCTTTAAACAACAACAAAGCTTTTACTCCTACGTTTGTCATACGACTTGTTCGTATATTTAAATTGCTTGCTCACGTCCTCACGTCAATTTGTCATAATGATTTTTGTGCGACCCTACTCCTTCCAATTCGGAACCCACAAATTAGTTTGCCGATCCTTAATTGTTTCTTCTTTAATTTTTGTAACATGAATTAAACCTACTTAAAAACAGAAAACCTAGAATAAAAAATAAATTGTTTTTCCTTGTAGCAGAAATGCAAGTTTACGAAATCAAATTCATTGTTAAATAATCTTATCGTAGCGTTGTTTATTTTTTATAACATGCATATTGGCTATTGGATGAAAAAATTGCTTATCTTGCGATCATACGCTGACAATAAGTCGCACTTAAAATATAATAAATACCATAGATAACAACAGCCAGCATTTATTGCATGCAATTGAGCAATCGAACTCGAAAGGTTTAATTGATTTGTCTAGCAATGCGCCGTATTTAGTTTTTTTTTTACGTTTAAAGTGAACTCTAAACAAAGCATACATAATTCATTTTTAAACAGCGCCGCGGCGCGCCGGTCTTTATATGTTATGACAAGTAAATTAAATTCAATTTAATTGTATTTAGGCAAACATTTTTTTGTAGCTTATAACATAAGTTCGTCTTGTTGCTAGTTTGGTTTATGAATAAATTATTGTCTTAATATTTGTGTTTTGCGAGAACCGTAACAGTTATAACGCTTTCCCAAAAAATGTGAATTCAACCGTTTTTTTGTGTTCTTGTGTTTTAGGAAGATAACATTTATACAACTGTTAATAAATTGTTTACTCCATCTATGAGTAATCTACCATAATGAAACAGAGTGAGCTCCGTTTGGAAGAAACTGTTTATCAGGAAGAGTGTTTTTTTTTCTAGGATAATCGGGGTTGTAGAAACCAAGAGCTCTTGGTACCAGAATTGAAACCGATAAATAATTCGCTTAGGTGGCATCGGATTACATAGGTTTCTGTGACACCTAAAAGAGACACCGAATCCAATTCGAATATAATACCACCAAGTCAGAATCTATGAGACCTAAGCGAACTATTTGTAGGTTTCAATTCTGATTCCAAGAGCTCTTGGTTTTTACAACAACCCCGAATGATATCAGTTATAGTAAAAATAGATGCACTATATTTCCAATAGACGGCAAGTATATTGCGTTGTATAATTGCTATCGGGTAACGCTAGATGGCGTTAAAAAGATAAGATTCTGTACTAAAAAATCTTCCGAGATGGTTTGCTGATTGCTTAACTCAGTTTTGTTTGAGCCGTTGTTAAAGATGGACACCAGCAAAGAGAAAATACTCCATATTTACGGTTTTTTTTTCGATAAAAGCGAAAACGCAAACCAAGCGGTTGAAAATGTGAATAGTGTTTATGGTAATGATACTGTAACAGCCAATCTTTCACACAGTACGCTTGAGAGAATCTTATATGCGATGGAAATCTCGATAGCTGGCGCAGATTGTTGGGTCTCCTTTCTTAAGTATAGGGTACAGTTCGCTGAGGTTCCAATCGTCGGGCATACTTTCCGCTGCCTACAAACAATATTCTGTCTACAAACAAGGGAGCGCGGCGTCTAGACTCCCAGATTTCATTCGGCACCTATAACTTTGAAGTAGTTAAGGAGTTTGTATACCTTGGCACCACCATTAATAACAACAACGAAGTCAGCCTGGAGATAAAACTAAGAACAATAATTGCTAATAGGTGCTACTACGGGCTCAGTAAGCAACTAAGTTCCAGAGCCCTCTCTCGATCGACAAAACTAAAACTCGTCTCGCAAACTGACGCAGCCGCTCTGGGGGTGTTCGAGAGAAAAGTTCTTCGCAAAAACTTCGGTCCTGTTCGAGTTGGCGATGACTATCACATCCGAATGAACCACGAGCTGTATGAGCTCTACGAAGACAATGACGTAGTTCGGCGTATAACTGTGCAGCGACTACGCTGGCTGAGTCATGTCCATCATATGGACGACGAAGCTCCAGCGAAATAGGTGCTCGAGGCTAGGCTAACCACACTTGGTGTATCCGATTGGAGAAGGCGTGCGCAAAGCAGAGGCGCCTGGTGAGAGATGATGAGGTCGGCCGAAACCCGAACATGAGCTGTTATGGCCACCTAAGTAAGTAAGTAATCCAGAAGACTATTAAACCTAAATATACAGGCAGGTTCTGCATTTCACTTCCGAGTGAAATGAAATCAAGTCACTGAATTCTTTATTTAATATCACTTTTTACGTTTCAATTTATTTTTTTCGATTCGTATTTCGATAAGTTTGAAAAAAAGTTAAATTAAAACGTAAAAAGTGATACCATCTATTGAATTCATAGTGATTTGATTCAGGCCCGTAGCCAAGGGGGGACTTTGGGTGTTCAAACCCCTCCCTTAGGATCCAGAAAGTATGAAAAAATAACACAAATGAGACTAAATTCAAAATGTATTTTATTTTTTTAAGATAAACTGAGATAATGATGTTAATTTACTTTGAGATGCAAAAGTTTTCAAACATTTTCAAAGCCAATTTAAAAAACTTCGCTTATTTAATGAAAAATTTGTCTGGCCAAATGAAAGATTAACTTTGCTTTTAAAGGCATAATCATTATATTTGAATTTAGCTGAAAGAAGCTTGTATATTTAAGAACCGTTTTCAATTGTGGATCTTGATGCTCAAAAATACCCTGATATCCGGAAATTTGAAAAAGTATATTTGGAAAAATAAGCTTGACACTTTTTATGCAATATCTAAGCTTATTGGACCCAAAACCTTTTGAAGAAGCATTTGTTTGAATGGATTTTTTTTTAAAGCTATATAATGCGAAAAAATGAACTACGAAATTTAACACATTATGGGGTATTCCACGTAAAGCAGATGACTAAAAAGTTTGCCCATTCTATTTTGTTGTTTTCTTGGTATATAAGACATCTAAAATCTCAAACTTGGCACAACAATTTAGCCCTGCACGAAGTCTTTTCCAAATTACAGGTTTTGAAAAATCACCTAAAATCTAAATATTCTCAATAAAAAATTTCTATTTCTACGTCCTATTCTAAGGGGATTTGATGATTTTTTAATCATATTACCAAATTCTCATAAGAAAAATTAACCAAAATTTAAACTTCGGCTGTCAAATGTGGCGGAATGCAGTCAATGGCCAATCTTATGTAAATCTTATGTCCAATGGCCAATGGCTGCATTCCGCCAAGGCGAGCGCTCAAGAAAATTCATGTGAATGGCTACGCTTTTGACAGCGCTGGCAGCTGTCTATGCTCGAGCGATGTGCATTTTACGTAGCGAAATAAATTACGCTACTTCTACTCAACAGTTGCAAGTTATGTCATTTAACAGCTGTTTGCGCTCCAATTTGCATGAATTTGCAAACACTCAAATGAAACCCTTAAAATAAATGCAAATTTTCGTGGCTTGTGCTATTTTTAATGTTTTAAACTATCCTTTGCTCCTTGCAATGGTTGAATGAGGTCCGAAATGTGCTCCTTAATAGCCATATCAAGAGCATCATCCATTAGAATCTCTAGCACTACGTTTTGCATTAAGTAAACCTCTTAGCATAAAGAAATTAGGTTTTAAATTCAACAAAGCAAAACAAGCGAACAAACTACGTCAAACGTCAGTTGTCAACAGATCTGACGTTCGACGTAGCAACGCATTCAGAGAAATCCAGCGTAAAATTATCCATCGCTACAAGGTTGATTTATAAGGTTGTCGCAAGGGAGAGAGCGAGTACCCATAATTGTCAAATCGAAGTTGACAGCTCATAGAAAATCTGCAAGTGCTTTCTTTTATCATCCGTTTTTCTTTTGTAGTCATTCGCAAAATTGGCTGGTTTTGACAATTATGGGTACTGAGAAGAGAGTGCAATCAGCCCTGCGACAACCTTATAAATCAACCTTGCATCGCTACAATAGCGCTCGCCTTGGCGGAATGCAGCCAATAAAAGCGTAATGCCGTGGTTATGCTAGCCAAACATGATTGCCGAACCTTTGGTGTTCATTTTCGTTTATTTATTCTCTTCGCTGAAATGTTTGTTTGGTGGTTATGCTTCTGTTTGCTGCACAGTTGCATCAATGTTATAATATTCCAAAACACAAATTAAACAACAACTGAAAATTTTTGCTCAACACATGTTGTTCGACTTTTTCTCAATGTCTGTTCTTTGTTTTTAAGGTTGCTTGTTATTTAAAATAAGTTGCTTTATAACTTATTTAAATTTAGACTACTTTTTGCTACTTTTTTGATGCTTTTATGGAAAATGACTGCAGGCAAAACCGGAAAGTTCGGCATGTTTGCTGTTTCAATCAGCAATCAAAAATGTTCGGTCTGAGAGCGAGAGCCGGTCCGAAGCCAGTAACAGTTCGAAAAACTCAATACACTCTCACTTCTCACTAACACACTCACACCTTGACATCACTGGCACTCCACTGGCCAATGATACAATTACCCCTTTCACATTGGTCAAGAATTGAATTCAATTTTCAGAGTTTGTGGGCAATTCGCCGCAAATCGGAAGCGACGAAAGGGAGTAAAATTGACGGTACCAATGTCTCTGTACCGTCAATTTTTTCGTGTTCCCTTTTGTTCTCACTTTCATTGCTTTCAATTCTTAACCAATGTGAAAGGGGATAATGATAAGGTAGGCCCATGATACTAAGTGCTCTCACGCGTCAACGAAGAGTGGATAATGAGAAGCAACATTAATGTCAAAACGACGAATTTCGTAGAAATTGCAAATGAAGAAAATATTTTATGTTTCCAATTTGCAAACAGTGCGGTCGCAGGTATTAAATTTGTGCTAATTTGAGTGTAAATATTATATAAAAAGTGTAATAAAAACTATAAAATGTGAAAGAAGTCTTAAAATTGCAAAAAAAAACCTGTAACAGTTTTAACCTAAAAACAACTGCGAAACGTGAGCATAAAGAAATTCGCGATGAACAGCTGATTTTGACATCAATGTAGCTTTATTCTGCTTTCTACTCGATTCCTCTCCGTGATGACCTTACCTTATAATTCTGCCATGACTGGCCACAACTTTTACTGAGACAGTGAATTTTGGCAACCGCAGCCAGTCCGAATTCGAAGTAAGGAAAACAGTGCTGCGTTTTCTCCCTAAAACATTCGAATTTTAAATATGCACTTTTCTTTCATGTCTTGTAGTGAAATATATGCAATTATTTCAATTGCTCTTATATGACACATAAAATATCATACGAATATGTTGCATTTCATTTTGAAAAATATTGATAAACACATTTTACAACATAATTAGTTCCCCATTTTTATCCCGTTTATGTTTGGTGCTGTGTTGGAATATAAAGCATCACTGAATAAAAGCAAACGGAATAAAAAAGTGGTCGAACCTTTGGCTTTGACGACATTTTTCAAATGAAAATTTACTATCACGTGTGGCCGCAGCGAAATTTGTTGATTGTTTCGGAATATTTTCGAAGTAAATACATATTCTTTATTAGCATGCCAGTACTATCACGTGTGGCTGCAGCCAAGGTTGATTTATAAGGTTGTCGCAAGGGAGAGAGCGAGTACCCATAATTGTCAAATCGAAGTTGACAGCTCATAGAAAATCTGCAAGTGCTCTCCATTATCATCCGTTTTTCTTTCGTAGTCATTCGCAAAATTGGCTGGTTTTGACAATTATGGGTACTGAGAAGAGAGTGCGATCAGCCCTGCGACAACCTTATAAATCAACCTTGGCTGCAGCGTTACACGAGAAACAATAACAACAAAAAATGCTCGGCAATCTTGTTTGGCTAGCATAACCACGGCATAAGAAAGCCAAAAAGAAATCCAATCTAAAGATTAACATTTTTTTGTTCTCTCGTTTATGTAAAATGTCCCGTAAAAGTTGTGAATCAAGCTTCAACAGATGAACTTATTAAAAAAAATTTTAATTTTTCATAGCTTATTTTAATTTTAATAAACTGCAAGAAATCTTGCCTATTTATATTTTTCAAACTAATGTTGTATTAGTAAAATTTTGTCATAGAAATTTTTACTTTTTGTGGTAACTTTTTGAATTATACTTTTTAAAAGGCAATTACAAATTCTCAATTTAGACTATTTTTCAAAAAAACCATACGCAAAAATCGAAAACTAAGTACTAAAAATTAATTTGATAAAAAAAAAAGTTAATAAACTCTTGTCATCTCTCTAATGGTCATTCAAAAACGGGCATATTCACGAGTAGTCTTAAGAGAAAATGGATTTGTTAAGAAAAATTTCCATATCCTTGCGTTTAGTTTTTTACTGGCTTGATTTTTTTATCAAAATCCCCCCCTCTCCCCCCTCCCCTAAGGTAAATCCTGGCTACGGGCCTGATTTGATTTCACTTTCACTCGGAAGTTAAATGTAGAACCTCCTCAATAAGCAACAGTTCACCATGCATGCAGGTCAACTAATTTTTTCAATATAATCTTTATGAAATAAATCAAACTAATGCTTGATTCACTACAATAACAATTAATTTTAATTTGATTCATTGCATTACCCAAAAGTTTAAGTTTTTTAAGTTTGCCCAACGTTTTTCAATAAAAAAAAATCGTTTTTTATGTGGTCGAATTCCGACCACAGACGATACAAGTACTATTAAAGAGTTATTATAGCAAGAAATAAAAGAACGATGACCTAGAAGATATCTTAATATTCCTCGTTTTGTAGCATAAATATTTAAGAAATATAGAGATACAACAAGTGTACACTAGAACGATGTATTTTTAAATATTTACTAAATTGCCTTAAAATAATTTTGATTAAAATGTAAGACAAGCGATTAATACAGTAAACAATTCATTTTCTGTTCAATGTACTACTGCATGTATTTATAACTCAGCAAGAGCAAAAAATCTGCAAAAATAGATTTCCTCAAAAAATGCCTAAAATATAATATACGCAGTTAATTTTTAATACACAACAAATTTTATTGTTGTGCCATTTTGTGTAGGATTTCCGGAACTGTTTGTATTATTTTATTTGCGGTAACTTGAAGTTATTATATCGTTTTCTTTTATGAAAAGTTACTCTGAAGATATTTAAATACAATCAAATTTATAATTTTTTCTAACTGACCACAATTGTATTTTGCTAAAGGATTTTTAAAATAAAATCCAGCGAAATTAACTGAAATTTATTATTCTCCATAGATTTATCGCCACATTAAGAACTCCTACACATTTCAGGGAAGAATAACAACGATAAAGGAGTTATTGTTTATACCAAAACCAGTTGGCGAATCAAATTCTAGCGGATATGTTGTTTAAAAAATTAAAATGAAGAGTTACTGTACGTATCTCAGATGTAATGAAAAAGTAATTTTCGCAATTTTTTTTTTATTTTTAATCTTGTGCACGAGATTCCTGGAACGTCACGGAATCGTCTTGAACTAGCCATTGAATTACATTCAGTTAATACAATTTTACGTGATAATACAGTTGTACGTTCACGGAAGCGGCGATTCGGCCCCTGATCAAGGGAAAAATATATTTTTTATTTATCAAATTCCGCCAACTGTTTTGGTACAAACACTACATGGAAAAAACTAAACCATAAGAATCGATAAAAAATAACCTGATTTTTTATTATTTTGTTCGGCAACCGCACAGTGGTGCTAACAGTGGTTTTAACACGAAAATATTTAATATATCATGTATATATTTTTTTACTAATTTAAATAAAGAAATGTTTCAAGAGCATATTTCTAAAACAATTTCTTGAATAAGTCTTCTCAATTTTTATGGTAGATCAGTGAAAGTCGCTAAATTTTACACTCTCATAGTTCTTGAATATTTTGGGGGCTGTTCATTAATTACGTAAGATATTTTTGAACAATTTTATACCCCCTCCCACCCACTATGTCACACTTCGTCACAAAGTCTTGAACCCCCAGCCCCCCTCTGATGTAACGTAACACTTTTTTTGCTTAAATGTTTAAGGCGGTCTTCTCATTGAGCAACTTTTTTTTTTTTTACTTTTTTTTTTGCATTTATTTATAGCTTGGGTAGTTGTGAATATGCCCCTAAAAGGATTTTTAGAAATTCGAAATACTTTAGAAGATACAGCATTTTTTGTGAAGCAAGGTCTTCGTCAAAATGAGCTATAAAAAAATTACTTCAAACTTTAAACGCGTTTATCTCGAACCCACGTTTTTCGAACTGGCGGCCATGATATCTGCAGTTTAACTGAACCGATTTTCATGAAACAAAGTGGAATCGACGCAGAATTGTCACCATTCTCGGGTGAACCTCGACCATAATTTTAAAAAATTTTTTACTATTTTTTTTTTACACTACTCTACAAAAAAAAAAACCCGAAATTGAAATTTTTTTTTTGAATGGCCGCCATTTTGTCAAAAAAAATCACAGAATTAAGCTTGAGGTTCACCCGAGAATTACATCTATACTGATTATAACCCCGTTTTTTTTTCATTTCAGACGCTCCGGAGACCCGGAATCGTGGCCGCCGTGACGACACCTTTTTTTTTCACCACCAACTTTGAAGTCTCATTACTTTTTGAACAGCCCAGTGGCGATACGTTATAGCATCGATGCTTGACAATTGTGAAAATTGTTATGTTTGTTTTAGTTTTTTTATAACACTTTGATGTTCGCTTTGAACGTGAAGTCATAACAGCTGTTTTCGATGACTGCTTTAGGGTAAGAATTCCCACTTCAGTTCAGTAAAAAAACGTAACTTTAGCTCTGTTTGCAGCTCTTGAACTTTGTTTTTTAATTTGCTCGACTTAAACATAATTTTAGCTTATAAGATGTAATGATTGAATCACCTTAACGTTATACAAAAATAAAAGCTGAATGAAATAAACAAAATAATGTCGGCTTTTTCAAAAATTATTTTATTTATTTTTAAGTAGACGCGTTTCGGTATCAAAAATACCATCATCGGTAGCGTTAAAATTTCAACTAAATTTACAGTGTTAACAACAAATTAAGTACAATAAAAAGATAAATGCATGAGATTTTTTATTCTGTTAAATAAAATCGTTCGTCAAAATTAAGAAAAATTGTCACATTCATTGGATTCAATTTATTTTCATAAAAAATAGAATAGATCGGTCTTTCGACCTTAATAATCGCTTGATGATTCTAAAAGCTCAGCAAATTGTTTGCACCAAACAGATTTGTTTGGTTCACCATCTGCGTTGACTGGATGGTCTAAATTTTAGAGTACAGGAACAGACCTACTATAATTATTCAATGACGATACCTTTTAGAACATTTTCCCGAACTTTATGTAAACTTTGTGGTTTATGCATTACTATTAATATAGCCAAGACACAATCCAACGCCATCAGATAAGGACGAAAAGAGGAACAAATACTTAATTTAACATGGGTATGAGCAACAGTATTTAATATGGATACAAGGACCAGTGGGTAGAACATCCATCTGATGATTGAGAGCTACTAAGCATAGATAAAGAGATGTGGAAACTTCATGCTTTTCAAGATTATTTCCGTTTTCACCCTTTTCAACTCACTTTTTTAATGCAAAACTCACGTATTGTGTCCATGAGGTTGGCTGTCCTATGAAAACAGGGACGTTTTTGGCTTAAGTCTACTTTAATGAACCTGCTAAAGTTTAAGGGGTTGCTTGGGTCACAGGAGGGATAGTGGCCTTTTTTCAATACCATTATAATATAGGAAAAAATGCTACCTTTTACGCATGATACAATTATAATTCTGCCATGCCTTGTACTAAGCAACTTTTTGAAATTTAAGCAGATTCATTAAACTAGACTTGTTCCAAGTTTTTTTTTTATACTTGTAACACATTTAGATACACATTTTGTATGAAATAATAAGCAATTCCACATTCATTTGTCTTACACTTTCATGGTGAGTTTGGGTGTCCTTCGAAAGCAAACAAGTTTCTATGGTTTTTGTGATAGTATTGCATATTTTGTATAAGAATTGATTTGGATGTGACATAAACAGGTCCGAAGAGTATCTCTTTCCCACGAATTGGAACTCATAGTGAGTTCGAATTATGCTAGAAACAAGGTATATTAATTACGTGAACAGAAAACTAGTAGAAACAAATTCACAGCTGATCGGATGGCTTAACAGGTTTCTTGAAATCCAAAAAAATTGTGTAAATTCGAGTTTTTTAAATGTAAAACTATTAAAATAAATAAAATGTAGCCATATAAAACAAATTTAAATTGTTCGCCAAAGACTTTTAAACACAAATGTTTCCTTTTCCGTCCATTCTAATCGAGTACCTGAACGCTTTACTAGTAAAAATTTGTAACAATTTTTTGCTAGTGAACAAACCTAAAATATTCCAAAAAGATTTATATTAAAATAAGTTGAATACAAGCATGTAAAAAGCATTTCAATTCAATATGAAATGAACAAATTATTCGTTAATAATTTTTTTTTTAAATTATAAGTTAGGTTATATCAGACCTGATATATCTGTGAACATTCGACAAAACGACTCTTTCTAAATCGTCCACTTTTCAGGAGAGCGAAAATACAAAATTTTTTATATATAAATTGAAAGAAGTCTTATACTATACATACACATTAGGCTGGGCCAATGCTATAAGGAAAAATTTGTTTTTTTCGGAACACAATAGGAACCAAAAGTTGCGTATTTTTACGTAGTTTCAAAATAAGCTAAACATTTTTTTATTCCATACAACTTTTGGCCTTCTACCACAGCTCTTATGAGTACTTATCTTATTTGTACTGCTTTTCCACACAATAACAGGAGTGTACAGCAATTCTATTGAAGTTCTGTCTGTTTGCGAACTTTTTTCTTTATATTTTTAGATCGCTTAGTCCGAAAATCATCATTAAAATTATCTTTGCTTAAAATTAAATACAATAAAAAAATAGAATAAACCACGATATGAAAAATTACTCATACGCCTCGAAAACAAAACATCGGATTCTGTAAAAACTGTGCTTTTA
Organism: Coremacera marginata; assembly: GCA_914767935.1. Lineage (NCBI taxonomy): Eukaryota > Metazoa > Arthropoda > Insecta > Diptera > Sciomyzidae > Coremacera > Coremacera marginata. The sequence continues at coordinate 31,541,755 of OU612047.1, read as the reverse complement.
TATTGATAATTCAATTTAGTGACTCAAACTTGTTAGTTGGCTGCAAATATGGGCGAAATTTTCTTTTCAAAATACCTGATAACAATTATAAAATTTCAGTCAGAAAAGCTCTGGTAGAGAGCCAAAAGTTATATTCATTTCAAAAATGGTAAGTGTATTTTAAATCAGCGCCAAAATACGCAACTTTTGATACCTATTGAGTTTTAAAATAAAAAAATATCGGTCCAGCCTAATACATATATATCGCTACCTTAATATAAAAAGGCCCTATATCAAAACGCCCTAACTCAATAGAAGAAGGAAAAAACTTTGTAATAAATAAAGATCTTAAGTTCCGAATTTTTTGCAAACTTTTTTTTTATTAAAAACTATAAGTGATGTAATGATGTTACAATTTTTTTTTTACTGCAGAAATTGCAGAACTTAGTTTTTTTATTAAGTTTTTTCTTCTCGTATAATGTAAACAAAAATTGAGTTAGGGCCTTTCTATATTAAGGTAGCGATTTGAAGTAAACACTTGGCGATAATAAAAAAATTATAATTACTTACTTACTTACTTAGTTGGTCGTAACAACCCGTGTCCGGGTTTCAACCGACCTCATCAGCTCTCGACCGAGGCTGGTTTAGTTTTCATTGGGCAGTAGTAATGTGGCGGGACCCAAACCCTGCGCACATTCCATGTTTAAGGTCTATGGAGTGACCCGCCGCTCAAATTAGCCGTCAAACTGACGGATGCCAGTTTGCCGTTGCCCAGGGAACACCGCGTGGAGGTTTGAGTCGACTTGAGACGATTTCGACATGGATAATGCTGGCCTCGCCAGGTTGAGGCGGTCAGACACGTTGCCATGTGAAGGTTCGCCCCCTGTTCCCCCAAAAAAATGATAATAATGATAATAAAAAAAATATGACAATTTGTCAAATGGATTCCTAAAAAAACAAAAAAAAAAAATAGCTTGTACCACACAAGTCGTTATGTCAAAATTATTTTTATCAGAAAAGAAAATTATCTTAGCCGCTTATGTCAAGACAAGCCGTCGTGTTAAATTGAAATGTGAAGAAATTTGCACACTTTGCTTTTGACAAAACGTCTCTTTCGATAGAAGCTCTTTTGTCTATAGGGAATTGTTGGAAATGTGCTTGGACTATATGGAGACAGATTGTTTTGTCAAGTTTCCGTTAATGGCCGTTTTAAAATTGTTTGAATTGTCAGAGAAGTTGTTTTGTCAAATTTCAATTCAGGAAAAACTTGAAAGTGGTCGATTTGCCAATTGCGTATTTTATCTTTTAAAAGTCATAGAAATACGCCGATTAGACCAAATCTGATCTTGAGAGAAGTCGTTTAGTCAAATGTGCACAGATTTGTAACATTTTAATGCACTGTGCTAAGCTTCGGTTGGACACAACAATCACAAAAGCAAAATAAAAGCTATTCATTTGATAACATATTAAATGTTGTTGCTTGTTACAGTAACTCAAATGAAAAGTGATCATTTTGGGATAAATTTTTCGGGGAATTCAATAAGATAATTGAAATGTTTAAAAAATTGTATTTTGTTATTGTAAAATCCATTTTTTCACAACCACTTTATTTTTACAGGGGGGAATGACTGTCTCTACTTCTCCCCGCTTTCGGCACCCGTGAACAGAAGGAACAATCGCAGCTCTTGTCCCTTTTCACAGACCTCATAGATTATTGAATTATAATACAATTCTATCTTTTCCAATATTAATATTCATACAGTAGAATTCATTTCAAGTTTTATATCTGTCACGTTTTCCCATTATAATTAAATTGTATACATATATTACGACTTTATGGCTTAAAAGAAAGTGATAACTTTTAAAACGTAGCGTTACAGGCAAATAAATAATCTTTATGCCACCCACAAAGCTGTAGTTATAAAGATAACACAACGGTTGTGTGTTTTTGTTTTTTTTCGATATTTTAACACATGTATAGACCATTAAGCTTTGAGTATTTTTTTTTTTGCTTATAAACTGGCTAAGATTTAATTAAAAACCAAATTATTTTGCTTTATGTTTTCTACATACATTTCTTTATTGTTCCTTACCAATATATACCAAATTATATACACATAAAACAAACGTTATAATAATGCCATTAAAAAAAAAATGAACAAAAAATTTATTCTTTCGTTAAATCTAACTTAGGCTAGAAAAAAATGTTAATCACAATTTATATATTTTGAGGATTCCATTTTATTGATTTTATGGTGGGCATACATTTGAATTTCTGCATATATCACTGAAGATATTTATTATACAAAGAGTGTGGAAATAATTGTGTGGAAAGGACGATTTAAGGAATCACTCTAAGGATTTAAGGAATCAGAAATCGCTATAGTTGAATATAAATTAATTTCAATAATAGTTTGATAATTGTTTTTACATATATGTTAATACATTTTTTTTTCTTTTTTTTTATTTCAATTCTGAGTTACGTGGCATTGTAATTAAATGCTTATTACCACCGAAATCCATGATTTTATCATTTAATCCAATTTGGATCAAATAAAAATACTTAATTTTAAGTTGAGCTTTCTTATGAATACCTATGTTAAAACCTACTCCAAATATAATTTATTTTATCTAATTGAAATACATTTTTACATTAAAACGGAAGGACACGTTCATGTTGTATTTATTTTTTTATTTTTTTTTTTGTTTTCTTATTTTGTACAAATAACTGGTGTTTGTTTTCGGTTTCTTCGTTAGTTGTCAACCAGTCTACCTTAGTTGCTGTTCATTTTCATTCTACGATTTGCAATCGAATCATAGACACTCGATAACAAAACCAAATCTGGACGCCGAATTTCTCTGCTCGATCTAGTGGTTTCACTTGTAGGATTCGGACATGTCTGCATCACCTTACCGTGCGGTATAGCTGAGAGACGATCGTAATATTTGATGTACTTATTTTTACCCAATAATGTGTTGGTTGCTTCAAATATGACTTGTTGCTGGCTTGAACGGCGACGGTGGTTGTTGTTGCTGTTGTTATTGTTGTTGTTAGGGTCAGTTATATTGTTGGGATTGTCACCATTGCACTCAATGCAGTCACAAGAGCTCGAGATAGTTTGAGTTGAAGTTATCGTCATTGTTGTTGGTGTTGCCGATACTATTGCTGTTGAAGTTGGTGGAGCTGTTAATGTTCCTGATGCTGTATCTGCTGCTGTTAATTGTGCTGCTGTTGCTGCTGGTACTATTATATTTGCTGTTTTGCGAGTTTCGAATACTACGTAGGCCAAGTAGCACGGTTGCAAGGATACAATTATTTTCAACGCTGCACTATGTTGGGTTAAAAACAAAATGTTTAATAAATAAAATAGAATGTTAAACATAAATATAATTAAAAAGTATGCAAATGAAAAACAAACACATCTTTATGGCCCTTTTCAAAGAAATCTCTCATATGCCTTATAATACGTTCATATTAAGAGCTAAATGCGCATTTAACGAAAAAAGAATGCTCCTCGAAGGAGTAAAAAGGCAAATGTATATATATAGCATTTCGTTAATGCGGATTTAACTCTCAGTGTGATCGTATTATTAAACAGTAGGGGTGGGCTGATGTTTAAGAGTGATTGGTTTTTTGAAGCGAAGCTTTATACGCCTCGTTCTGTGATGGTTTCTTTGTTGCAGCGCTTATTACAACAAGAAAATTTAATACTTTAATATTAAATATTAAAAATTTTTTGGCGCGCCGTGGGGATTGAACCCATACGCACTGATTAAGAGTTCAATACACTATCAACTAGGCCACAAAGCCTTGTTAGAAAGAGTCGTTAATACAATGTTAAGTATAACATATACTATGCTGCAGTAGATCGTCACCATCTATGAATAGATAGAGGGTTGTGCTATATTTGCTATACTACATCAAACAATTTGCTTCTACTTGCCACAAGATGTCACCATCATCGGTGTGTTTGCGTTTCATTTTCATTTCATTTTCATTTATTTAAAGAATATTAGTACAATAAGATCCAATGAGATCTTTTAAGAGTACAACAGATAATGGAAAATTATAATCAACAAATTACATACTCAATATATTTTTGAACTTAAAAGAAAAAAATTTATAATTAAAAAATAAAAAAAAAGGTGTGGTGTTGTTGGCAGTGTTGGTACATGTAGGGAAAAATCCCTAATCGTAGGGAGAAAAAGGACAGATTTTTTATATTCTGTGAAAGTAGGGAATTTTCAGTAGGGAAATTTATGCTACATAACAACATGCATTTTGCTGTTTTTTTTTTTTCTTTTTAAGTATAACAAATGTTTGTAAATAAACGAAATTAATCCTCGCGTATCTTCTGAAAAGTGGGCGTAAGTATAGTCTCTTTTTTGGGGGGTTTGAAGGAATAAATAAAGACGTGAAAAATAAAGACGTGAAAATAAAGACGTTGAAAAACATGTATTGTTTTGAATTATTTTTATTATGGTTCAAATATTGGAAAAGATTAAATGAAATGTGTATGCATTGCACGTTATGAATTTGTTTTTATTAATACTCGTATTGAATTATGAAAAAAATATATTTATTATCAAAAAAATGTACATCTCAGGAATTATAATTGATTCTGAACAGTAAGCGTAAATGCCACACCCATTTTTAGTGCAGGTGCCGAAAGTAAGAATATGAACTTAAATACCAAATTTTAGTCTACTACAAAAAAACCCGTTTTAAATATAGCATTATTATTGATTTATGGGCGGTAAAAGGGGGTGCGACAATTTTCCAGCAATAAGGCTGTGTGCTATTCGGAAACTTTACACTCGTGGTAGGAAAGAAGTTACTGAGTTGAATACAATTTCTGTCTGTTGAAATAAAATTGTCATTTTTGCTGTGCCAAAAGAACAATGAAATTTTGACAGCGAGAAATTTTGGCGTTTTAGATTTTGTTAGTGGTTTAGCGCGAGAATTTAATTTATTTTGCAAAACTGTTGATATAACTGAGAATGAACAGAATTTTACGCAAATATTTTCCACTTCTGGTTGCTTTGCTGTCGGAAGCAAAAAGTTTTTAACTTCTTTATGACTTTTTTTAAAGGAAGGGGGAAGAGTAAGTACTGCTTTTGCTTTTCTGCTCCGGACAACTACCTAAAACATTATTCCTTTAAGGATATTACCTATATTTGGCCAAGAGGTTATTCCGAAACATTAAATGCCATTTTGAATGGAGACTTCATTTAATGCATTTAAGAGTGTCTGCTAGCTCTTTTCGCAAAATTGTGGAGTTTATTCCAGCGAAGCATCATGGATGGTCAATAGAGTATGAAGTGGTTAGCTATCGAGTAGCAAGTGGCTTTATAGTTGTGCTTTTTTAATTTATAATTAACTAAAAAGTTTAGCTTTCATTAATTTCACTTTAGTTATTTTAAGCGCGAACTTACAAGTGTTTTTTTTTTTTTGTAATTATGCTTGTGTCAAAAATTCTCTTGCCAATTGTCGAAATTTATACTAGCCCATGAGGCTACATGAATTTTTGACAATCATATTCACCTCGCCAAGTGCCAAATATTCTCATTCAGACTGTCAAAATTTCATCATCCGAGTGAAAAATTTCCGAATAGCACACAGCCTAAGTTGATAAAGTTCTATCGCAATAAAAAACTTACAAACAAATATAAATATTTCAATGAGTACAATTTTTGATTGCTGTATTTATTCAATTTCGTGAATAAGACTTGAAAAAAATAACTCACCGATCATTTTGAATGATTTTGAATTTTTGATCATTTTGTGCATTAATCATGACTTGATTTCATTGAGATTTGACATGTGAATGCATTCAAGTAACACAAATTTAGAAGTTTTTTTCGCAATATACTTAAGCAAAATTTTGTGCTGTTCCTGAATCCGGTTTCCGTTTCGTTCCACAACGCCCTGTTTTTCACTTATTAACTTAAATATGGGAGTAATATAGCTTTACTTCTCTCATGTCGCCGACGACGTATATGCGTTTTTTTTTTCTTTTTCGTTTTTTGGATGTGAATTATTAATAACAATTATTTCGATATTTACTCTGCGTTTCACGAGGCCTGTCAAATACATGGCTATAATTTTTTCGCATTTTTCTCAATAATTGAAATAATGAATTAAAAAAAAAAAATTAAATCAAGGGATTTGAAGTCCCAGCTGTCTTGAAGTGATTCGAATGCAATCAACTGCCACATAAATAAATGCGAGACTGCAATCAAATTATGAAAAATGATATTAAAGAATTTCAAATGTTCAAAAGTCAAAAGTACCGACAAAGAATTATGTATTGCCATCAATTTGAACAAAATCAAAAGACTTGAAACGTGAAATGATTGCAGTCTTACACAGCTCTGCCACTGTAGTATTTTCAGAGGAAGCTGGCGCCATCAATATACGCAAGACTTGTAGCGGCAACAGGCTTAACAGCCACAATGTTTATTATGTTTGTTTTTCAATACATTAATTTTCACTTCGTTTTCACTTTTTGTTCTTTTGTCGCATAAGCAGCTGATTTTGACACACGGCGGTCCACGCTCGTGAGAAAATATGCCTTGTCGCAAGGGAGAGAGCGAGTACCCATAATTGTCAAATCGATGTTGACAGCTCATAGAAAATCTGCAAGTGCTCTCTATTATTATCCGTTTTTCTTTCGTAATCATTCGCAAAATTTTCTGATTTTGACAATTATGGGTACTGAGAAGAGAGTGCAATCAGCCCTGCGACAACCTTATAAATCAACCTTGTATCATGTATTATATCATGTTTTCGAACTTTTTTGTTTTTTTCTCTATTTTTGAGAGATTTTTTTTCTTAAGGTGATGTTATACTGGCGGTCAAATGATCCCTGTAGCAGGATTCCCAAACAGTTAACGATAATCGTAGTTGTCGTTATCGGTCATTGAGCATGCACAGTTTCATAGTAAATGACAGTTTTCGCTAGTTAACTACAGCGACAATCGTCGTTAAGGCGTTTGGGAATCCCCCAACTGGTCACGTCACTTTTTGCGCTCTTTTTTCGTTTGATGAGCTCTGTGTCTAAAGTATGTTATGGTGACTACTACCACTACTACTTTTCTACTTTTTATCATGCAATAACAATAGAGTTCAGCTACTACAGCTATATCGCACTTCCTCAGCATTAACCCATCTAAAGCCACTACCCAGTAATCATTGAAAATATCAATGTTATGGATACCCGTGACCACAAACAAGTTAATGTGGGAAAAATTTACCCACCAATAAATGGATTGGGCTCAGGGACAACACAAGACGTAACAACTAACCATGCGTATATATAGATCTAATTACACAACTAATTTTAATCTACTTTTGAGTTGACCTTTTGACATATTAACATCAAAAACGCTACAATTGTTAACAAAGGAACTCATGCGACTTAAAGGAGCAGTAGCCATATAATTTGTTCTACTAAATGGCAAATAAATTAAGTTTTTAGCGTTTCTACTGCTTCTACGGTTAGTGTTAAAATTTATGTGAGAAAGAAGTTCTGGAGAATCGAATACACCTGTTATGAGCTGGTGTAAATATACGATATCTGCCGATTTCCATCGATCACCTAAAGACTGCATTTTTAATAGTTTTAAACGATCCTCATAAGGAGGAAGGTCTAATATGTCAGTCACTTAAGCCCCTTAGAGCAAACTGAACAAAACGTTTTTGGATTCTTTCTATTCGATCAACATGCACATTGTAACTTGGGGACCACACTTGACTTGCATACTCTAAGTGAGGACGCACGATTGCATAATACAACGTTGTAGTTGTAATCATGCTATTAAATTCTTTGGCCCAGCGTTTTACAAAACCAAGCATTGAAGATGCTTTTTTACAAATATTATCAATATGAATGTTAAACGATAGCTTAGAATCCATGCATATACCTAGGTCTTTGACGGTGTCTACACGACTCAAGGCAGTATCTTTAATCTTATAATCAAAAATAAAATTATTCCTTTTTCGCGAAAAGGTCATAGTTTGGCATTTATCTGGATTTAAAAACATATTATTTTTAGAACACCAAACTTCAAAGGATTTTAGATCAGACTGGAGTAGATCTGAATTATCTCTAGAATTAATCGTTCTGTATATTTTCATATCGTCGGCATAAATAAGCAGATGAGAGTGTTCAATGACGTGAGTTACATCATTGATAGCTAAAATAAACAGAAGAGGACCAAGGTGACTACCCTGAGGAACACCTGATCCAGCAATAAATTCAGAAGACAATGCGCCTCGGAAACGTATTTGATAAGATCGCTCCACCAAATACGATTTAATCCAGCTCACAAAATATTGTGGAAATCCCATTAACTCAAGTTAAAATAAGATTAGATTGTGTGGTAGCTTATCAAATGCCTTACTAAAGTCAGTGTAAACACAATCGACCTGGTTACCAGAATCAATAGAATTTAAGCAGAATGTTGTAAAATCGAGAAGATTAGACACAGTGGATCTGCCATTCACAAAACCATGCTGACGAGTTGTTATGACTTTGCCACAGTGAATTTTCACCCGATCGTACACCATCCGCTCAAAAAGTTTTGGAATCGATGAGAGCTTAGCGATAGGCCTATAGTTACTGACATCGTTCCTGCAACCCTTTTTAAAAATAGGACTTATAAATGATTTTTTCCAAAAAAGTGGAAAATAACTTTCGTTAATAGATTTATTGAAAGAAAGTGGTTGACTCAAAACGGAACCGCATTGTGTTAACACTGCTGCAGGAACACCGTCAGGTCCAGCACCAAACTCCTCATCGATCGATCTAATATACATTAAAATATCCTCTGGAGTGAAGGATATATGTTCCAAAGATACTCTGGGTTCGGAATTCATATATTCAAAGTACTCTCCATCAGGAGTAAAAGAATCTGAACAGAATGATTCTTTAAAAAGATTGGCGAATAGGCCACAAATTTTGACGGGATTGTCAGTAAATCCCTCAGGAGTTCTAAATGAAGAAGGAAATCCATCCGATTTCTTCTTTGTGTTTACGAATCCCCAAAATTTCTTTGGATCTGTCAATATTCTCAGCTTAACATTATCTAAATATTCGTGATATAATGTAGCTGAGCGATTTTCAAATTCCAGAAACAAACGTTTGTACGTTTCTAGGTCGTTTGAGCCTAAGCTACAGACGTATTTCTTCCATGCCCTATTCCTGTTGTTGCGAAGAGTCTTTAAATCCTTTGTGTACCACGGGTACGCAGAATTCCGCAAATTTGAGACTATAAGGTACTAATTGAGAACACACAGCAAAGAGTTCCATATAAAAAAAATGTATGGAGTCATCAAGGCAATTTCCTTTTATATATTCCAAAATTGCATTAAGTTTACCATGAAGCAACTGATTCAACTTCAAAAAGTCAGCTTTTTTAAAATTGAATTCATAAAGCTTATCTGCTGAATTAGAATTAACTATATTTGCTCTGTCGGATTTGTACCAAATACTCAATGGTGGATGATATTCATCAACAGTAGTTAGAGCATGAAACGCCCTCTTAACAACAACATTGTTACTGTCTGTAGTTAAGACCAGGTCAAGAAGTCTTTCAAGACTAATTATAAATACAACTCACTTGTTGTAAGTCTGAACATATATTATCAACAAATATATGTTCTCTTTTAGTTCTTTTTCCGAAAAAAGTCGGTTATAATGGTTGAGTGTTACTATTAAGCAGCTTTTATTACGGCTTTCATACATTTCGTACTGAAATTTTACTATTTCAATGCTAAAACACAATTGTTGTGAATAATTCAACAACGAAACACTGTCTTGATCCAATGATTTCATATTTTTATCGAATCATTTGGTGACCGTGTTGGGCAAAATTTATTCTCTGGCACTTGTTTTCAATTTTTCAATTTACATTGAAACAACAACAATGCGTGCCCATGACGTGCCCATAACATAGCCCTTACTCTCACGCTTTTGACAGTTTTATAATTTTTAGTTCAAAAAGTACGGGAATAGACGACTTTTTATTCTAAGTATTTGCTTCAGTCTTAGGAATAATTTTACTTTAGGGCTCCCGCCCCTTTTTTTTGTTTTTTTTTTTCTACATGTGTATTTGGTGCCCTTAAATCTAATGCTTCAAAAAAAAAGTCGTACTCAAACGGTTTAGGAGAAAAAATTCGATAAAATTTGAAAAATTTATCTTTTTTCGTATAGTTCTAAAAAAATACCCATTAGAAGGGTAAAATATTTTCGTTTAAGTGCAATATTTACTGCGAACTGCCATCCAACACTTTGAAAAATTCGAAGGATTGAAATTGGATCAGTGGAAAATTCTAATAATCATAAAAAATTTCTCAAATACAATACATGTTCGCTGCGATTTTTATTAAAAATGTTTCGGGTAATGTTAAATGCATAAGAAATGAGTGAAAAATGTTTATCAAAAATCGTCGTTCTTTTGTACGTATTTTAAAATGGGCATGCTTCATCTGCTGCTTACTGAATTTAGCCCTCTGACAGTCCAACATCTGCCTTGTCACAATTTTAGTGCCTTATTTTGTTATTGTATTTTTTTTTTTTTTTGAGGAATTAATTTGCCTTTGTACGGAATGTTGCGTTGACATGGGCAAAACAATTTTTTCATGGTGTTTTTTTTTAAGAGAAAATAATTTGCTGCGATTTTTAGGTTTTCTTTTGCTTTTAATTTTAAGTATTTGTTTCAATCTTATTTTTGTAGGTATCAACAAGTCAAAAAAAGCATTGGAAAAAAGGACATTTTATTATAAAAACACCATAAAGAATTTATTTTCCGTTGAACGGAATGGTGATAACAACTTTTCGTACAAGGTCAAATCATTATAAATATTATAAAAAAACCCACACAAAAAATAAATTTTCCATTGCACGGAATGATGATAACATTTTCATGCTTATTTCGTTCTGTATTTGGGGATTTTATGTTTGGGGATTTCGTTTTTGGGGATTCTGTGTTTGGGGATTTTGTGCTTGAGGGTTTTGTGATTGGGGATAATGTGTTTGGGGCTTTATTAAAATGCGGGGCAAATGAAGTTTGGGGATTCTGTCTTTGGGGATATCGTGCCTATACCCCAGATAGGAGCATTTTCGGGTAATTTTATTACATTACTTTTTATTTTCTTAAGAAAACGACAGTCATCGATTGTTAATGGAAGCTTATAATGAATATGCTCTCACTTAAAGGACTTGTGACTTTGTAAAGTAGTGATTTTGACATCGACAACAAAGACCGTGGAAGTTTAAAGAAAAAAAATTCTGGTGACATTTTCTTTATGCTCATTCCAGCATCGTACTCAAATACGTGAACTTTTCATGCAGACCTTTAGAACAAATCCTGTATATGCATATTATTTTAGCATTATTTCGGACCCTTTTTTTCCTTCATTTTGAGCTTGTCAACTTTTTTTTTAATTTAATTTCAAAAGAATTTACAGGCGGGCTATTAAAATTGAATTTAATTAGTTTTGTTTTTTAATGAGAAGTTTAACTCACTTAGCAAACTTCAACAACGCACATGCTTGCCCCTCCCTCTACACCCCAACACCTTAAAAAGCATTAATAAATTCACCTGATTTAGATTTTCGCACAATTTGTGCTTGTTTTGCTAAAATGCTATTCGTTGAAGTTCGCTCGAAAACCACTGCTGCATTCTTCTCCGTGGAGCTGGTCTGGTCAAGTAATGACGAGGATTCAAGTACAGGAACCGGCAGATTGTCATAGACCGATATGTAGATCTTGTGGCTGACGTAGACGACAATAAAGCTGAGTATGACAACAAGGAGCGTTATGAAGGCATAGGCAAGAATGGTCGGTATATAGATGATGGTGTCTAGCATTTTGTGCCACAGTAATTTTAATAAATTTTTCTTGTTGTTGGTTTTATTGTTTTAAATTATTGAATTTCTAAATTTTTTTTTTTTGCTTTATTTTTTTCTATATGACCGAAAAACTGTCAATTTCGATTGTCATGTTTTTGTAGGTATTTTTTATTTTTAGATTTTAAGTTTGTTGCTTTTTTAAATGCTTTCTATGTATTTTTATTGCTAATAATTTTCGAGTTATTTGGAATTAATTCAACTGGAATTTTAAGCTTTAGCCATGGACTTAACTTGTTGCCGTTGTTTTGATTATTATTCTTTTTATTGTTGTTGTTGTTGCTATCTTTGTTGTCGAGGTCTTTAATATTATTTTGTTTTTTTTTTTGCACCTGGCTCTCGTCTTGAGTAAATCACACAAGTTACTAAATCGAGTCGCTTGAGCGGCACTTTAAAAGACTTCCTATGCTTGCTTTGGAGCACAATCGCACAAGAGAAGAACCTGCGAGAGTCTTCGATGTGTTTGTTATTTGTTTCATTTTAAGCGAGTTTATTGCTTTATTAATTGTTTTTGTTGTCATTTAATGCAATGCGATTACAGTGTATTTATAGTAGTATTAAAAATACTCAACTGGGGTTCCCGTGTAGGATCTATTGTAGGTTCTTATGGTATTTAGCTTATAAACTTATAAAGTATTAAGTGATATTTAAAAAAAAATAGTAATATGGTTTAAACTATTATACAATAATAAGGTAGTTAAGGTGTTCATAATACAATTATACGATAGGCTCACTTTGAAATAGCTGCTCAAACGACAAGTTTTGCATAAAAAAAGTGTGGCGCCATTAACGACAAAACGACAAGGAAAGAATAAAAAAATTTTTAAAAACAAATAAAATTCGAACAGCCGACTTTGACATCCAGCTGTCTTTTTACTTCAATCTGAGCCTACCTTATAAAGGATGTTTTTCTTAGATCTATTTTAGATCTCGATCTGAAAAATTTTTTCTGACCATGCAGAGACTTGTACCGGAACAAAGTTCACAAATAGTGGAAATGTATTTCCATAATTCGAGTTCTGTGCGGGAAACTTACAGATATCACTATCAATGGTTTCAACAAGACGTTGCAACAAGCCATACAACCGGTGAAACTCTCACTTTATTGGAACGTATTTTTGGTGACCGCATCATATCAAGAAATGGACCTATCAAGTGTCCAAATAGGTCATGTGTGTGATTCCGTTAGACTCCTTTTTGCGCGGGTACGTCAAGTCACTGGTCTGTGCTGATAAACTAGCTACGATTAACCAGTTGGAAATCAACATTCCCCGCATTATGGACGAGATAGGTCAGGTATGCTGGAAAAAGTAGTGCAAAATTGAACCGACGGGATGGTTTTCATAACACGCAGTCATGGTGGCTATATGCCGGAAATTGTGTTCAAACACTGAATTCTATAAAATATGCGAACTAATAAAGCCATTTAGTTCGCCATTATTGGCAAAGCCAAAATATTGGCCATTTCAATAATTTTTTAGTGATTTATTTGAAAAAAAGTCCTATTCCTCTTAAAACAACATGCCTTAATTCTACCATGGGTTCATACAAATTCCGAGATATGAAAGCTAAACTTGACAAATCAAGTTTATCAGAAATCGCATCAACAAAAAAACTCACTGGTGTAAAAACTCACATCAAATTCCATTTCGATCTCGGTTTTTTTAAGCATTTGTAATACTTACATTTTCACCTCAAAAATGTCTCCGGCTTTAGAAGTTTGCTAAGGATAGGAAGAAAGCGAAAATAGAGAAAATAACCGCGGAGATTTTATTTAGAATAGCAGGAAAGTGTTAATACAGAAAATTTCCCGGGAGTTTCGATCATGATATAATAATTTACAAGGTAGGAGTGACAGTTTTTGTGTCGACCAGCATTTGGCAGAAACTCATAGAAAAATAGAAAACGAATAAGCATCAAAGCACATGAAAAATTAAGCTTTATATTGATTTTGACAAGTGTTGGTCGACGCTCTGAGAAAATACGTAGTTGTCAAGGTCAATGCTACCTTGTTAATTATTATATCATGGTTTCGATTAAGAACTGGTCTGATAATAGCAATGTGATGCTAGAAAAATAAATTTAATTTTTGATATCATTTTTTTCTTATGATTATTAAAATAAAAATCAATTAAAACAAATTATTTCATTATCGTTGAACGATTTTTTTAACAGGAATAAATATAATTGATCAATATTTTTGCGAACATAAATAAAAAATAAGCATTGATCGGCATTTTTTACACAAAATAAAAATCAATCTTTGATCGATCAGATTTTAAAATCAATCTTTTATCGATATTTTGCGATAAAAACTAAAAATTTACGATTAATCGATATTGTTTTCAATCAAAATAACATTCAATCATTAACCGATATTTTCTCAATCAGATGTGAACATTTTTTTTTTATCGAAATCTATGTATCAAAATTTTAATCATTTACATAACAACAATACTTGCCTTAATAATGTCACCTTTAGGAAAGCAAATAATTCCAAATTTATGTATTTATGTTTATTGAATACAATGTGAATTTTATTGTTCACTGTATTGTTGTATTTGATTTAAATTTCGATTGATATTATTTCGATTTAAGATTAATTTTTTGATCTAATCGAAAAAATATCGATCGATGATTAATTGTTATTCTGATTAGAAGAATAACGATCAAATCTTGATTTTAGTTTCTGATCGAAAAATATCAATCAAAGATTGATTTAAATTTTTATTTTCTATTTCTATCTATACTAATAATGATTGATTTTGAATTGATTAAATTTTGATTGAAAAAATACCGATCAATGATTTATTTTTATTTTAATCAAAAAATTATCGATCATTAATTAATTTTAATATGGACATTTCCACGGTTTAGCACGTGCCTTTGAGGTACAAAAAAATAAAGAAAACTCAAAAAAAATTTGTTTTTTTTCAATAGCATTTTAATAACATGTTTAGAACAAAAGGTAGTAGGTTCCGCAGGTTTTATGTAAAAATGGAACTCGTTTTCGACTGCACTTAGAAAAATTCAGAAATCTTGGAAGCGCAACATAAAATTTTAAAGTGATTAATTAATTATTATTTAAAAGTGATTATCAAGTCATGACTTGATTTCTTTGTCACCATTCCCAATCAATTGTGATTTGACTTATGAATGCAATCAAGTAACACAAACTTAAAAGTTTTTCGCTATATAATTAAGCAAAATTTTGTGCTGATTCTGAATTCGTTTTCCGTTTCGTTCCACCACGCCCAGTTTTTCAGATATGGAAGTAAAATAGCTTTGCTTCTCTCGTGTGGCCGACAACGCATATGTTTTTCCCCGTTTTTTTGGATGGGAATTATCAATAACAATAATTTCGATATTCACTCTTCGTTTCAGATGCCTGGCAAATAAGTGACTGAAATTTTTCGCAGATTTTTCAATAATTGGAATACTGAATAAAACAAAAAGATTTCAATCAAGAGATTTGAAGTCCCAGCTGACTTGAAGTGATGTGAATGCAATCAATTGCCACATAAATGAATGTGAGATTGCAATCACATTATCAAAAATTATTGGTGATTTCAAATTTTCAAGTCAGAAAAACCAAAAAAGAATTATGTATTGCAATCAATTTCAACAAAATAAAAAGAATTAAAACGTGAAATGATTGGAATCTTTTACAGCTCTGTTAATTATAAACTAAAATTAAACTAATTAATGAGGTTCTCTTCGCTCACAAAAAAAATATTAAGGGTATTCATGCAATGCCGAAAACGAGCCGAATATGCCGAAAATCGGAAAAACCGAAAACGCCGAATATGAACTGTCAAAATTTGTACGGAATCTGATATTCGGCATAGTTTCCAGTTTTCCGCACGATTTTGATGCGTAAATAGCGCCGAATATTTTCGGCAACCAGTTGCTGCCACCTTTCAAATATTTTACATGTATTTAATATAAATATTAAACCAATGTTGCCACTTTTTCAATGCAATTTAAAGAACAGCTGATTGATATACGGCATTCGCCGATAACTAAAAAAAGGTGCCTCATGAAAAAACAGCGAATATTTTCCGATATTCGGCATCGGAAAATGTTCGGCATTGCATGAATACCATTATTATAAAAAATCCAAAATTAAAACAAAAAATTAAAACTTGCATTTCGCACTCAGAGTAACTTTTATAAATCTAGAAAATTATTTCTGATTTTGATTGAAAAAATTTTTGAATTTCAGGGTTGCCAACATACCGTTTTTCCATTCCATTTTCTGTTCAAACATTTCACAACACGCACAACACAATTGATCATAAGAAGCTTCTTCAAAGTCCTTTCAAGGGCTGAAATGGCCATTTCGTTTTTTTTTTTCTTTTATAACCTTTGTCCAAATTCTACCGAATTTTCCACACATATTCTTTGCAATGAGAAGTCCGTAGTCTAGAAAATTAGGCGGAGCTGAACAGGGGGCGTGACACCTTCATTTTAAACGGAATCCTCTAACACCGTTGGTATGAATTTACCAAAATTTTGCACATGTATTCTTTAGTATATTGAGCAGTCATGAGTTTAGAGAAGTAGTCGGGATTAGACAGGGGGTTTGTGGCACTTCAATGTTATTCGAACACCTCTACCGATTTGCCGATTTAAAAAAATTTTGCACATACATATATTTTTTTTTTTTTTAGCTTCGACCTTGCCAAAGCTTCATTCTTTACCAGTTTTAAAATAATATTAAAAAAAAATCATTTATCTTTTAAGGTTTTCATTTTCGATCCTAGTAGACCATTCTGAGAAAACGCATATATCTGATCGAAAAAAAATAATTAGTGGACTGCATCCGGTTATGAGCCATGCTGCTTTAAATCGACATAAAAATTAAATCCACTGACGTGCCTTATATTTTTCCATGATTGTTATATCAAATGAAAGGTAATTCTTTTAACTTACTTTTTTCTAAAGAATCCTTATTGATTTAGTTAAAAACAAACAAATTATGAATGTTTAGCTAAAACCTTATTTTTTTTTGCTTAAAAAAAATTGTCTTCGCTTATGAGCCACCCTAAAAAATCAGTTGGAAATCAAAAAACTTGATGTAAGATCGACACAAATTCAAAGATTATGAATTGATTATGAATTGTCTTCAAATTAGGAAAGTAACATTAGAATCGCTCATATGCAAAATAAATAATATATTCTGTTACTTACGGTAAGCATACAATAACTCTTCATCAGTTTAAGGTCCTTTTCAGCTATAATAATACCAAAATAAATACCAGAAAATCAAGGCAGGATTGTTTTTTTTTATTATTATTTCACTTTATTGTTTATTAGTTTACATTAAGTACCATAAAATACACAAATATTACAATGATTAAACGAAAGATTTATTTTTTATAACCATATCTGATGGGTTTGGTTGTAGAATTGCTTAACAAAATGGACTGGGCTACGCATAGTTGTCGATAGCAAGAAGCATATAACGCCAGTTTAAATAAAACAATATTTTTATGTTGATGTTGTTGTTGTTACAATGAAAAATAACTATTGACAGTTCTTGAAGCGAGCTTGTTATATTCTCAATATTCTAGTTTGACGCAAAAAAAGAAAAGATAGAAGATTACATTCTAAACTTTAGGTCGCTCCAATTAAATGTAAGTGTTGCGAGTAAGTCTTGTTTGTTATTTCTGTGGTTAAGTTAGTAGAGATATTTATATAAGTCGAGTTTCTGAACAAAAATTGCAGTCAAAAATACTTGAGATGGTATGGCACTAAGTATTATCAAAAATTCAATCAAAATTGTTGCCCGTTACTGGATTTTTAATTTGAATTAGTTAAGATTATGGGCCGTGGTCAATTTAATTTTAAAGAAAAATGCTCATAAAAATAAAAACTTTAAGGAGCAGTATTAGAAAAGAAGCCAATACCGAAAATTTAAAAAAATTTACAAAAAAAAAATAGAAATAAAGTCAGTTTAAGCCAGCAAATTCATATTGAAAAGAAGTAAACCAAAACCTCGATTTGCGTCGTTAAGACCAGAGAAAGACGACGCAAATCAAAATATTGCAAAGAGATATACAGCCATGGGCAGATAAATAGCACACTTTAAAAAAAATAATATTGACAACATATTTTTCATGGCAGAATTATAAGGTAGGGACGGTTGGTTCACTGTCCTCACGCGTCAACGCATAATGGATAATGAAAAGGTTGGTTAGTTGTCAAAACGACGAATTTCCTAGGAATTGCAAATGAAGAAAATATTTTATGTTTCCAAGTTGCAAACATTGCGGTCGCGTGTGTTAAATTTGTGATAATTTGAGAGAAAATATTCAGGCCGATCGTGAGTAATTTTTTCCCCCGGAATCGAAAAAGGGAATTTCCGCTTTTAAGATATCAGGTAAGACTTCACTTTTTCATTTTTTACACTCATGAATATTGACGGTTGATGAACAAATTTGCATTCAAAATTTCCAAAATATCTTGAGCTTTATCTTAAAAAACGGAAATTCCCTTTTTCGATTCCGGGGGAAAAAATTACTCACGATCGGCCTGATTATTAAAACAGTGTAATAACAACTATAAAATGTGATAGAAGTCTTAAATTGGCAAAAAGCACCTGTAAAAATTTTAACCTAAAATCAACTACGAAACATGAACATAAAGAAACTTGAGATGAACAGCTGATTTTGACATCTAGCCCGCTTTATTCTGCTTTCTACTTCATTCCTCTCCGAGTCGGCCCTACCTTATAATTTTACAATGATATTTTTGTAATTATTTGAATGAGCACAGTAAAATTCACTTGCGCTATGCTTTATAATTCAAACGTAAAAGCAATCAACGGCTAAACTGATCCCGGAAAATTTCTTATTTTTTCTTGTTGGCGCCATTTAACTTATTAAAAGGGGATTTTCACTTGGACAGAGAATTAGCACGTTCGTTATTTCGTTCTAATAATCAGTTATCATTATTATTCATTCGAACATTGATAGTGAAGGAGGCAAGGTGCTTTTCTCCTTTAATTCTAAAAGTTTTTTTTTTTTTTAATAAAATGGGTAGAATGTGTCATTGCACTCCAAAAAACAAAAAAGAAAAATCATATGTACACGGTTAAAAAATGGTGAAAATCATTCTCAAATCGCCGAAATTTCGATTTCGATTTCGATAGACAAAGTCTAACCCAGACTTGATAAACGAAAATAATAAGCTCAAATATCCTCCAAGGAAAACCCATAACAGAATCGATAAAGCTATAGTAAGATAATCTAAGGTATCCTCTCGCATAAAAATTACCGAAATAAATGAGGAATTTAATGCAAGCATTTCGAGTATAAAAATTACCGAAATAAATGAGGAATTTAATGCAAGCATTTCGAGTAGACTTGTAAGAAGACGTCTCAAAGATGCTGCTCTATTTGGAACAATCAGTGGGAAAAAACCGCTCTCAAAAAAAAAAAAAAATACAAAGGCACGGCTGGCTTTTGCTAACACCCACGTGGGAAAGGATCTTACATTTTAGAAAAAGAGTATTATGGAGCGGCGAAACAAATATAACTCGTATCGGACCTGATGGCAAAACGTTTGTGCCTTGCCCAAAATGTCAACAATATAAATCTAAATAAACCACCAAAACTGTTAAGCACGATGGCGGAAACGTGCTGGTATAGGGCGCATTTTTTGGCGTGATGTAGGTCTATTGTTCATAATTGACGCCAGGATGCACAAATTTGCTTATTTAAGCAAGCTCCAGTATAAAATGAAACCATTTGCATTTAATTCCATGCCAGTGAACTGGATCTTTATGCATAAAAACGATCCGATCAGATTGTCAAGAAATGGATACGGTCTGAAAATTGAGGTTATCAGCTAGCAAGCTCAAAGTCCAGATCTAATCCCATAGAAAATCTTTAGAATGCTGTTAAGTTTAAGATCAGGCATAAAACATACAAATGGGTGTTTTATGAGGATGAGCTTTGGGTGGGTATTTAGGAAGCTTGGTACTCCATCCCCCAGAGCAGATGCCAAAAGTTGATAGAGATCCTACATCATAGGTGCCAAGAAACTATTAAAAATCGTGGTGATCAACTATATGGTAATGGTTGGTATGGTTTTTATAGATCTTCACAAGTATGCTATTCCTGTGTCCAACCAAAAGCGAAGCTGCGTTGACTTAAATAAATTAATCAAAACTAAATTTTTACTCCTTTAAATTTAAAATGTGTTATTTAGTTTAAGAAACGAATTATTTTTCAGCAAAATTTAAAATAAACTGAACATTTATAATATTTGTCTAAAGTGTGCTATTTCTCTGTCCATAAATGTACATATCATCGTTGCGTGTGCAATACCGCGTATCCGCCACTTGCAAATACACACACAGGGTGATAGTAAAATTCTATAGGAGTGCAGAAAAACTGCTTGCTTTTAAACTATTGAATTATGTACCTGCTTTGTTCTGAAATCAGCATTTAATGGAAAATCCGCCCTTTATTAATGAAATCAAATTGAATTAAAGCCTATATTTTAATTTTGGTCTTTTTGCAATATACGCGGTATTGCAAGTGGCTGATACGCAGTATTACACGCCCAACGACGAAATATATATCGTATATTTCATGAAAAAAATACAAATTTAATTTATAATAACCTGTTATTATATACAGGATGTCCCGCAACTGAGTACAACTATTTACGGAGGTGAAAAGTTATGTCGAGCCGAGCAAAAATTCGTACGGATGGAAGGGGGAGGGTCTATTTTCACATTCTTTGGAGCTTTGATTCACGTTATTGTTTCTATCAGAAAAACTAACTTACAGAAAACTTATTTTGATAGCTTATTATGTCAACAAACTCCACCGACTTAACCGTTACCAAGATGTGCTCATGTAAAGATGAAATCAATCGGTTGAAACTACTAAATATCCACTTTGAGTGCAAGTTTCTCAGCATTTCGCTGAATAAATTAAATTTTTTTTATGATCAATTTTGTAATTTATTCAATTCTTTTTTCAATGACACTAAAAACATTAACATATCATATAAAAATAAAAAAGTTGGCACTGGCGTACTTAAATAAAGAATATACTTATTAGAAAACAACGATATTGTCTACTGCATAACTAATTGTAATATATTATATACAATAAATATACAATGATAGAATTATTTTATATCATTCACATTTTATACTTGTAATAAGTATATTTTTTGTTAGTACAGTCAACTTATTTATTTTTAGAGATATGTTTATGTTTTTGGTGTATTTGAAAAAAAAAAAAATTGAATAATTTACAAAATAGATTATAAAAAAAATTTCATTAATTACGCCAAATTCTGAGAAATTCGCAACCAAAGTTAAAATTTAGTAGTTTCAGTGGAGTTTGTTGATATACCGTTAGAAAGGTGATTTCATTGCCTTTGCAATGAGCTATCTAAATAAGTGTTCTGTAAGTTTTTCTGATAGAAACAATAACGTGAATCAAAGTCGTGAAATATTAACTATCCATGTAGCTCCTAAGAATGTGAAAATAGACCCACCCCCTTCCCATACGATTTTTTACTCAGCTTAACATAACTTTTCACCTCCGTAAATAGTTGCACTACCAATAAACAAAACAGATTTAAAACGTTTCAAAATTTCTAATTTTCATTCCAAACTAATTTGCTTCGGCTTTTGACTCCTTTTTATTTTAACTCATTATATAAGTCAATTTTTTTTTTTAAAAAATTTTGACTTACTGAAATATGGATGTAGAGGAATGGGAAATTTTCTAACTGCAGCAATAATTTTTCAAAACTTACTTTACAAAAAAAAAATTTCAATAAAATAATTGGAAAATTTCCGTTACATAAAATTAAGCAACGCAAATCGAAATATAAACGACGAAACTCTAAGACCACAAAAATTTCTGAACGACGTAAACAGTGGATAAATTTAATTTTTTTTTTTTTTGGTTGACTGACACAGTTTCGGTAGAGTCATGCTATGAGAACTTGCTTCAGTCAGTTCTACTCGCCTGCTTATTTTTTAAGTGTTTGTTTTTTTTTTTGTCTAAAAATAATCGTATTTTTCTGCTAGCACGCTGGCCAAGCAATGCTTATTCTCGCTTTTACACCCGACATTTAAGTTTCTTAAAATTTTCTTCTGCTTCACTTCACTTGTTTTCCTTTTTTATACCCGCCGGCGGGCCTCTAATGCTTTCGTTAAAACATGTCTTACATGTTGGCAAAATTTTATATTTTATGGATTTAATTTATATAAAATAATAGCATAGCGCTTTACATATTTATTTATACATATGCATGAGTGTGTGTGTGTGTATAAGTGTATGTTTATGTATGTGTTTGTGTATTTTGTAGTGTTTTTCTTTTAGTACCTTCTTTTAATAAGATTGTTATAAGCAGGCGCACCAGCGCTTTCAACAAGTTGCATTATTTATTATTTATAATATGTTTTTATATTTTTTGTTATAAAAAGTTTTGCAAGCATGTTGGTAGACAATTTTTATTAAAATTTTGTTTTTAATATATATTTGTTCAAAGGACATTTTTTATACTCCATTAATAGAGTAAACGATATATTTTCTGAAATAATAAATTTTTAAATGCATTTTATCGTGGTTTTGGTTCGTGTTGTTGTTAAATAAGCTGCAGCTCAGAATGTTGAAATGAGTGCTAGTTGTTGTTGGTATTAAAATTGTATTTGCTACACTTGGCAGTTTTACTGAAAATTCGTGTCAACGATAAAATGCAGTGTTTAAAAAGGGAGGGGAGGGGGGAAAAAACACTAGTAGATGTATTCAAACAAACATACAATGTAGCGTAAAATATCAGAAGTTTGAAATTTCATGTCCAAAATATAAATATTTAAAATAAACTATTTATTAACAAAAGCAAATCAGTTTAAACAATTCCATTGATAAATATATATATATATATTGTACTTAATTTAACTACATTATTTTTTTGCCTTTCATGGCTTCCTCATTTTTACGTGTTGAACAGTACCTAGTTTTTGTTCTATTATATATTAAATTTATTTTTTATTTATTTTATTGTTTTTTCATTTTATTTCATGCAGTTACAATTGTTTGATTAATTATTATCATGCTTTAAATTACAGCTCTCAATATTTTTTGTAACAAAATTACAACTGATGAAATTGATTTGTTATTGATTTTCTTTTTCATTTTAATTTGATTAAATTTTCGTATTAAATTAATCCAATTTTAAGCACTGCTATTTTGAAAATTTTAAGCAGAGTTATGAAAGTGTTGAGTGTGTGTTAAAATATAAAAAATTTTCAAAATAGCTTTAATTTTGTGGCTATCTTCGTATGCATTAAAATTGCTTATTTTTTTTTCAAACTAAAAAAAAAACGCTTTTACATGCGTATGCAACGCCTGCAACTTTACAGTTCTGTTTGGTATATTGAGCTTTTTGATTGCGCCTTTTTGGATTTGCTTAAGAATTCTATGTAATTATTTAATTTAATTTGAAAAACTGTAGTATTTTTCAAATGTGTACAAAACAGCATGTGGTTTATGAGTTTGTTGTTGTGGTTATTGTTGTTGTTGTTCGGCACCGCTTAAACGGATAAAGAGACGAAGCTGTTGTATTGTGTTATGTTGCGTTTGAGAATATCTGCACACAGTCCAAGCACACGTTCGAATCTGCAAGAGTTAAATAAAAAATATTTTTTATATATTTTAAAATAGCAGGTGTAGTAAAAATAAATCCATTATTTTTCCAATAAATGGCTTTAGTAATATGTATCTCGCGTTGTATAAGTGCAATCGGGCTATGCTAGATGAAGTCAATATTTTTCTACTACATTGCCTTAGTTCTGCAAAGATTTGTTGTTGCGCTCATCGTTTACTTCATTTTATTACGATTTCATCTAGGCATCAACAATTCGTTGGTATTAAACCATAGAAGGATTGAAGAAAGTTTTTGAAGTGAAACTTCTTAGTGACGATTTTTATTGAGGGAAAAATTTCAAATACCACGTATTACATGTTTATAAGCATGTAACAAAAAAGTGAAACGTCCTTGTTTATAAACAGGTAACAAAATAGTGGAAACGTTTTTTGTAAACATTGTATATAAACACGTACAATGTATATAAGCGCTGCCCAAGAGAGACACCGGGATTGGCAGTTTTAGGAGTTCGCTGGTTTCGAATCTGATGTCAGGATTTTAAAATTCAAGATGGTGGATATGGTTGCCACATCGATTTTTTTTTTTTTATTTTTGCGTATCCTTGTAATTTTGATATTCTGACAACAGATTTGATTATGATATAATAATCTATAGGTAGGAGTGACAGTTCTTTGCCGCTTATTTGTCAAAAACGCAACGAAAAAATTAATTAGCAGAAAACAGATGGCAAGTTAAACTTTGTATTCGGCGCTCTGCGAAAATAGCCAGTTGTCAAGGCTACTTGTATAGTTATATCATAGATTTGATTTCGAATCAGATATCACAGTTTTTAAATTCAATCTGGTGAATAGAATTGCCACCTACATTTTTTTATTTTTATGCATTCGGTGCTGGGGCGAAAACCAGGTAAAAATGAGTCCCTGAATCCGAATCCGTTGTCAGAATTTCAAAATTATATAATCTTTTTACAATAGGATTGCCACCTAATAAAATGCATTTTTAAGAGTTTAAAACATTTAGAGAATTTTTGAATTCAAAATGGCGGATAGGATTGCCACCTAAATTATTCTATTTTTACGAATTCTGTGTTGGGGCGAACACAAGGTAAAAATGAGTCGCTGAATCCGAATCCGCCGCACAGAGGGTTGAAATCGCATAAAATGTAGATTTAATTCACCTAGAAGTCGGAGGGAACTTGACTATTTGCTTTAGTTGGAATAGGTCCAAATAAGAAAAAAATTCTTTCCGTCCGTCCATCTGTCCGACTGTCGATCGGTATGAAATTCGATATTTAAGCTTGTATCTAAAACCTAAAGATCAATTTCAAAATTGAGCCAAATTGAATGAAAACCAAAAAAGCCTACATACCACACAAAGTGACTTTATTAAAAGTGTAAAATCTCCATAAATTCCACAAAGCTTAATATATGATAAAAAAGCTTTGATATTAAATATCCACTCTAAGTATAAAATTCAAACAAATACAGTTTTAGTTCAACTTCATTGCAATTTGGCACCACTCGCGATGAAGTGTCAAAATACGAGTGCGAGTAGTAAGACGAAAACTCGTCTAAGGTATATTTAGCAAGGTAGTGTCGTCTTGGAGCAGTGGGTACCGCAGCTGTCAAACACATACAATATTATAATTTGCAAATTTTGTTATTTGTTCTGCTTTTTATTCCTAAAAACCTGGTTTTGACAGGTGCGGTACCCACCACAAGCGAGAATTTTAACTACTAACACTACCTTGTATTATTCTACCATGAACTCGGCGAAGAGTAATTCAGATTTGCCAACTATGTTCGTTTAAAAAAAAAAATGCTTTAAAGTTGGCAGCATTTTAAGATTAGAAATAGAGCCAGGAAATGAACTAGTTCTAATTTCTGTTTTTGCATTGTGAATAAAATAGAGCCACGCTCTAGATCAACGACCACGGAATGCAGCTATTGTAGTATTAATTTGACACATACGTCATTTTGTTCGTCTGACATTTAACTACAAGCACACGCAAGTTGAGTCGGCCAAAAACTAGCGTCTTTGTTTTATCGTCGATAAAAGTTGTTAGAGCCAGTCCAAATCAACTGATCCAACACTGGTTGCTCAATCATTTTTAAAAAAGTTATTATTTTTATTAAAAGTTGTCCAATGAATTTGGATCTCAGATCTTTTTTAAAAAAAATTTGTTTCTACTTTCAAAATGGCGGCCATTTTTTCTTTGCTACCTATAGCGATATAGGCGTTTGTGGTAACTTATATTACTCAGCTACTATTTTACATAGTATAAAAATATTTATACTTAGCCGGATCAATACAAAAGGAAAAATGCAAAGTGAAGTTGATTTCAATTATACACACCTCGCTCTATCTAGTTTGACACATTTCAGTGGTCCTCTCGCCACAACAGTGGCAGCTCTGGGGCGATCCAACAACAACGCAATTTCACCAAAGTAATCGCTTGGTCCTAAACGGCCAACTTCGGCGGGTTCGTCTCCTTGCTGTAAGTGAAAAAAAAAATATCATTAATTTTAACATAATATAAGATGATGTAAAGAAAAATTCCAAAATAACCTCTGCTCGGCGTTGCAGCACCACTGCACAGCCCTCAACAATAATATAGAAATCATCTCCAGGTTCACCTTGTTTAACAATCGTTTCGCCATCCTCAAATGCTACTGTTTCCAGCGCATCGGCTACAGTCAGGCGCTCCCACTTATCAAGACTCTCTATATATTTGTGGAGGAAAAATTTATTAATGAATTGCGAAAAAAAAAAATAAATATACTTACCCAAAATGGACACGCGCGATAAGAACTCTTCGTACATTTTACGCTTACGTATGGTAGAGCCCATCAGTATGCGCCGGTAGGAATCACGATCGATGCCCCACAATTTTACATCGGTTTTGGCACGTACTGTTGCCGCACGTGGTGTACCATAGATGAGCGCCAGCTCACCAAAACTACCACCTTCACTGATTGTTGTCACCATTTCGGCATTGACAAAAACCTACACCAAAAAAAATAAGCAATAATAAAATGATTATGTGAAAAATCAATTAAAAATGAATTGCCTTAATTGGCAGCGTGAAGTAAATATAACCATTTAAATAAAAAACGATTAAAAATAAAAAAGCTTAATTAGAAAGTTAAGCAAATTAAGCTAAAAAAACTTCAATCAGTGGTGAATGAAGAATCCATAAATCTGAACTATTTTTTTAATTTCTAATTAAAATAAGACACCTTCGCACTAATTATAAAAAGGTAAGTTTGCCATTTTGGCCAAAGCTTTATATGCCTTGTGACTTAATTGTTGAAGCGAAGCTTTTTACTCCTCGTTCTGTGATTTGCTTAAAGTGAAATCAGAAAAATTTTCGACAGATTTTTTCTTGGAAATTTGATGGTTTCTTTGTTGCTAATGCTTATTACAACAACAAAATTTAATACTCTAATATAAATACTAAAAATATTTCTTGGCCCGCCCGTGGGGATCGAACCCACGCCCTCTTAAATGAGAGTCAAATACACTATTCACCAGGCCACAAAGGCTTGTTGGAATTGGTAGTTAATTCAATATTAATTAAAACAGAAGCTATGCTGCAGCAGATCGGCACCGCCTATCAATAGATAGAGGATTGTGTATTTGCTATGCTACACAATTTGATTTTATTTGCCACAAGGTGTCTCCAGCATCGGTGATCATCGGATCAATGATTTATTTTTATTTTAATCAAAAAATTATCGATCATTAATTAATTTTAATATGGACATTTCCACGGTTTAGCACGTGCCTTTGAGGTACAAAAAAATAAAGAAAACTCAAAAAAAATTTGTTTTTTTTCAATAGCATTTTAATAACATGTTTAGAACAAAAGGTAGTAGGTTCCGCAGGTTTTATGTAAAAATGGAACTCGTTTTCGACTGCACTTAGAAAAATTCAGAAATCTTGGAAGCGCAACATAAAATTTTAAAGTGATTAATTAATTATTATTTAAAAGTGATTATCAAGTCATGACTTGATTTCTTTGTCACCATTCCCAATCAATTGTGATTTGACTTATGAATGCAATCAAGTAACACAAACTTAAAAGTTTTTCGCTATATAATTAAGCAAAATTTTGTGCTGATTCTGAATTCGTTTTCCGTTTCGTTCCACCACGCCCAGTTTTTCAGATATGGAAGTAAAATAGCTTTGCTTCTCTCGTGTGGCCGACAACGCATATGTTTTTCCCCGTTTTTTGGATGGGAATTATCAATAACAATAATTTCGATATTCACTCTTCGTTTCAGATGCCTGGCAAATAAGTGACTGAAATTTTTCGCAGATTTTTCAATAATTGGAATACTGAATAAAACAAAAAGATTTCAATCAAGAGATTTGAAGTCCCAGCTGACTTGAAGTGATGTGAATGCAATCAATTGCCACATAAATGAATGTGAGATTGCAATCACATTATCAAAAATTATTGGTGATTTCAAATTTTCAAGTCAGAAAAACCAAAAAAGAATTATGTATTGCAATCAATTTCAACAAAATAAAAAGAATTAAAACGTGAAATGATTGGAATCTTTTACAGCTCTGTTAATTATAAACTAAAATTAAACTAATTAATGAGGTTCTCTTCGCTCACAAAAAAAATATTAAGGGTATTCATGCAATGCCGAAAACGAGCCGAATATGCCGAAAATCGGAAAAACCGAAAACGCCGAATATGAACTGTCAAAATTTGTACGGAATCTGATATTCGGCATAGTTTCCAGTTTTCCGCACGATTTTGATGCGTAAATAGCGCCGAATATTTTCGGCAACCAGTTGCTGCCACCTTTCAAATATTTTACATGTATTTAATATAAATATTAAACCAATGTTGCCACTTTTTCAATGCAATTTAAAGAACAGCTGATTGATATACGGCATTCGCCGATAACTAAAAAAAGGTGCCTCATGAAAAAACAGCGAATATTTTCCGATATTCGGCATCGGAAAATGTTCGGCATTGCATGAATACCATTATTATAAAAAATCCAAAATTAAAACAAAAAATTAAAACTTGCATTTCGCACTCAGAGTAACTTTTATAAATCTAGAAAATTATTTCTGATTTTGATTGAAAAAATTTTTGAATTTCAGGGTTGCCAACATACCGTTTTTCCATTCCATTTTCTGTTCAAACATTTCACAACACGCACAACACAATTGATCATAAGAAGCTTCTTCAAAGTCCTTTCAAGGGCTGAAATGGCCATTTCGTTTTTTTTTTTCTTTTATAACCTTTGTCCAAATTCTACCGAATTTTCCACACATATTCTTTGCAATGAGAAGTCCGTAGTCTAGAAAATTAGGCGGAGCTGAACAGGGGGCGTGACACCTTCATTTTAAACGGAATCCTCTAACACCGTTGGTATGAATTTACCAAAATTTTGCACATGTATTCTTTAGTATATTGAGCAGTCATGAGTTTAGAGAAGTAGTCGGGATTAGACAGGGGGTTTGTGGCACTTCAATGTTATTCGAACACCTCTACCGATTTGCCGATTTAAAAAAATTTTGCACATACATATATTTTTTTTTTTTTTAGCTTCGACCTTGCCAAAGCTTCATTCTTTACCAGTTTTAAAATAATATTAAAAAAAAATCATTTATCTTTTAAGGTTTTCATTTTCGATCCTAGTAGACCATTCTGAGAAAACGCATATATCTGATCGAAAAAAAATAATTAGTGGACTGCATCCGGTTATGAGCCATGCTGCTTTAAATCGACATAAAAATTAAATCCACTGACGTGCCTTATATTTTTCCATGATTGTTATATCAAATGAAAGGTAATTCTTTTAACTTACTTTTTTCTAAAGAATCCTTATTGATTTAGTTAAAAACAAACAAATTATGAATGTTTAGCTAAAACCTTATTTTTTTTTGCTTAAAAAAAATTGTCTTCGCTTATGAGCCACCCTAAAAAATCAGTTGGAAATCAAAAAACTTGATGTAAGATCGACACAAATTCAAAGATTATGAATTGATTATGAATTGTCTTCAAATTAGGAAAGTAACATTAGAATCGCTCATATGCAAAATAAATAATATATTCTGTTACTTACGGTAAGCATACAATAACTCTTCATCAGTTTAAGGTCCTTTTCAGCTATAATAATACCAAAATAAATACCAGAAAATCAAGGCAGGATTGTTTTTTTTTATTATTATTTCACTTTATTGTTTATTAGTTTACATTAAGTACCATAAAATACACAAATATTACAATGATTAAACGAAAGATTTATTTTTTATAACCATATCTGATGGGTTTGGTTGTAGAATTGCTTAACAAAATGGACTGGGCTACGCATAGTTGTCGATAGCAAGAAGCATATAACGCCAGTTTAAATAAAACAATATTTTTATGTTGATGTTGTTGTTGTTACAATGAAAAATAACTATTGACAGTTCTTGAAGCGAGCTTGTTATATTCTCAATATTCTAGTTTGACGCAAAAAAAGAAAAGATAGAAGATTACATTCTAAACTTTAGGTCGCTCCAATTAAATGTAAGTGTTGCGAGTAAGTCTTGTTTGTTATTTCTGTGGTTAAGTTAGTAGAGATATTTATATAAGTCGAGTTTCTGAACAAAAATTGCAGTCAAAAATACTTGAGATGGTATGGCACTAAGTATTATCAAAAATTCAATCAAAATTGTTGCCCGTTACTGGATTTTTAATTTGAATTAGTTAAGATTATGGGCCGTGGTCAATTTAATTTTAAAGAAAAATGCTCATAAAAATAAAAACTTTAAGGAGCAGTATTAGAAAAGAAGCCAATACCGAAAATTTAAAAAAATTTACAAAAAAAAAATAGAAATAAAGTCAGTTTAAGCCAGCAAATTCATATTGAAAAGAAGTAAACCAAAACCTCGATTTGCGTCGTTAAGACCAGAGAAAGACGACGCAAATCAAAATATTGCAAAGAGATATACAGCCATGGGCAGATAAATAGCACACTTTAAAAAAAATAATATTGACAACATATTTTTCATGGCAGAATTATAAGGTAGGGACGGTTGGTTCACTGTCCTCACGCGTCAACGCATAATGGATAATGAAAAGGTTGGTTAGTTGTCAAAACGACGAATTTCCTAGGAATTGCAAATGAAGAAAATATTTTATGTTTCCAAGTTGCAAACATTGCGGTCGCGTGTGTTAAATTTGTGATAATTTGAGAGAAAATATTCAGGCCGATCGTGAGTAATTTTTTCCCCCGGAATCGAAAAAGGGAATTTCCGCTTTTAAGATATCAGGTAAGACTTCACTTTTTCATTTTTTACACTCATGAATATTGACGGTTGATGAACAAATTTGCATTCAAAATTTCCAAAATATCTTGAGCTTTATCTTAAAAAACGGAAATTCCCTTTTTCGATTCCGGGGGAAAAAATTACTCACGATCGGCCTGATTATTAAAACAGTGTAATAACAACTATAAAATGTGATAGAAGTCTTAAATTGGCAAAAAGCACCTGTAAAAATTTTAACCTAAAATCAACTACGAAACATGAACATAAAGAAACTTGAGATGAACAGCTGATTTTGACATCTAGCCCGCTTTATTCTGCTTTCTACTTCATTCCTCTCCGAGTCGGCCCTACCTTATAATTTTACAATGATATTTTTGTAATTATTTGAATGAGCACAGTAAAATTCACTTGCGCTATGCTTTATAATTCAAACGTAAAAGCAATCAACGGCTAAACTGATCCCGGAAAATTTCTTATTTTTTCTTGTTGGCGCCATTTAACTTATTAAAAGGGGATTTTCACTTGGACAGAGAATTAGCACGTTCGTTATTTCGTTCTAATAATCAGTTATCATTATTATTCATTCGAACATTGATAGTGAAGGAGGCAAGGTGCTTTTCTCCTTTAATTCTAAAAGTTTTTTTTTTTTTTAATAAAATGGGTAGAATGTGTCATTGCACTCCAAAAAACAAAAAAGAAAAATCATATGTACACGGTTAAAAAATGGTGAAAATCATTCTCAAATCGCCGAAATTTCGATTTCGATTTCGATAGACAAAGTCTAACCCAGACTTGATAAACGAAAATAATAAGCTCAAATATCCTCCAAGGAAAACCCATAACAGAATCGATAAAGCTATAGTAAGATAATCTAAGGTATCCTCTCGCATAAAAATTACCGAAATAAATGAGGAATTTAATGCAAGCATTTCGAGTATAAAAATTACCGAAATAAATGAGGAATTTAATGCAAGCATTTCGAGTAGACTTGTAAGAAGACGTCTCAAAGATGCTGCTCTATTTGGAACAATCAGTGGGAAAAAACCGCTCTCAAAAAAAAAAAAAAATACAAAGGCACGGCTGGCTTTTGCTAACACCCACGTGGGAAAGGATCTTACATTTTAGAAAAAGAGTATTATGGAGCGGCGAAACAAATATAACTCGTATCGGACCTGATGGCAAAACGTTTGTGCCTTGCCCAAAATGTCAACAATATAAATCTAAATAAACCACCAAAACTGTTAAGCACGATGGCGGAAACGTGCTGGTATAGGGCGCATTTTTTGGCGTGATGTAGGTCTATTGTTCATAATTGACGCCAGGATGCACAAATTTGCTTATTTAAGCAAGCTCCAGTATAAAATGAAACCATTTGCATTTAATTCCATGCCAGTGAACTGGATCTTTATGCATAAAAACGATCCGATCAGATTGTCAAGAAATGGATACGGTCTGAAAATTGAGGTTATCAGCTAGCAAGCTCAAAGTCCAGATCTAATCCCATAGAAAATCTTTAGAATGCTGTTAAGTTTAAGATCAGGCATAAAACATACAAATGGGTGTTTTATGAGGATGAGCTTTGGGTGGGTATTTAGGAAGCTTGGTACTCCATCCCCCAGAGCAGATGCCAAAAGTTGATAGAGATCCTACATCATAGGTGCCAAGAAACTATTAAAAATCGTGGTGATCAACTATATGGTAATGGTTGGTATGGTTTTTATAGATCTTCACAAGTATGCTATTCCTGTGTCCAACCAAAAGCGAAGCTGCGTTGACTTAAATAAATTAATCAAAACTAAATTTTTACTCCTTTAAATTTAAAATGTGTTATTTAGTTTAAGAAACGAATTATTTTTCAGCAAAATTTAAAATAAACTGAACATTTATAATATTTGTCTAAAGTGTGCTATTTCTCTGTCCATAAATGTACATATCATCGTTGCGTGTGCAATACCGCGTATCCGCCACTTGCAAATACACACACAGGGTGATAGTAAAATTCTATAGGAGTGCAGAAAAACTGCTTGCTTTTAAACTATTGAATTATGTACCTGCTTTGTTCTGAAATCAGCATTTAATGGAAAATCCGCCCTTTATTAATGAAATCAAATTGAATTAAAGCCTATATTTTAATTTTGGTCTTTTTGCAATATACGCGGTATTGCAAGTGGCTGATACGCAGTATTACACGCCCAACGACGAAATATATATCGTATATTTCATGAAAAAAATACAAATTTAATTTATAATAACCTGTTATTATATACAGGATGTCCCGCAACTGAGTACAACTATTTACGGAGGTGAAAAGTTATGTCGAGCCGAGCAAAAATTCGTACGGATGGAAGGGGGAGGGTCTATTTTCACATTCTTTGGAGCTTTGATTCACGTTATTGTTTCTATCAGAAAAACTAACTTACAGAAAACTTATTTTGATAGCTTATTATGTCAACAAACTCCACCGACTTAACCGTTACCAAGATGTGCTCATGTAAAGATGAAATCAATCGGTTGAAACTACTAAATATCCACTTTGAGTGCAAGTTTCTCAGCATTTCGCTGAATAAATTAAATTTTTTTTATGATCAATTTTGTAATTTATTCAATTCTTTTTTCAATGACACTAAAAACATTAACATATCATATAAAAATAAAAAAGTTGGCACTGGCGTACTTAAATAAAGAATATACTTATTAGAAAACAACGATATTGTCTACTGCATAACTAATTGTAATATATTATATACAATAAATATACAATGATAGAATTATTTTATATCATTCACATTTTATACTTGTAATAAGTATATTTTTTGTTAGTACAGTCAACTTATTTATTTTTAGAGATATGTTTATGTTTTTGGTGTATTTGAAAAAAAAAAAATTGAATAATTTACAAAATAGATTATAAAAAAAATTTCATTAATTACGCCAAATTCTGAGAAATTCGCAACCAAAGTTAAAATTTAGTAGTTTCAGTGGAGTTTGTTGATATACCGTTAGAAAGGTGATTTCATTGCCTTTGCAATGAGCTATCTAAATAAGTGTTCTGTAAGTTTTTCTGATAGAAACAATAACGTGAATCAAAGTCGTGAAATATTAACTATCCATGTAGCTCCTAAGAATGTGAAAATAGACCCACCCCCTTCCCATACGATTTTTTACTCAGCTTAACATAACTTTTCACCTCCGTAAATAGTTGCACTACCAATAAACAAAACAGATTTAAAACGTTTCAAAATTTCTAATTTTCATTCCAAACTAATTTGCTTCGGCTTTTGACTCCTTTTTATTTTAACTCATTATATAAGTCAATTTTTTTTTTTAAAAAATTTTGACTTACTGAAATATGGATGTAGAGGAATGGGAAATTTTCTAACTGCAGCAATAATTTTTCAAAACTTACTTTACAAAAAAAAAATTTCAATAAAATAATTGGAAAATTTCCGTTACATAAAATTAAGCAACGCAAATCGAAATATAAACGACGAAACTCTAAGACCACAAAAATTTCTGAACGACGTAAACAGTGGTTAAATTTAATTTTTTTTTTTTTTGGTTGACTGACACAGTTTCGGTAGAGTCATGCTATGAGAACTTGCTTCAGTCAGTTCTACTCGCCTGCTTATTTTTTAAGTGTTTGTTTTTTTTTTGTCTAAAAATAATCGTATTTTTCTGCTAGCACGCTGGCCAAGCAATGCTTATTCTCGCTTTTACACCCGACATTTAAGTTTCTTAAAATTTTCTTCTGCTTCACTTCACTTGTTTTCCTTTTTTATACCCGCCGGCGGGCCTCTAATGCTTTCGTTAAAACATGTCTTACATGTTGGCAAAATTTTATATTTTATGGATTTAATTTATATAAAATAATAGCATAGCGCTTTACATATTTATTTATACATATGCATGAGTGTGTGTGTGTGTATAAGTGTATGTTTATGTATGTGTTTGTGTATTTTGTAGTGTTTTTCTTTTAGTACCTTCTTTTAATAAGATTGTTATAAGCAGGCGCACCAGCGCTTTCAACAAGTTGCATTATTTATTATTTATAATATGTTTTTATATTTTTTGTTATAAAAAGTTTTGCAAGCATGTTGGTAGACAATTTTTATTAAAATTTTGTTTTTAATATATATTTGTTCAAAGGACATTTTTTATACTCCATTAATAGAGTAAACGATATATTTTCTGAAATAATAAATTTTTAAATGCATTTTATCGTGGTTTTGGTTCGTGTTGTTGTTAAATAAGCTGCAGCTCAGAATGTTGAAATGAGTGCTAGTTGTTGTTGGTATTAAAATTGTATTTGCTACACTTGGCAGTTTTACTGAAAATTCGTGTCAACGATAAAATGCAGTGTTTAAAAAGGGAGGGGAGGGGGGGAAAACACTAGTAAATGTATTCAAACAAACATACAATGTAGCGTAAAATATCAGAAGTTTGAAATTTCATGTCCAAAATATAAATATTTAAAATAAACTATTTATTAACAAAAGCAAATCAGTTTAAACAATTCCATTGATAAATATATATATATATATATATTGTACTTAATTTAACTACATTATTTTTTTGCCTTTCATGGCTTCCTCATTTTTACGTGTTGAACAGTACCTAGTTTTTGTTCTATTATATATTAAATTTATTTTGTATTTATTTTATTGTTTTTTCATTTTATTTCATGCAGTTACAATTGTTTGATTAATTATTATCATGCTTTAAATTACAGCTCTCAATATTTTTTGTAACAAAATTACAATTGATGAAATTGATTTGTTATTGATTTTCTTTTTAATTTTAATTTGATTAAATTTTCGTAATAAATTAATCCAATTTTAAGCACTGCTATTTTGAAAATTTTAAGCAGAGTTATGAAAGTGTTGAGTGTGTGTTAAAATATAAAAAATTTTCAAAATAGCTTTAATTTTGTGGCTATCTTCGTATGCATTAAAATTGCTTCTTTTTTTCAAACTAAAAAAAAAAACGCTTTTACATGCGTATGCAACGCCTGCAACTTTACAGTTCTGTTTGGTATATTGAGCTTTTTGATTGCGCCTTTTTGGATTTGCTTAAGAATTCTATGTAATTATTTAATTTAATTTGAAAAACTGTAGTATTTTTCAAATGTGTACAAAACAGCATGTGGTTTATGAGTTTGTTGTTGTGGTTATTGTTGTTGTTGTTCGGCACCGCTTAAACGGATAAAGAGACGAAGCTGTTGTATTGTGTTATGTTGCGTTTGAGAATATCTGCACACAGTCCAAGCACACGTTCGAATCTGCAAGAGTTAAATAAAAAATATTTTTTATATATTTTAAAATAGCAGGTGTAGTAAAAATAAATCCATTATTTTTCCAATAAATGGCTTTAGTAATATGTATCTCGCGTTGTATAAGTGCAATCGGGCTATGCTAGATGAAGTCAATATTTTTCTACTACATTGCCTTAGTTCTGCAAAGATTTGTTGTTGCGCTCATCGTTTACTTCATTTTATTACGATTTCATCTAGGCATCAACAATTCGTTGGTATTAAACCATAGAAGGATTGAAGAAAGTTTTTGAAGTGAAACTTCTTAGTGACGATTTTTATTGAGGGAAAAATTTCAAATACCACGTATTACATGTTTATAAGCATGTAACAAAAAAGTGAAACGTCCTTGTTTATAAACAGGTAACAAAATAGTGGAAACGTTTTTTGTAAACATTGTATATAAACACGTACAATGTATATAAGCGCTGCCCAAGAGAGACACCGGGATTGGCAGTTTTAGGAGTTCGCTGGTTTCGAATCTGATGTCAGGATTTTAAAATTCAAGATGGTGGATATGGTTGCCACATCGATTTTTTTTTTTTTATTTTTGCGTATCCTTGTAATTTTGATATTCTGACAACAGATTTGATTATGATATAATAATCTATAGGTAGGAGTGACAGTTCTTTGCCGCTTATTTGTCAAAAACGCAACGAAAAAATTAATTAGCAGAAAACAGATGGCAAGTTAAACTTTGTATTCGGCGCTCTGCGAAAATAGCCAGTTGTCAAGGCTACTTGTATAGTTATATCATAGATTTGATTTCGAATCAGATATCACAGTTTTTAAATTCAATCTGGTGAATAGAATTGCCACCTACATTTTTTTATTTTTATGCATTCGGTGCTGGGGCGAAAACCAGGTAAAAATGAGTCCCTGAATCCGAATCCGTTGTCAGAATTTCAAAATTATATAATCTTTTTACAATAGGATTGCCACCTAATAAAATGCATTTTTAAGAGTTTAAAACATTTAGAGAATTTTTGAATTCAAAATGGCGGATAGGATTGCCACCTAAATTATTCTATTTTTACGAATTCTGTGTTGGGGCGAACACAAGGTAAAAATGAGTCGCTGAATCCGAATCCGCCGCACAGAGGGTTGAAATCGCATAAAATGTAGATTTAATTCACCTAGAAGTCGGAGGGAACTTGACTATTTGCTTTAGTTGGAATAGGTCCAAATAAGAAAAAAATTCTTTCCGTCCGTCCATCTGTCCGACTGTCGATCGGTATGAAATTCGATATTTAAGCTTGTATCTAAAACCTAAAGATCAATTTCAAAATTGAGCCAAATTGAATGAAAACCAAAAAAGCCTACATACCACACAAAGTGACTTTATTAAAAGTGTAAAATCTCCATAAATTCCACAAAGCTTAATATATGATAAAAAAGCTTTGATATTAAATATCCACTCTAAGTATAAAATTCAAACAAATACAGTTTTAGTTCAACTTCATTGCAATTTGGCACCACTCGCGATGAAGTGTCAAAATACGAGTGCGAGTAGTAAGACGAAAACTCGTCTAAGGTATATTTAGCAAGGTAGTGTCGTCTTGGAGCAGTGGGTACCGCAGCTGTCAAACACATACAATATTATAATTTGCAAATTTTGTTATTTGTTCTGCTTTTTATTCCTAAAAACCTGGTTTTGACAGGTGCGGTACCCACCACAAGCGAGAATTTTAACTACTAACACTACCTTGTATTATTCTACCATGAACTCGGCGAAGAGTAATTCAGATTTGCCAACTATGTTCGTTTAAAAAAAAAAATGCTTTAAAGTTGGCAGCATTTTAAGATTAGAAATAGAGCCAGGAAATGAACTAGTTCTAATTTCTGTTTTTGCATTGTGAATAAAATAGAGCCACGCTCTAGATCAACGACCACGGAATGCAGCTATTGTAGTATTAATTTGACACATACGTCATTTTGTTCGTCTGACATTTAACTACAAGCACACGCAAGTTGAGTCGGCCAAAAACTAGCGTCTTTGTTTTATCGTCGATAAAAGTTGTTAGAGCCAGTCCAAATCAACTGATCCAACACTGGTTGCTCAATCATTTTTAAAAAAGTTATTATTTTTATTAAAAGTTGTCCAATGAATTTGGATCTCAGATCTTTTTTAAAAAAAATTTGTTTCTACTTTCAAAATGGCGGCCATTTTTTCTTTGCTACCTATAGCGATATAGGCGTTTGTGGTAACTTATATTACTCAGCTACTATTTTACATAGTATAAAAATATTTATACTTAGCCGGATCAATACAAAAGGAAAAATGCAAAGTGAAGTTGATTTCAATTATACACACCTCGCTCTATCTAGTTTGACACATTTCAGTGGTCCTCTCGCCACAACAGTGGCAGCTCTGGGGCGATCCAACAACAACGCAATTTCACCAAAGTAATCGCTTGGTCCTAAACGGCCAACTTCGGCGGGTTCGTCTCCTTGCTGTAAGTGAAAAAAAAAATATCATTAATTTTAACATAATATAAGAT
The DNA here is from genome assembly GCA_914767935.1 of Coremacera marginata. Lineage (NCBI taxonomy): Eukaryota > Metazoa > Arthropoda > Insecta > Diptera > Sciomyzidae > Coremacera > Coremacera marginata. The sequence continues at coordinate 31,503,120 of OU612047.1, read as the reverse complement.
GATGTAAAGAAAAATTCCAAAATAACCTCTGCTCGGCGTTGCAGCACCACTGCACAGCCCTCAACAATAATATAGAAATCATCTCCAGGTTCACCTTGTTTAACAATCGTTTCGCCATCCTCAAATGCTACTGTTTCCAGCGCATCGGCTACAGTCAGGCGCTCCCACTTATCAAGACTCTCTATATATTTGTGGAGGAAAAATTTATTAATGAATTGCGAAAAAAAAAAATAAATATACTTACCCAAAATGGACACGCGCGATAAGAACTCTTCGTACATTTTACGCTTACGTATGGTAGAGCCCATCAGTATGCGCCGGTAGGAATCACGATCGATGCCCCACAATTTTACATCGGTTTTGGCACGTACTGTTGCCGCACGTGGTGTACCATAGATGAGCGCCAGCTCACCAAAACTACCACCTTCACTGATTGTTGTCACCATTTCGGCATTGACAAAAACCTACACCAAAAAAAATAAGCAATAATAAAATGATTATGTGAAAAATCAATTAAAAATGAATTGCCTTAATTGGCAGCGTGAAGTAAATATAACCATTTAAATAAAAAACGATTAAAAATAAAAAAGCTTAATTAGAAAGTTAAGCAAATTAAGCTAAAAAAACTTCAATCAGTGGTGAATGAAGAATCCATAAATCTGAACTATTTTTTTAATTTCTAATTAAAATAAGACACCTTCGCACTAATTATAAAAAGGTAAGTTTGCCATTTTGGCCAAAGCTTTATATGCCTTGTGACTTAATTGTTGAAGCGAAGCTTTTTACTCCTCGTTCTGTGATTTGCTTAAAGTGAAATCAGAAAAATTTTCGACAGATTTTTTCTTGGAAATTTGATGGTTTCTTTGTTGCTAATGCTTATTACAACAACAAAATTTAATACTCTAATATAAATACTAAAAATATTTCTTGGCCCGCCCGTGGGGATCGAACCCACGCCCTCTTAAATGAGAGTCAAATACACTATTCACCAGGCCACAAAGGCTTGTTGGAATTGGTAGTTAATTCAATATTAATTAAAACAGAAGCTATGCTGCAGCAGATCGGCACCGCCTATCAATAGATAGAGGATTGTGTATTTGCTATGCTACACAATTTGATTTTATTTGCCACAAGGTGTCTCCAGCATCGGTGTGTTTGTATTGTGAATGCGTTTGTGGTGTTGTTGGTACGAAGAAAATTATCAATGCCCACAAGTGCGTTTTTAAGTGTCAAAAAATAAATGATATCAATAAATATGCAATTAACAAACGCACGCAAGACATCGGTAAGGTATCTAAAATGTTTGTTAAATTTTGTTTCGTGTGCGTTCTTTAAAATAGATTTTTGGAGCGAAACTTTTTACTCCTCGTTCTGTGATTAGCTTGGAGTGAAATCTGAAATATTTTAGAGAGATTTTTTCGCTAGGCAGTACGCTGTTGAAGGAAAAAATTTGTTCAGTGCAGCCAAGTTCACAACCATGTGTGGAGAGTTAAAATGAAGAGTAGCTGGCATTATATGCCCGTATATGTAATTGGCGTAGAAATTTGACATTTAACAATAAACAATAAGCAGTAAATATGTTTTCTGTAACAAATTTTATGTTATTTAAAATTTTTGAATTTAAAAGTTAAATTATTAAAAAGAAAAAATTATTAAGCTATCAAATCTATGTAACTGCGAAAAAGCTTCGCTTCTCTCGTGTGTCCAACGACGCACCTGTGTTTTTGTTATGTTTATTTGTTTATTGTCTATGGTTACAACCTTACCGACTGGTGCATACATAATTTGCTTAAATACTTAAGTAGTATATCACTACGAAAAATCAATATTGCAGATTTAAGAGCAAGTGTTTACGTGAGCAATATAAATGTTTTATTCAACATAGCTTTAAAGCGATCTCTAGATATAGAAGAGGTCAGTAGAAATTATTTTGGAGAGTAAATTAAAGCCATTTATAGTTCTAGAAAATGGCTTATTGACTGCATAATTACTACTATGGAATGGAAAAGCTAAAATATTATGTTGGCGTAATTGATGCGAAGGAAAAAATAAATGAATTAGGTTTAATAACGTAATTGCGCCGAACAATAAATTTGACCTGAAATTACATCGAACATAGTCATCAATGAACGAATTCTTCTCCTACTCTCCAGATATTGAAGAAGAATAAGCAGGCAGCACGAATAATATGAGGGAAGTGGCTCAACAAAATTTAATGATCTAAGTGAGAACCTAAGAAATTTTTTTTTTTGTACTCGTTCAAGTCGCATATTCGAGTTTCGACCCTACAAATGTTGTGTAAAGCAATTTATGTGTATACGGATCAGAGAATTCAGAAGTATTACGACGAAAAAAATCAAGCAGGGAATATGCTTTCGGAATAATGTACGAGTAATTTATATGTGGAACAAAAGTGAATTTAGAACAGTGATTGCTAAACTCACACAACGATACTAATGCTTCGTATTTAAATGTAACGATATGCTTACACTGACAAGGAAAGGTCCCCAGTTGCGGGATTCCCAAACGCCTTAACGACGATTGTCGCTGTAGTTAACTAGCGAAAACTGTCATTTACTATAAAACTGTGCATGCACAATGACCGATAAAGACAACTACAATTATCGTTAACTGTTTGGGAATCTTGCTACAGGTGTCACTCGCCGATTTAAATGATTTTCGGATATGTGATAGAGGACAAAAATCTTAGGTTGACGCAAGGTTGATTTATAAGGTTGTCGCAGGGCTGAGCGTACTCTCTTCTCAGTACCCATAATCAAAGTCAAAACCAGCCAATTTTGCGATTGACTACGAAAGAAAAACGGATGATAAAAGAAAGCACTTGCAGATTTTCTATGAGCTGTCAACTTCGATTTGACAATTATGGGTACTCGCTCTCTCCCTTGCGACAACCTTATAAATCAACCTTGGGTTGACGTATATTTTTTTATACGTGCTCAATCGATGGTTGAGGGTTTCAAAATGCCGTTTCAAAATCAGCGAAAATTTCTTTTTTTTGCCATAATTTAACTATTTTTCATGGAAACATACACACATTTGTTATCAAACGAAAGGTATTTAAAATGCGCATATGATGGCATCTAATTTTTAGAAATAAGTTTCATTGTTATTTTTTTTTTTTTTGTTGACATTTTTAACAGTATTTAGTCGATATCATGAAGAGCCTGTACTAGAAATTGTTTAATTTTCACTTTTGTGTGATTTCACCTAATTCTAAAAGATACCTTTTTCTTTTTTTTTTTTATTTTTACCTTTTTATGTTTAAATTCTCTTTATTAAAAAATGCACTCATTTTCTTAAAAATAAACTATTTGTTATAGATAACGACTACATTATTAAAAAATTTTGTTTTTTCTAGAACTTTCCGTATATGTAGGGGAAAGTGGTGAGTTTGAAGCATGGGGAATTGCGAAGCACGGTTATAGATGTCGTTTAGCAGTGATTTTGATAGCTTTGATAACTGTTAACCTGTTTTCACCCAATCTCAGTTTTGTACTAGCACTCGTCCTGATGGCTTTTGACGTGTTACTGACGCGGTGCCAATTTTAAAATAGTAGCGAATGGGGAGAAATGAAACACATAAATTGGGGAGATGTGAAGCACGGCAAATATGACAGATGTGAAATGAAATCGTATTTTACATGCGTATTACGTATTATTCGTGTGTTTCAGACTTTTTTTTTTTCCTGTCAATATTCTCCGTTATAGTGCAAAAAAGAAACCAGCGATTGATGTCGATGCCATGGTGCCTCCATCAAAGAGGTGATGATTGACAAGAAATAGCAACGCTCCGTTGCCAAATTTAAATCTTAACTTAGAGAACTTTAAACAAACTTAAAATCGAGACTTTAAATCAATTTTCTGGAAAACAACTTTTTTGAAGTCAGTGAACACGATGCTGTAAAATCTACTTGGCCTATAGTTTTTAAATTTTTTACACTATTTCTACCCAGCAAACCATAGTTGACGACTTTGTCGAAATTCCGACTAATTTGTAACTATTTCGAGCTGTCGTAAAGAAATCGTTAAATCGTTCATAACAATCGTTCATAATCGTTCATTCTTATGTTCATTTTTATTACGTAATCGTTACATTTCGCTACGCAAATATCGGAACAGTTTCACTTTTTATACGAATTTATATAGAATTTCGCAGAGTAAAATTTTCTTTTTTCGAACTCTCTGACCGGAATCGTAACTTTTTCGTAACATTTTCGTTAAGACTCGTTACGAAATCGTTACGACATTTTGTTACGAAGTCGTGTCAACCCCTTCATACGATATTCTCTACGATTTCGTAATGAAAACAGATTCCGAAATCGGAAAGATTGCGAAATGTTTGTTACAATTTCGTTAAGAATATTTCGAAATTTTTACGATTTAAGTTAAGAATATTTCGAAATCCGATTTCGTCGCGAAATCGTAACGAAAATCTTATGAAGGGGCTGCCACGACTTCGTAACAAAATATAATAACGATTTCGTAACGAGTCTTAACGAAAATGTTACGAAAAAGTTACGATTTCGTTCAGACAATTCAAAAGAAAGGAAATTTTACCCTGTTTGCATTTCAATATGTCGTACAAACAGTCGCATAACGAAATTCTATATAAATTCGTATAAAAAGTGAAACTGTTCCGATATTTGCGTAATGAAATTGTAACGATTTCTTTAAGACAGCTTGAAATAGTTACGAATTAGTCGGAATTTCGACAAAGTTGTCAACTATGGTTTGCTGGGTACACATAAATTAACAGGTTATGCCGAAGCGTTTTTTTTCTTTTTTTTCGTAAGTTAAAATAATAAAATAATCTCAATTTTTCAGCGAAAATCGCGTTTTTGACTTCAAAACGCTACAAAAAAAAAAAAAAAAAAAAAATTACCTCGGGAACATATTACCTTTAAAACTAATTTAGAATTTTTTTTCAGATGATCCGCTAACCTCTAATCGTGTTCACCGCAAAACAATTTTTTTTCGAGGCGCCTCCGGATAATACTATAACATGTATAGGAAATAAATAGGCCAACATTATTCATATTTAAAAAAGAAAATCATGAAAACATGTATTTTTCCGGTTTTAAAACAGTACCATGCCCTTAATTGGAAAGGAATATTGTGATATTTTTTCAAATACATTTGTTTTAGCTGGCTATTTGGTAAAAAATATAAAAAGAGCATTTAAAAAAAAATTTCATCCCAAAAATCAAAGGGGGGAGGGGGGAGGGGGTACCATTGTTTTTTATGTCAGAAACAGTAAATTCATTTTTGTGTAAAAATTAAATAATTTATGCTAATAAATATTACGCCATGTGAAAGGCAGTTTAAAATACAATTTTTGATTTAAATTATTTTTACAACAAAACCAACTTTTACGTAACATTTGGTGAAACATTCAATATTTTGGATCCTTTTTGAAAAAAAGATTAAAAATATAAATGCCCAGCAAACGGTTTAGCTGAAATAGCTTTTATTATGAAGCAATTTTATTGAACTTTTTGACAAAAAAGAGTTGAGTGAAATATATTAAAAACCAGCGAAGATATTTGCATCGAAAGTCATATCTTGAAATTTCGGATAATTTTTTCTCAATCTTCGCAGAAATAAGTAAGAAGCACACAGTTTGTATGGAAGCCCTGTTAAATATCTACATTTAGAATCAAATATCTACATATACGGAAAGTTCGAGAAAAAACAAAATTTTTGATACCCATAATGAAGTCGGTATCTATAACAAATACTTTATTTTTAAGAAAATAAGTGCATTTTCAATAAAGAAAATTTTAATATAAAAATGTAAAAAAAAAAAAACAAAAAAAGGTAATTTCGAGTACGGACTCTTTATGATATCGACGAAATACTGTTAAAAATTTCAAAAACAAAATAACAATGAAACTTTTTTCTAAAAATTAAATGCTATCATATGTGCCTTTTAAATACCTTTCGTTTGATACTAAATATGGCAAAAACAACCGAAATTTCCACTGATTTTGAAGCCATAAGCCTTCGATTGAGCACGTATTAAATATACGTCAACCTTAGATTTTTGTCCTCTATCACATATCCGAAAATCATTCAAATCGGCGAGTGACACCTGGGGACCTTTTCATGTGAGTCAAATTGCATGTTGAAAAGAAAACATTCGCGCCGCTTATTTATAGTCAAAAACAAGTAATAGTCAGGCCCGCCTGATCATTCCTTTTTTTTTTTTTTGGAAATCACCACCTTAGGGGTGAAAGGAGTTCAAACACGTAGAGTATATTTTGAATGTGAAAAAACATTTCTTTAATTTAAAAAAAAAACGTTTAAAAAATTTTATCGCTTCGAAACTTTTACACTAACATAGGACCTTAAAAGAAACTTTTGTCAAATTTACATAAAAGCACACAGCACTTACCTCTACTTCACCCTGATCGATGACATAAAAATTATCTCCCTCATCACCTTGCTGTATAATATTTTCGCCCATCAGATGTGTCACCGGGAACATGGCATCAAAAATGTCCGAACGTTCGTTTTCATCTAAATGTGAGAAGAGCACATTTTTGGCAATTGCCTTCGAGAGTGCCGCCATCGTTTTATAATCCTTTGGCACAACTTTTTTAACATAGCTGGTGGCATCTTCTTCACTGACGGGTTCGGCAGAAATACCACCGCGTCTACGTACCGGTGGGGCGGCTGTCTGTGGCATAGGACTGAGATCGTCGCAGTCATCTGGACTGGTCACCTGTTTGGTGGCATCGAGTTTAACTTGTTCCTGCAATTAAAAAAAAAAAAAAATAGAAAAAAAACATTAGAAAGAAATTCAATTACAGCTTCAATTGATTGATTGTTTGATGCTTTCCAACAGTTGATGATATGATTCAAGGGCAATGTTAATGAAATTGTAATCAAGTTACAGTAGTTTACTTTTAATTGCAAAATTTTACTCAATGATTTTTCGTATCAGAAATAATTTCAAGCATAGTTGAGATTAGCTGTAGATAAAATCGACAAATATTGTAAACAATATCATCAAAGTTTGGCAATGGCGCCCACATACATTTTTCTTGAAGCAGACACTGAGACGTCAAACAAGAAATTGCACATAACTGTGACACACATATAATCAATATCCGTAGATGAATGGTACTTGATATGAAATCAGCAAAAACCTTGGAATTCACGTTTATTTTATGGCAAAAAGCAAGCGTGCGTTCAGTTTAAGTGGTAATCGTTAGGTCGAGAACACATAACCGAAATTGGAATAAAGGTAGGTAGATAATGTTTGATGATTTATTGCTCAATATCGAGAGATTTATTAAGATATTTTTTTGAAGTGGCTTTCAAAGGTTATGTGTCAAAATTTTATGTGTTTAGTGCAACTTCAAATTAAAAAAATACAGTACCGTCTGTATAGCGTGAACTAATCTGTGCAAGAGCTGTGTTTACATTATCTAGGCTGTTCATACTATCAAGGCTAATATTCAGTTTAGCAAACTATGAGTTTTTTTTCGTTTACAATTTCACCTAATTATTTGAAGTTATTTCAGCTTAACTTTTTAAAAGTAATAACTCCAGCTTTGCTTGAAAGGGCTTTGTTAAGGGGTTACATGACATTGGCAGCTTTTCGAAATCGACTTTTTTTTAATAATTTTGTATTTTAGTAAATATTCTTAAGATACTAATAAAAATTTCATGGAAAAATTCCTACGGGTTCAAAAGTTACAGCCGGATTAGTGAGAGCGCATTTTTAATTTTTGCGCTGCCTACGTACGGCAGCTGGGATATACTTGCTGCCTGACTTTTGGTGGTTGTTATTTCATACCTACTTGAAGGGTGAAGGGTGAAGCCCGAATTGCTAAACGATTGCAAAAAACTATAAGAAACAGCACAGCACAAGATAACGAAGGCATATACGTACAGTAGGAAGCAGGCATGGCAGATTGAAGGTAACCTTTTTTTTCTTTGTTCACAAACTTTGAACGCGTTTATCTCGAAACCATGCTTTTCGTACTGGTTGCGGCACTAGCGGGTTCATTTTTTGACGAAGTTTTTTTTTTGTATTTTTTTAAACTTGATTCGCTATCGTATGACACGAGCTTTTTTATTAATTTTTTTCGATTTATTTTGAATTTTTAAAGTCAATATTTTTTTCGAAAAAACACACTTTCAAATTTGGAACATCACCAAAAATGATGGTGATAGAGCAAAAGGAGCTCTATAAAACCATGTTGGAGTGGAAAATATATTTTTTTTTGAATTTTTTTCTTGTAATTTGTTCAATTCTCTACAATAATAAAAAAATTTTGGAAAAATGTTTGTTTTTGACTGAGTTATGAACTATTTAAAAAAAGGTCTGTTTTCTCTGCCGCGAATGCCATGTCCCTCCTTAAAGTCTCGAAAATTCCCTTTTCTTGTATAATTTCTTATTCAAGAAAATGTTTACTTAAGTATAATTCTTTATATTAAGCTTTATTCAAATAAAGCTTAAAGGGATAATGTATTCATAGATGCCATGTCTCTGGGGAGGACTCCATGTCAGATCATTGCCATATCAGATTTGATCTGGTGACACCCCTGGCGACCTACCATTCCTTCAGAAACACGAGAAATACTTATTGGGAAATCTTTAAGAAGACTATCAAGTCTCGTAGAGTAGTGCCTTGGTAGAATAAAGAGATTGGAAAGCTCAAAAAGAAAACGCTAGAAAACTTTACAATAAAGTTAAGCTGACGGGGGAGTGGAGCAAGCTTTAGCAAGCTTTAGCAAAATACAACACCGAATTGAGAAAATCAAAGAGGATTGACAGACTACAAAAATCTGACGGAAGCTATACTGAAGTCTCGGATGAAACAAATCGCCTTTTATTAAGGACACATTGTCCGGAATGTTTATATGCCGGAAACACCCCATCGGACTCTGAAGCAAATCATTCAGTCACCGGTAATCAAAGAGGTCTTATAGGCAAGCTTTTCACTACTGATAGTGTACGTCAGGGCCGTAGCTAGAAAAATTTTGCTTCTAGAACTAACAAATTTTTTTCAAATTTAGAAAACGGTAAAATAATAATAAAAAAATGAAAACTTTTAGGGGGGGGGGGGGGGGGGGGGGGGATTTTGAGTTAAATTTTTTTCTAAAATTATTTTAAGGGGTGATTTTGGGTAATTTTAAAAATATCAAAAACAATTTTTTTTTATAAATAATTTCGACGATACGTTTTGCTTCAAATTGACACAATTGACACATTATTGATAAATATGCTTTCCCGAATGTCGACAAATTTTTTTTTTGATTTTACGATGAGTTAAATGATCACAAAAATAATTTTTAAAAAAAATTTTGTAAAATTATTTTAGTGTTTTATAATTTTGAAAAAAATTTGTAAGTCTTGCGAGCGATATTTTGCTAGCTACGGCCCTGGTGTACGTTGAGCTATATCTATATTCAGTCCATACAAATCTCCAGGACCGGGCGGCCACAAATCTACCCGTGTCTTTTACAGCAAGGCTTTGATTTTTAAATCCATTCTTTTATTAAGCCATATTCCCCATGAATGAACTAAGGTAAAGGTTGTTTTTATACCAAAAGTGAACAAAAAGCCCGAACAATTCCTAAGTCGTATAGACCAATCAGTCTTAGCTCCCCTGTTCTGAAGACAATGGAAAAAATACTGGAACTAGACATTAGTGAGTCTAGTCTAGATACTTCAAAACTTCGAAGATGGCCCCTTTCTAAAAATCCTAAACAGGATGCTGCTAAAGTTAAACTTCTCGGAGCGCTATAGGGTTGTTATACCTAACAGGCAATTGTGCAGAAGTAATAGCTTCACTGCTGATCCTGGCTCACAGTTACGGTTTGCTGACGGGTCTAAATTTGGACTGACGGAGAAACGGGAGCAGGGGTTTACGGCCCCAAATTCCAAAAAGCTCTTCCAATGGGCTATACTTTAACCATATATATATATATATGGATGTGCCTCCGTATGAAACGTATGGAGGCACATATTAACAGAAATTCAAGCGGCACTAAGCCCTTTAATGAACTTAAATCAAGACCAGTTTCTGATTGCGTTAAAATACTAAATGCACTTGGACAAAACAATACAATAGAATTGTGGTGGTTACTAGGTCATGACGGTTTTGATGGCAACGAAAGGGTGTGGACTTGCCTTGTTAAAAAAAGGAGCATCTCGACCTCTTATTAGCTCCGAACTATTTTGTAGTGTTGCTAAAGGCTACTTTGCCGAAAAAGTAAGGGTCTGGGAATATAATTAATTTCGGTGCCACTGGAACAAGAGGAGGCAAGCAAATAAATTTCTAGCTCTCAGTAGAGCTAAATCAAAAGATTTACTCAAGTTAATCAAAGCAGACCTTAAAATTCTAACAAGTTATTTTACAGGTCACAGTAATGGTCACGGGTAAACTGTAAGCTTAAAAGCACATTCTATGCGAATGTCCGGCAATCCACAGCCTAAGACTTAATCAATTTGCGGGAGCATCAGTGCCTGCTTCAAGAATATGGGGCACCAAACCAGAACAGTGCTGAAATTCATAAAAAGCTAAATCTGGAAAGTCAATCAAGGGCATGCACAATAGATTCTATGGTTCGTTCCTGTATAGACGAGTGGATAGTGTGTGCGGTTGCCGATATAAAGATTCCGAGTTCAATCCGCGCTGGGTAATAATGGGCAATATATAAAAATTTTTAAAATGCACAAGATATCTGTTCTAAAATGAGAAAATTAAATAAATGTAAGAAATATACGAAAAAATAATACCTAATAATTAAAACCTGATTTTTTAACAGTTTTCGAGTCCCTGAATAAGCCTTGAACAAAAACCTTTTATAAAACTTTATGCATGAGCTTATATAAAACATAAATAAAACTTTATATAAGTTCTTGAATAAAAAAAAGTGCGTGAAAGTGAAATCAAAACACTTTGAATGATTCATGATTTTTTTAAATGAAAACGCAAAAAGTGATAAGTAGAACACCAAATATCGATTATATTGATGTGATTTCACTTTCACTCAGAAGTGTAATGCAGAATCTGCCCGATTGTATAAGGGGTTAGCCCCACTTGCAGCGCAAAAAACATGTTATTTTCATGAATTTTTTTTCGAAGAATACTAAACGTTTTTAAACGATTAATACATTATCTTAAAGTGCATTTCACTAAAGTAAATATCAGTTTTCAGTCATTTTTTTATTGCTATATAGTATATAGTTTTGTTACAAATGGCTGTAAAAAAAATTGTTTGTTTGGATCGTTTTGAAATTTTAAGAACGTATTCACAGATAGTTAAACATCAGAAATATTAAAAAAGAATCGACAAAATTTAAAGTTACAAGTGGGGGTAACTCTTTAATGACTATTTTTTTACCGAACAAATGTGTTGTTATAAAATCGCAGCACTTTATGTATTTATAACAATACTATTTTATTGTTAAAATTTTTCTGATGTTTGGGGTCGTCCCCCTCGCTACGCCTATGTGCCTAAAAATTATCGATTTGGAATTTAGCACAAGAAATCTTAGTTTAGTACCTTAATTTTCATTTCGTCAAAAGTGACAGCAAAAACTTATGCATAAAATTCTTGTAAAAAATTCCATGCGCATTAAATTTAAACTGTAGTATTGCTTATTTACAGCTATATTCAGCTGCAACTTGTGACGTCAATAATATAATTGTTATGCAAAATGTATGGATGGGTTGACAAGTGCGTGTGTATGTATTTGAATGTACACAGGATATGCTAATTACATTGCGAGTGTATCTTTTATTAATAACAAATTTATATGCAAATAAGTAAAACAATAACAAAAAGCAACAACAGCTGTTTTCTGCCTATAATAAAATGACGCAAATGAAAACGCATTGCATGCATCAACAAGCTGGTGCATTTGATATTCAAACGGCATTAAATATTAATATAGCGTGTATAAAGAAGTTCTTGCTTCGAGGATAAAAATGGATATAAAACAGTTGGTTCCTTTTTTTATGTAATTATATGAGCTACAATGCGAAATATGCAAATCAGTATCGATCGATTACAATTAAAAAAAAAAAATGCTACATCAAAATGTTTGCTATAAATAAATAACTAGAGGAAAAAAACTCCAGTTCAACTGCCTCAATATACCACGTACTTTTATTTAGACTGGTCATGAATTTTTTCTGCTAGTCCGCTAAAAATTGCACGGAGAAAAAGCTCGGTTTTTAATGAATTTGGAGGTAAACAAATTATATTTGTGAAAGACGTTCACAATCATTATTTTGTTTAAAATAAGCAAAAATTTGATTATACCGAAAAAATATACAGCCATGGTCACATAAATAGCACAAATGATAAAATATTTTTTAAACGTTTCATTTGAACCTAATAATGCATTCATTAACAGTAGTTCTAATTTTTTGAGACTCCAGTGTGACGTTGTTTAAAACTCCGAGAGAGATGTACCGTTACTTACTTTTATTTGCTCAGGCCATCTCTTTCTGTATAAGCATGTACGATCTGCTGTGGTCATATAAATAGCACACATGTTAGTTGGTGAATAAAAGTTAACAAGATCGGGTGTTTGTACAAATTTTAGAGTTTTATTCAGTTAATTTCGCCGATTCTAAATAAAATGGGTCGTGGCAAGCATTACATCCCGTAAAAAGGTCTATAATTCACGAACTAAGTCGAAGAGGCAAACCACCATCTGAAATCGTGGATATTCTCAAAATTTCGCGAAAAATGGTCTATAATGCACTCAAGCTGGTTACATGAAATGGTTCAAATAAATTCGAGAATAAGCCGCGCAATCCTAGACCGCGTAAAACCACCGCTTCTACTAATAGACTTATAGTTCGCAAAAGTAAGGCTGATCCTTTCATGTCAAAGCAAAGCAAATTATGAGGGAAATAAATGAAAAAAAAAAAAACCTTAATGTTTCAAGAAAACTAGTATCTAGGAGACTACATGAAGCTAATCTTGATGGACGCATTAGCCAAAGAAAGCCGCTCTTAACAAAAAAAAATTTAAAGGATCGTTTAGCGTTTGCAAGGGCCCTTGTGAATAAGTGGCCCATGTGACCAATTTTGGAAGAACGTGCTCAGAACTGACGAAACTAAATTTAATAGGGTTGGACCAGATGGAAAAACTTTCATTCGGCGCCCCAAAGCCGAGAGTTGAATCCGAAGTATTCAAAAAAAGCATGGATGAGGAAATTTAATGGCTTAGGGAGCATTTTACTGGCATGGCGTTGGGCCAATTTTTAGTATACCAGGAATAATGGATAAAAATATGTATTTAGGTATTCTTAATAACCAGATGGAACCATTTGTATTTGAGAACATGCCTATTAGGTGAACTTTTATGCACGATAATGATCCAAAACACACAGCAAAGGCTGTGATTGATTGGCTAAAAAAGGAAAAAATAAATATTTTGAATTGGCCCAGACCTCAATCCCATACAAAATTTATGGGATTGGTGAAGGTCAGCATAAGCAAACAAAATTTTCGAAATTAAGATGAGTTATGGAGTGGAATTGAGAAGGCTCTATTCCGAAAGATAGGGTCAAGAAGCTTGTGGAGAATATGTCACGAAGATGTCGGGCTGTTTTTGACAATTCGGGATACAGTACCAAGTACTAGTAAGCATATTCGTTAGTTCATTGTAAAATAAAAATAAATCACTATGTCTTTTTTTTCAGAAACCAAATTGTGCTATTTATACGTCCACCCCAGCTAAGGAGCAATTTCAGATTTTTCATTAATTTTCTAATTTTTAATTCGTAATTACAAAGTTACTACTGATTTTAAGTTTATAATGTTTAAACTCAAATAACATGAAATAAATTCTTGGTTTCCTCTATGTATTTTATTTAAATTTATGTGAACCACATGTACATATATTTGTGCTATTTATGTGTCCACGGCTGTATTTGTTAAATAATATACAATTTATTTTATCTATATTCATACTATTATAGAAAAAAGGTATTCAGGTATGTTCGGTAGAGTTGTAAAAGAATGCAATCATTTGTGATTTTATATCATGTGATTTATATTCAAAATGAATGCATTCTTTTTTTTAAATCATTGATTGTGATTTTAAATTTCAAGTTCCAATCAATGATTGGATAAAAGCAATCATTTTTTCAAATCATTGATTGGGAATTAAATGATTGCATTCTTTCACAGCTCTGATGTTCGGTACCGCAAAGCTTAAGAATGGCAGGCGTTATTTCAATAATTCTTTTTCTGTTGGATAGCTATAGTGCCTAAGTAAAACATAGGCTAAATTAAATTTGCCACGTCCACTTTCGACGCCCACTAAATGCCAAAAATGTAAAATAGAAAAAATACTTAAGAGATTCGAACGAAAACAAATTTATACAAAATTGAGCACGCCTACTTGCCAGGCCCCCTATATTGAGAAAACACAATAACACGAGAACGGCTCTGCCTATTGAAAAGGTGTCAAATTGTTCTGTATCAGATTTAGATGAGTAAAAACAAACTTTTCCACTTTTACCTGCCGCGTCTTCTATATTAAAAAGCAAACTTAGATGTAAACGATTCAAATCGATTTGAACAAAATACGAATCGAACAATTCTAATTGCATTTAGATGACTATGAACCAGAGCCGTAGCTAGAAAATTTTTGCTTCTAGAACTAACAAATTTTTTTCAAAATTAGAAAACGGTAAAGTAATAATAAAAATGAAAACTTTTAGGGGGGAGGGGGAGGGGGGATTTTGAGTTACATTTTTTCTAAAGTTATTTTAAGGGGTAATTTTGGTAATTTTAAAAATATCAAAAAAAAAATTTTTTTTTATAAATTATTTCGACGATACGTTTTGCTTCAAATTGACAAATTATTGATAAATATGCCTCCCTGAACGTCGACAAAATTTTTTTATGATTTTACGATGAGTTTAATAGACATAATTTTTGTTGAATGATCACAAAAATAATTTTTAAAAAAAATTTAGTTCAAAACCACCCGCATAAGTTTCCATTTTTATTATTATTTTAGTGTTTTCTAATTTTGAAAAAAATTTGTTAGTCTTGCGACCGATATTTCACTAGCTATGAACTATAAGAAATTTGCCACGCCTACCTCCTACGCTCACAATATTGAAAACTAGTAAGGATGGAGCTCCGGTAGGGTACCGAAGCTAAAATACCCCCTCCGCGACCATATTGAAGTATATTCCTAGTCTTTAGCCACGATATACATGATGGCATTCAGTTTTATATATTAACGAAAGTTTCCCTATTTTGTTGACGTCACTTTGTATGGGAGGTAGGCGTGGTTTTGATCCGATTTTGCCAAAATTTTTCACAATGCAATTATACCCCAGTTTTGGGGCCTAACTTCGTTTTAGGTTTTGGGCCTTTTATTTTGGGGTGCATTTATGAGGATTAAAAAATTGTTACCTATTCAGACTGTAAAAAGTTAGAAAGAACTCTTAAAAAATATTTCTACATACATTTTTTTAAATCGGTGTCTATATCTTTTTAGCAGATTTGTGCATGCATTCTGGGAAAAGATTTGTGCATGAAATTTCTTCGTGTTCGAGAATCGACAAATTTACAACGATTTAAAAAAAAAAAACTATGCAGAAAGCGTTTCTAAGACTTTTTCTAGAATTTTTAGTAATAAATATTTCAATAGAATTAATTGGTGCAAATAAAATTTGTTGACAACCAAACATTTTACAATCAAGTAAAATAAATATTTGTTTGGACATAAGTATATTTCTTTTGGGTACTATAATGTATTGTTTGGAGAATAGTCTGATGCAAAAAAAAATGTATTTACACTCAAGTATTAAATAACAGGCCATTCAATAAGTCCGTTGGATGTAAGAAATAAACAAAATTTTGATAACACTCGATTATATTATTCAAAATAGTTGCCTCCGAGAGCGATACAGCGAGTATAGCGATTTTCTAACTTTTCGATACCTCTTTTATAGTACGATTTCTCTTTCTCGTTAAAATAGTCCTCGGTTTTAGCGATTACGACAACATTGGACTTGAATTTCTTTCCAGCAAGCATTCTCTTGAGATCTGAAAACAGGAAAAAGTCACTTGGGGCTAAATCTGGAGAATACGGTGGGTGGGTAAGCAATTCGAAGCCCAAGTCATTCAATTTTGCCATCGTTTTCATCAATTTGTGACACGGTGCAGTGTCTTGGTGAAACAACACTTTTTCTTTTTCAAGTGTGGTCGTTTCTTGGCTATTTCAGCCCTCAATCGATCCAAAAGTGCACAGTAATAGTCAATGTTGAGGGTGGTTTCTTTTTGGAGATAGTCGATGAATATTATTCCTTTCGCATCCCAAAATACAGGCGCCATCACCTTACAAGTCGACTGTTGGGTCTTTGCACGCTTTGGATTCGGTTCGTCGACTGCTGTCCACTCAGCTGAGTGTCTTTTGGATTCTGGTGTGTAATGGTGAAGCCATATTTCATCCATTGTCACATATCAGCGATAGAATTCGTTTTTATTGCGGTTTAACAGCGCCAAACACTCCTCTGAAGCATCAATTCGTTGTTGTTTTTGGTCGAATGTGAGCTAACGCAGCACCCACTTTGCACAGAGCTTTCGCATACCCAAATGTTCGTGTAAAATGGTAAAAACACTACCATCTGATATCTTTACAATGTCAGCTAGCTCGTACAACTTCAATTTGCGATCGTTCATAACCAATTTGTGGATTTTTTGATGTTTTGTATAATAACAGTCTGATTTGAGCGTTCACTGCGCTCTGCATCACTTTTGCTGCTACGACGACGTTTAAACTCACCAATCCACTTTTCAACCATTTGTCTCGATGGAACAGAGTTCGGATAATGTTTATCAAGCCATTGTTTGGTTTCTACTGTACTTTTTTCATCAAAAAGCAATGCTTTATCAAAACTCGAAATTCACTTTTTCCCATTTTTTTTTTCAATAGCAATAGTTGCACACAAAATGCTATAACTCACGAATCAATTGTCAGATTGTTGTCAAATTTTTTACGTTTCGTTTGAAGGTTGGTACTAAATAAAAATCATATGGAAGAAAATCTAGTAACGCCATCTATGTGTCATCCTATGGACTTTTTGAACGTTCTGTTATATGGCGAAAAAACAACCTAAGTGCCAGCCTTAAAGTTAGACTGTTTAAATCGAAAGTTTTATCGCACTTCTCTATTGTTGCTTATTACCTGACAGGCCGAAATAATCTTAGAGAAGAAGGGTAGAGGGTAAAGCTGGGGCTCTACTACAATAAAATAAATTTTGCGAATTTTTTTTATCGCATGACAATAGAGAAGGCCCCTGGTGAACTAAACAAGAGATGAAGAGAGCTCAAAGTTATTTCCAGAACTAAGACACGTTGGCGTGTAGGCGTGGTGGAGACCCTATGTCCCGTTAGGCATTCAAAGAAACGAAGAGATAGAAGAGATTAAATATTTACACATTGAGGGAAAGAAAATTTTGCAGAAAGTACCCTGTGGTAAATGGACAAATTCACCAAACGTAACCAACTATATCTTAAAAACGATATTTTTTTCGGATATGGCCGCTCAAACATCGATGACAACTACCTTACACAGTAAGTGGCCATGGGAGAAGGTATAACTGCTTACGACACACAAAAACAAAAAAATGAAATGAAGTTCCCTCAATGCTTTCGAACACACAATGAAAACGAAAGAGAGCAACCGCAAAGAAACAAACAAAAAGCATTTCGGTGAGGTTTTTCACCAGAATTTGCTTAGGGAAGCGTTATAATTTTTCTGCGTGTGTTTGTTAAAAAAGCTGAGTAACTAACACTGGCGCGTGATCCAGTCAACATCATAGACGGTATATTGAATCATATATTTAGATAAAAAATATAATCAATTCTAAACGCAAGACTACAAATAAGCGTAAATTAAAAGTCAGTCGAAAACAAGTTGTATGTATTTCTAAGCATATATTTTTGAAAAATTTTCTCATTTATTCAAATGCAAAGAAAAACAACTTTACATATTATTTTGGCCAAGTAGCTAATAAATATTTCTCCCTAAATTGCAATTATTTTTTCCATATTATTATCGTTCATTTCCCCAGTTATTTTATTATGTAGGCCTATAAAATTAATTTAATTCCATTCTGAAGGTCAATTTGGAAGTTTCGATATGTTATTTGGCAAAAACAAACACACAAAATATTTTATTTTCTTTCTTTTATTGAAGCCCATGTCGGCATCATGATAATTTTGAGAAAACATAAAAATTTACAGCCCAGTGCAAATAAGAAATGTTCACATTTTCATGATGCTATGCGTAAAAATTAAATTTATGTTTTGTACGTCTGCATTATTAAAAAAAAAAATGAGACCAACCACAAAATACTAAAAATAAATTATAAACTCAATAATTTAAGGTGTTTTGCAGTGGTCGCTTTAAGAGAATTTGCACACAATTTTTGCGTTGATAATCTATGATAGAAGTTCTTCTCTTCTTTCATAAGTTTTTTTTTTTTTTTGTGAAGTATATCTCACAGTTTTATTTGATTTCTATTTAAATCTTTGCTGTCAATCATCGGGAGTAGTCAATAAATAAGAACAATAAACATTTTGCTGTGGTTTAATTAAAATTTTTATTGAATTGCGGCAGAAAATTTTTTTTTAATGGCTGTTCATTGGAGAGATGTAAACACATGTTGGAGAAGATTGCTTGTATATAGACGTACAGTTTTAATTAAGCTTGGGGGGGAGGGGGGAATGGGGGAATGGTTTGGTAGAATATCATAAGAAAAAAAATAAGTTCTCAACTTATCGGTTTGAATTTGTTTCCGAAAAATACTTATTTTTAGTTATTATTAAAAAGGTTTTTTAATTAATGTGGTCAGTTTGAACCCTAAAGGTTGAGTTTTGAGGACTTAACTGTTCTATGATATTATTTCCGAGATGGTTGCAAATGTTCCACCTTAAGACAAGTATACGATTAAGACGAAAAATTGAAGTTTTTCTAACAAAAACTGCATCAACATGTATTTGACCTTTCATATTGAATTTTTTGAAAAATAGGTCGAAGGTTTGACAACTGAACAAAATCCGAGGTCAAATTTATATTTTCTGAAATCGTAACATCGCAGCAGAAAACTGGGCGACTAGGTAAGCGAAGTGGTAATCTATAGCTTGCATGACTATAACACGGGGATGTCATAAAAATTTTAATATATCCCTTACTGCATAACACAGTTATTGAAGAATTCTTATATTACTTGGTAATGCATCGATGTTTTTTGAAATATCGATGTACATTACTATGCATCGATTCAAAGAAATACATCGAATTTCACAAGAATCCGCAATTCAACAGGATAGTGACGCAAGAAGATCAGAAAGAGTGGCGCACACATTACCTCATCACTTCCCTTGGTATGCATGATTTCTTCTATATTATTTTCAATGAAGAATTCTTTAAAGAAAAATAAGATGCATTACTTATTTTCCCTCTGGGATTTTAAAGAGTTTTCCTCTAATTTCGAGTCATCGGATTCAAGTTTGAAAATCGCAACAAATCCCATATAGCGGACCATTTGGTAAAACAGTGGCGTAGTGGCGGATGGATGTCAAAGGTATATCGTCAAATTTTTCGGTAAATCTTTTCTCGAGTATTTTAGAAACTTCTTTTGAATAAATCATCGAATTTTCGAATAACAAAAATCTCTCCCCAATTGAGCTGGTCCTATTATTTTTACCCTTCAACATGTCTTCTATACACACCTAACCCTTATCTTCCATCCTTATGGGGGTCCACATACAAAACATACAAAAACTGTCAATTATAGTTCACAACTCTGCCGAATTGATCCCTAGAGGAGTCAAATATATGAGCTGGTCCTATTATTTATTGCCCTTCAACAATTCTTCTGAAGAACACACTTATCTTCTATCTGTCACAATTCTGGGTGCATCCATACAAAACACACAGAAACGGTCAATTATAGTTCATTACTCTCCCGTATTGACACCAAGAGGGGTCATATGTTATATAAGAGCTGGTCCTGTTAATTTTTGCGCTTCAACATTCTTCTGAACACACCTACCGTCTATATGCCACCCTTCGGGGAGTCCCCATACAAGAAACACAAAAAACTGTCGATAATAGTTCATATCTCTCCCGAATTGACCCCAAGACGGGTCAAATATATGGTTCTACTATTTTTGCCCACCAATATTTTTTTTTAAAACACCTAACCCCTGCCTGCCACCCTTTTGGGGGTCCCAATACAAAAACCTAAAAGCTACCGATTATAGTTCATATCTCTCTCGAATTCACCCCAAGAGGAGTCAAATATAAGCGCTGGCCTTAAATTGTTTGCTCTTTAATATTTCTTCTGAGCACACCTACTACCTATCTGTCACGATTGGACTGGGCCGATTTCTTGTAATGCCTTTGATGTGATTGCATTTCGGAGGAGTTTGACGTTGTTGCCTTTTTAATGGCAATTACAATGTGTTAGATGTGTTATACATCACCCCACCGTGAGTGTTACACATCACCCCAATCTAAGTCACTTTTTTCTCATTGATGGTCTTTTACCATAACATGAAAAAATACAAAACCATTTGTTATATTTAAAGATATTTAACTAGACAACATTTCACATCAATTCACTTTTAAAATCTGAATAAAAGTTTACCAAAACGCTATTTTTTGTTTTTAAGAACTCTAATGAAATGTGTGTCTACCAACATTTATGAAAAACTAGATGCTGCCAAAAGAAGCATATCACAGTTGTTCATTTACTCATATGTTAACATATTTTGTACGAAAAATCGCCGTGTTACACATCACCCCATGGTACACATTACCCCACCTCACCTTACTCAACAAGCCAAAAGGCATGATTTAAATGCGCATAGTTAATAAGGTCATCGGTAATAAATCATCAAACATAGTGGCAACACTGTTATGGCTTGGAGCTTCTTTACTAGGTGGCACATTGGGCTTGAAGTAAAGATAGAAGGAATTATGAGGCAGTCGACTATCTTCAAATTTTGGAACACAATTTGCCAGATTTTGTTGAGAGGTGTTCTTATCCTGAAGAGGAAATGCGCTTTCAACAGGTTTCTGATCCAAGTTACGCCCAAAATTGTATAAGAATGGCATGAAAAACATTATTTTCAGGTATTACAGTGGCCGGCGCAAGGCCCAGACCTGAGCCCAGAATTGAAAACTTATTGCCAATCGTCAAAAGAGGACTTGCAGCATACGGTTACGGTAAGAATAAATAATCAGTGGAGAAGTATTTCCGCAAAAACCATACAAAAATTGGAAGAAAGTATGTCAAAAAGTATCATAAGTGTGAATAAAAATAAGGGTCTATGGACCAAACACTGAAAATGTAGTCAAACTAGTAGGGAATGGAGCTTCGGCAGGGTACCGAAGCTAAAATATCCCCCCGCGGCCGTATTGAAGTATATTCAAAGTCTTTAGCCACGACAGATACGATGTCATTCAGTTTTATATATTTACAAAAGTTTTTCTATTTTGATGAAATCACTTTGTATGAGAGGTAGGCGTGGTTTTCATCCAATATTTCCAAATATCATAGAGATGGTTCATATTATATATCAAAGCTCATATGCAAAATTTTAAGACATTTTTAAAATTTTTGTGGATTTTTAAGAGATTTAAGTTTAAAAAAAGCCAATTTGTATGGGAGGTGGGCGTGGTTTTTATTCGATTTTGTGAAATATCATAGTGATGGTATACATTAAATATCAAAGCCTATGTGGAAAATTTCAAGACTTTTCTTTAATTTGAGCAGATTTTTAAGAGATTTTACAGTTAATATAAGCCCACTTTGTATGGGAGGTAGGCGTGGTTTTCATCCGATTTTCCAAATTTCATTGTCAGGATTTATATTGAAAATCAAAAATTACGTGCAAAATTTGAAGGCATTTCTTAAATTTTTGTGAATTTTTAAGAGTTTTTACTGTAAAAATAAAGTCCCTCTGTATGGGTGGTAGGCGTGGTTTTCATTTGATTTGGCTCATTTTCAAATTTTATCTTCACTTTTTAAAAAGAAGCATATATTTTGAATTTCAATTTAAAATTACGGCTGTAATCGTGTCGACAGACGGACACACGGAAGTCGACTCAGGTGGTGATGCTGATCAAATATATATATAATGACAAAGTTAATATACCCTTTTCGCAGTACGCGTTGGGATATAAATATAATTTTCCATACTTGTGCAAAAATAGATAGATGTGCTTTTTTTGGGTTTTGCAAAAAAATAAAGTATTAAAGTAAAATAATCAAAGATCTCAAAATCAAATACTTTTATAAATTGGTTATTAATTAATAATTTTATACGGACAAACATTGTCGTAGTTTTGCACGCTACTGTAGCTCGTGCTTAAAAAAACAAATAATTGGAAACGAACGCAAGTAAGCAGGAACTCACCTACATAAAGACATTGAATTAAAAAAAAAAAGTTAAAAACAACCTCGAGCAAAGATATCAGTTAATAATAAGAGACAAATAAATACCAAATTATTGCCTGTTAAGATTTTTAATTTGACAAAGTAGCTGAATGAAAGTTTCATATGGTGGTAAATGTTTGGCAGTCAGCCTAGCAGAATGAATGAATGACATGTTGAATGTTTGCGTTGAGGGTGGAGTTCGTTCGTTTTGTCAACTATAATGATCGATGTTGTTAGTAGTAAGCTGTTGTATAGCTTATCTTGAAATAATGACAAAGTATTTTTATGTTTTGTGGCTTTAAGAATTTTTTTGGTAAGTTGGTGCCCGTTGCCTATGAGATTGAATTTGGCTTGAAAAAAAGTCAAGTTTGCATGCTTAATTTAAAATTTATCAAGTTTATTTTACGTTTAACACTTTGTTGAGATAACAATTAGAAGCTAACAAGACTTTTTAATAAGCAGAAAAAAAAGGTGTGAAAATTAAGGCAATTTATTTATTAAACGTGCAAATAGTTGACAGCGGCAGTTAACCAAAACAAAATAAATGTATAAGAAAAACTTTCCATCGTTGAGTGAAATATTAATTGAGATATTGAACTTTTCAAAGCGTGATAAAAAAAAAATTAGCGTTTAACACGCACATTGAGTACGAAAAAGGTCAAGCTCAATGTGGCTTGGACTCAAACATACTAATCAGATTTTGCTCTAGAAATTGACAACATGTTGTGGATTGTGGTGGAAAATTATCGATAGTTGTGACCATCGATAGTATGACTATCGATTGTGGGTTGCTATCGATAGTGCCAACAGTCGCATAAACTTTGACTAAATAATGTAAGAATAAAGAAAAAACTGACCACATTTAACCCTTGGCTGTCACACTGGGGTAACGAGTTACCAGCACAGCAGCACAAAACATCGCTCTCAAAACCAGTGAACGAAAATAAACGGTATGTTATACGAAATGTACCGTAGAAGGCATGACTCTTTATTCAGTAGCGCATATGTTTGTGTACACGAACGCAAACACATACACAACTCTACGATCACATAAAAAATGAACACAAACATTATCATTCTGTACGGTTCAATAGAATGACATACAGTACTGTTTGTAATGTTAGCTAAGTAAGCACTCAACACAAACAGCATACAGTAGATTATGTTCTATTAAAACCAGGGTGGATAAAGGTGGATCATAGGAACTTTTGTTATTTGAAACGATAATACCGATCCTACCTCCCATACAAATAGCCTTTATTTTAAACGTAAAATCTCATAAAAACCTGCAAAAATTAAAGAAATGTTTTAAAATTTTGCAAATAAGCTTTGATATTTAATATAAACTATCTGTATGATATATGGCAAAATCGGATGAAAACCACGCCCACTTCCCATACAAAGTGGTTTCTTTAAACGTAAAATCTCTTAAAAATCCACAAAAATTAAAGAAATGTCTTGAAATTTTGCACATAAGCTTTCATATATAATATGAACCATCTCTATGATATATGGCAAAATCGGATCAAAACCACGCCTACCTCCCATACAAAGTGACATCATCAAAATAGTAAAACTTTCGTTAATATATAAAACTGAATGTCATCGTGTATGTAGTGGCTAAAGATTTCGAATATACTCCAATATGGCAGCGGGGGGTAGTTTTTTTTTGTAACATATACATTATTGTTCAGTCAAAAGTCTTTCACCTTTGAATAAAGGTAATCTGTTCGTAGAGATTCAGTGCTTCATGTTATCTGTGGAAAAACGTGGTCTGCCTCATATGAGAGGGTCAATAATAGACGTGGGTAACGCAGCGTAATGTGGTCAATTTTTTGAATACGGTGAATTTTGTGGTGGAATACTAAGAGTAAATTGGCTTCACTTATAAAAAATAAATGAAATCAAATAAAAATGTTTAATCAATATATCTGATCTAAATAAATCTTATTGCTAATAGATTCATTAAAGATTATTAAGTCCACAAGTAATTATTATGAAATATAACTAAACGAAGCGCAAATTACAGCATCTACCAAAAATTAAGATATATTAAATATCAAGCATGCAGCCAAACTGTACTTTGTTTAAGATTTGATGCAAACTATCAGACAGATACATACGAGCAGAGATGGGTCGAAAAGTATTCATTACAATTCGACTCCAATTCCTTGGAATTAGGAATTGATAATTGATCATCTCAATTCCTCATGAATGTAATTGAAAAATTCGTCAATTACATTAAAGGAATTGTTATTGGTAATTGGACATCTCAATTCCTCAGAAATGTAATTGACGAATTTTTCCAATTACATTCCTGAGGAATTGAATTGGTAATTGATCCAATTCCTAATTCCAAGGAATTGGAATTCATCATCATCGTTTCAACAACGCCTCAACAACCCCTTTCCATCTCGTTCTGTTTTGAGCCAGCTGTTTGAGTTGGCCCCAGGAATATCCCGACTCCTCGGTAAACTCTTTTTTCAGGCATCGCCTCCATGTCAGTTTAGGGCGTCCTCTTTTTCGGTTTCCTTGCGGGTTCCAGTCGAGAGCTTGGCGGCATACTTCGATGGGTGGTTTACGCAAAGTGTGGACTATCCAGTTCCATTTCCTCAGTTTGATCGTTTGCCTTATCGGAAGCATGTCACATTTTCTAAGCAAGCTGTCATTGCTTATAGTGTTGGGCCACCAAATTTTTAAAATGCGGCAAAGACAACGGTTGACGAAGCTCTGTATTTTGCTGTTTAGCGCCTCAGTCGTGAGCCAAGTCTCACAACCATATAAAAGAACTGACAGCACGTTGGATAGAGAGTATGGATAGAGAGTAGAGACGAGTTCCAAATACTTCCCAGTTGGGGGAAAGCACCTTTAGCTTTTCCTATCCTCGCTTGTATGTCTTTTAACACGCTGTTGTTAGGGGATAGGATGCTGCCGAGATATTGGAAGTCTTCTACGTACTCAATTGCTTCCGTGCCGATGTTAAGGCCTGAGTTAATGTCTGTTGGGTTGACGCACATCGCTTTTGTCTTGTTGATGTTGATGTGTAGACCAGCTTTCTCGGAATTGAAAACGAGGTCGTTCAGCTTTTGTAGCATGTCTGAGTTTTTCACGGAGAGAAGACATATGTCATCGGCATAGTCAAGATCCTCAAGAGTATCTGCAAAGTTCCAGAAAAGACCCCTGTTCTTTCCGTGGACAGTATCGTAAACGATCTGATCGATGACAATTGGAAACAAAAGCGGAGAAAGTAGGCAGCCTTGCCGTACGCCGGAGTTTGTGACGAAATGTTCCGACAACATGCCATTATGTAGCACTCTGCATCTGAAGCCGTAATACTGGGATTTTATAAGCGCTATCAGTTCACTTGGTACGCCTCTCTTCACAAGTGCTCGCCAGATAGAATGTCACGAGACGCTGTCGAAGGCTGTGGTGTAGTCAATATATGCGAGGTGAAGTGACGTTTGCCATTCTTTGACCTGGTCGATGATGATCCTTAGGGTGTTGATCTGGTCTATGCAGGAGCGGTGAGCGCGAAAACCGGCTTGCTGCTTCCTTATTGTTCCATCCAGGTGTTTGGAGATGCGATTCAGCAATATTCTTGTAAATATTTTGGATGAAATCGACAAGAGCATAATTCCTCTGTAGTTGTTACATAGTGAGAGGTCACCTTTCTTTGGAAGTTTAATTAAGACTCCTTGCAGCCAATCATATGGAAGCTTTACATCGCTCCAAATCGCATTAAACAACGGTAGAAACAATTTAGCAGACATCGTCGCATCGGCTTTTATGACCTCTGGAGGGATATCGTCAAAGCCTGGTGCCTTGTTGCTGTTTAATTGTTTAATAGCCGCAACGATTTTCGATAATGATGGTGGGTAGGTGTTTAGCTTCGCTGCTGTTGGTTGTAGGCACTGCGGCCGTATTGCTGTTGGGTGTTGTTGTTGGCAAGTTCAATATGCTTTCGAAGTGTTCGCGTTGCTTGCTTGGTTAGGTTGTTGAACCACGCACGCTTATCCTTTTTATAAGCTTTCTTGACTAACTTGAGACAATGGTTGTAGTTGGTCGCCAGCATTGCACGAGTATCAGAGGTTTGTGCTTCGTCCCTGAGCTTCTTTGCATTTTGCCTTTCTTCGATTAACGCCCAGGAGGCTTCGCTAATCCACTCTTTTTTCCCTTTTGGACGGAAGCCGAGAACCTTCTCACTCACGTTCAAGAAGGATAGCTTTACAGACAACCACTTGTTTTCGATGCCTGTGGTTTTCGAGGGGGTGCTGTTAATGCCTCGCTAAACTTCTTGCGGGTTCCAATCAATTCAAGGAATTGGAATTAAGATGGAATTAGTTCCAGAAGAAATCATTACAATCCAGCTCTGCATATGAGTATATTTTTTGAAGCTTCGGCATTTTCGAAGGCGAATCGTGTTGTAGGGAAGCGAAAACGCTCATTTTCCCATACAAATTCTTGTAACTTTGATTTCACACAGACGATCTGAGTGAAAATTTTATGTAAATCCAAAATTTCAAATCATTCCGTGCCTTCAAACCCAAAAGAAAGACTGTACGGCCTCTTCTATCTGTATGACACACTCTGCATTTATTCGAGTAACACAGTGTGTGTGTGCTATTTCACCTTCGTTTGCTACTTCTTATGAGGTGAATAGTGTATTTCGTGTCTTCATGTCTTGCATTAGTTTTGCTGGTGTATGATGCGCACTTGCAAAAAATACCCTGTTCAAAAAACTATAGCTTTTAACTCATTTTTCCGACCTGTGCGAAGCCGGGTTAATCAGCTACTGATATATAAAAGTAACCTCTACTAGTGTATTACTTCAAATGCAACGATGTAGCAAAAAAGCATAGCTGCGATTAAAATTTAAATTTGACCAACATGGTTGTTGTATTTCCACATGATTTAAACCGGATGCTCAACTTATTATAGACTGTTATATTTGCATTCAGAGACGCATTAGAGTCTGGGTTAGTTTTTACATTCAATTTTTTGCAATGCTGTTAAAAACACTTTTGAGCATAAAAAAAACTAGCATTAAGCTAAAGAAACAGATTGGAGCAAAGCAAGCAAAGTGTATTTTTTGCTTAAAAAAAAAATAAAGTATTAAAGGACCTTAAGTGAAATAAATGCAAACCTTCGACATTTTCGTTCTGGTAACTTTTGAAGGTTTTTGTATATTTTTTCTGGATTTCTAATCACAAAGTTTAGTTTTATTGCTGTTGTTTTTGTGATGGTTTAAAGTTGTCGCAGATGCAGCAGCAAGACGAATTGAATAATATTTAAATGTTGCAGTATTCCAAACGAACAAATAGATAATAGATAAATAATAAAAATAAATAAAATAGTTGAGTAGCAGCTGGCGTAGACAGAGTCAACGGCAGAGTGTGATGTTGGTGGTTGAGCACTCGTAATCCAATTATGGCTTAAAAAATTGCATGGAAATTTATTCACATTGACACAGAGGCAGACACACACACATACACAGATATATATATAGATATATAACTATGACGCTGCTGATACCCGACTACTGCTTAGCTATTGTCACACAAACAATTGATGGATGTTGCACGGTTTTGAATAGAATATTGACAACAAAAGCACAAAAACAATAAGAAAAAGGAACAACAATAAATGCACTTGTTTACACACTTTGATTATTTTATCACTTGTTATGGCAATAAAAATTGTAGAAATTTATTTTTATTTTATAAAATTTTATTGAGATAATTTTTTTATTTTTTATTGAATAGTTTTCGCTGTAGTGAAAAAAAAACAGCGTACACTTTTGCAAGTTACACTCTTAAAACGTAGAAGTCACTAAAAGAATTTTATGACATGGCACAGAGCAAAGGCAAAAATCTAATCCAATGACAAATATTTTTTAAAAATACATTTTTATTTTTAATTATTAAAAATATGAAAAATCAAGAAAAAAATAGAAATAAATGAAAAATTGGTATATATATACAACACACAAATAGATAGAATCGCGTCAGTGAATGAGAACGCAAGCGACGAAAAAGAATGCGAAGGCGAAGTTAGGCGAAATTTTGATATTTTTTTTTTTTTGAGGGTGCAAATGTGCCGAAAATTAAAATTTTGTCAAAAAATTTTTAAATTTCAGTAGCAGTATTTGGCTTAATTAACGTACACATTTATGGTTACGAATACGAACAACGGGCACAATCTTAGCTCAGTTCAGTTTTAAAATAATTTTTTTTTTTAAATTCAATTTTAATAATTTTCTTTTTTTAAATATTGTTAATTTTAAAATAAAACTCAAGGCCACATTAAAATTAAAATCTTAACAAAAAATACATCATGTCATGTCATGAAATTTTTACGCGTTTTACAAAATCTTTTAAATTCAAGTTTTAAAGATCAAAAATCTAATCCACTCCCACGCTACTCGAGTTAGTCGCAGATATAAAAAAATAACCTGCGTTACGCACTCCCGCCGTGTTTTTAACCAAACTATACGATAGTGTTGCGCGTTAATGTTTAACAATCAGCAGCGTGATACTAACTGAAAGCATTTAGTTTTCAACGAGTTGTTGTTTGTTGTTTTGCAAAATGTTGCGAACATTAGTGCTAATGTGTGTATGTTTGTGCGCACAAGCACACACTTACGCACAAACATACATATCTATGTGTATTGTGTATAGAAATATAAGTTATGAAAGTAAAAGTCACAAGAAAAATCAACGGAACTAAAAAAAAACAACAACAAATGTATTGAAAACGAACAAAAAAAAACTCTTGAAAAAAGTACTAAGTAGTCAAGATGTAGCAGTGGAAACAGCAGTGACTGCACTTAAGTTGTCGCAGTTCGTGTCACTTAAGTGTTCAGCTGACTGACTGAATGACGACCGACTTCAAATATATGACAGTCGATGAGACAAACAAACAGACTGCTAGTAAGACATCACTGTGGGTCGTTGTGTGTGTTCGTGTGTGTGTGAGTTTGCGCGCATATTGCTAATGATTGCAGCCAGCAATAATATTTGTTGTTTTATGAAAAATAATTTAGAACATCTCGTTATGTCGTTTATGATTGTCAACCAGCCAAAACGACCTACGCAATCTTATGACAAACATCATCATCACCCTCATTATCATCATCATTGTTATCATCATCAGCATCATTCAGATGTTATCATCGAAATGTCTGTTTTTTCCATAATGTGAATATTTTATTATTTTTGTTCGATCTTTTTTTTATTAATTCATTTAATTTTGTTTAGTTTGAAAAAATTAAGTTAACACGGCGTATGAGTAACATTGATTAATTGCAAAACAGATATTTATTTAATTGAATTTAAAAAGTAGAGGACAAAACATTGATTTTCTTTACTAAAAACGTAATGAATATGTTCAATAAAACTTAATCTTCAATTGTCTGGATTCAGCTGTTTGCTGCCAGCCTGCACTATAAACACTACCAGCTCAATAAAGCTACAAAGCTGATCAGCAAATCAAAAAAGCAAATCAGTTCCAGTTTCAACGCATACTATAAATGCAGCCCGTTTTGATGCTTTCACTTTAGTATCTACCTTTTTTTTAGACATTTTTAAATCCTACCTGTTTTATCAGACACTACAGTTTGCAATTTTCTAAAATCTACCACATTTTTATACCCCAACGCGTACTGCGTAAGGTGTATATTGGCTGTATTTCTTTATTCATCAATCCAGAATAAGAACGGAACGAATAGAATATTCCGTTTGTAACGCTAAGAAGGAAGCGTGGTAGGTATAGAAAAATATATATATTTTTGATCAGCATCACCTCCTGAGTCGATTTCCGTGTGTCCGTCTGTCTGTCTGTTTGTCTGTCGACACGATTACAGCTGTAATTTTAAAGCTATCGCGATGAAATTCAAAATATAAGCTTTTTTAAAAAAATTAAGATCAAGTTTGAAAATTAGCCAAATCGGAAGAAAACCACGCCTACCTCCCATACAGAGTTACTTTATTTTTACAGTAAAATCTCTTAAAAACCCACAAAACTTAAGGAAATGTCTTTAAATTTTGCACATAAGCTTTGATCTTCAATGTTAATCCTGACTATGAAATTTGAAAAAATTGGGTGAAAACCACGCCTACCTCCCATACAAAGTGGCCTTTTTATTAACGTAAAATCTCTTAAAAATCCACAAAAATGAAGGAAATGTCTTGAAACATGAGCTTTGATAATTAATATAAAACATTTCTAATATATTTGCCAAAATCTGATGAAAACCACGCCTACTTCTCATACAATGTGGCTTTATTTTAAATTAAATCTCTTAGAAATTCACAAAAGTTAAAGAAATGTCTTGAAATTTTGCACATGAGCTTTGGTATATAATATGAACCATATCTACGCCTACTTCCCCTACAAACTGACGTCATCAAAATAGGAAAACTTTCGTAAATATACAAAACTGAATGTCATCGTATCTGTCGTGGCTAAAAGCTTCGAATATACTTGAATTCGGCCGCGGGGGGTATTTTAGCTTCGGTACCCTGCCGAAGCTCCATTCCTTACTAGTTATTTTAGCGATCGGTATACCTGAGGCAGATTTAACGCACACTGAACCAAATTGTGTTCTTAAAATCAATGGATTCCATTCATTTTATGAAATTCACTGATTTCAATGAATAATTTATTGGCTCAAGCAACAAATTTTTGAAGGGAAAACTTCTTTAAGCGTCAACACTGTTAACGTCAGCAATGTTAACGTCAGCACTGTTAACGCCAGCAATGTTATCATCACCACTGTTAACGTTAGCACTGTTAAGGATTTCACTGATTTCTGATTTAGCTACCAGGCAAGCAGAAAACATAGCAACCAGAAGAGTGGCAAATAGGGGGTAGGTGTGTTGAGAAGAAATGTTGAAGAGTATAAAATAATAGAATCAGCTCATATATTTGAACCCTCTAGGGGTCAATTTGGAAGAGATATGAACTACAATCGATAGTTTTTGTGTTTCTTGTGTGGGGATCTAAGAATCAAATATATTTGACCCAGATATATTTGAGAGATACGAACTACAACCGATAGTTTTTGTGTTTTTTTGTATGGGGACCCCCAAAAGGGTGGCATATAGGAGGAGGTATGTTGAAAAGAAACGTTGTAGGATAAAAACAGTAGAAAAAACTCATATATCCCCATATATACCCTTCTAGGATCAGTTCGGGAGATATATGAACTATAATCCACACTTTTTGTGATTTTTATATGAGGACACTAAGAAGGGTGTCAGATCGGGTGTAGGTGTGTTTAGAAGAAATATGAAGTGCAAAAAAATAATAGGACAAGCTTATGGAGTTGACCTCTCAGGGTTCAATTTGGAAGAGTTAAGAACTATAATCGAAAGATTGTGTGTTTTTTGTATGGGGACCCCGAGAAGGGAGGAAGAAAGGAGGTAGGCGTGTTGGGAGGAAGTGTTGAAGGGGAAACAATTATACGACCGACTTCTATATTTGACTCCTCTAGGGGACAATTAGGGAGAGATATGAACTATAATCGAGAAATATGTTTTTTGTATTGGGACCACCACAAAGGTGGCAGATAGGGGGTAGGTGTATCCAGAAGAAGTGTTGGAAGGCAAATAATAATAGGACCAGCTTATAAACTTGACCCCTCTAGGGGACAATTCTACAGAGATATGTTTTTTGTATGCGGACGACCAAAAGGATGGAAGATAGGGAGTAGGTGTGTCTAGAAGAAATGTTGAATGGAAAAATATAATAGGACCAGCTTATATACCAGCCTTCTCTAGGGATCGATTCGGTAGAGATATTAACATTTATCGATAGCGGTTTTGCGGTTTTTGTGTTGGGACCCCCAGAAGGATGGAAGATAGGGCAAAAGTGTGTTCAGAAGAAATGTTGAAAGGCAAAAAATAATAAGATTAGCTCATATATTTTCAATTCAATAGAAATTTTTCAGGGTCAATTTAGAAGAAATTTTTTTTTATTCCAAATATTTGATGCTATATTCAAAAAAGGTTCTAAAATACTCGAAAAAGATTCACCGAAAAAATTTCACGATGTATCTATGATACTAACAAGGATAGGTCCCCAGGTGGCACTCGCCGATTTGAATAATTTTCGGATACGTGATAGAAGACAAAAATCTAAGGTTGACGTATTTTTTAATACATGCTCAATCGATGGTTACGGCTTCAAAATTGCTTTTCAAAATAAGTGAAATTTT
Source organism: Coremacera marginata (assembly GCA_914767935.1). Classification (NCBI taxonomy): domain Eukaryota; kingdom Metazoa; phylum Arthropoda; class Insecta; order Diptera; family Sciomyzidae; genus Coremacera; species Coremacera marginata. Next base: position 31,470,427 of record OU612047.1, on the reverse strand, counting down.
TATTTTTTCGCCATAACTTCATTATTTTCTATGAAAACATACACATATTTGGTATCAAACGAAAGGTATTTAAAAGGCGCATTGGATAGCAGCTAATTTTTATAAATAAGTTTCATTGTTATTTTGTTGTTCACTGATTGTGAAACGCCATTTTGAAGCCGTAAACCATCGATTGAGCACGTTTAAAAAATACGTCAACCTTAGATTTTTGACCTCAATCACATATCCGAAAATCATTCAAATCGGCGAATGACACCTGGGAACCTTTCCTTGTGAGTATAGACTTCAATATTAGCTTTGCAGATGATAAAAATCTACCACTAATTTGTGTAGACACGACACTAAATCCTTGTATGACATAAACCGAAAGCTGACCAATAAGTCCCGATCTATTGACCGTCCCATTAAATTGAAACAAGGAGCCCTACTAACATCTGGTACCGAACAACTGAACAGATGGCGCGAGCACTTCGAAAGCATATTGAACTTGCCAACAACAACATCCAACAGCAATACGGCCGCAGTGCCTACAACCAACAGCAGCGAAGCTAAACACCTACCCACCAGAAAAATTTTCGGCAGATTTTTTATTGGAAATTTGATGGTTCTCTGTTGCTACTGCTTATTACAACAAGAAAATGTAATACTTTAATATTAAATACTAAAAATATTTTTGGGACTGCCCGCGGGGACCGAACCCACGTCCTCTTAAACGAGAGTCCAATGCATTACCCACTAGGCCACAAAGACTTGTCAGAAATAGGTGTTAATTCAATCCTAATTATAACAGAAGATATGCTGCAGTAGATCGTCAGCATCTATCAATAGATAGAGGATTGTGTATTTGCTATGCTACAACTATCAAAAATTTGCTTTTATTTGCCACAAGGTGTCTCCAGCATCGGTTTGTTTGTATTGTAAATGCGTTTGTGGTGCTGTTGGTAACTCTGCTAAATCTCTGGCATGTGTTAACAGAGTTATTTTACTTAAAAGCGTGAAGGAAAAAAACTCTGTTAACCTCTGTTAACACATGCCAGAGATTTAGCAGAGTTGATGCAATGTCTAGATAATAATTTACACTCTATGCTGTTGGTACGAAGAAAATTAGCAATGCCCACAAGTGCGTTCACAAGTTCGTTTTTAAGGGGGTCTTCTCATTGAGCAACTTTTTTTTTCAACTTTTTTTTTTTGCATTTATTTATAGCTTGGGTAGTTGTGAATATGCCCCTAAAAGGATTTTTAGAAAATACTTTAGAAGATACAGCCTTTTTTGTGAAGCAAGGTCTGATGGACAAGAAAGTGATGGAGGTAATAAAACCAGCTTACGAAGCGCTGTCGGCAGATAATTTGCTTGAAAGATGCCTTGGATCTGAAACTCAGAATTCCAATGAGTCCTACAATTCTGTTCTTTGGTCACTTTCGCCCAAACACATCAACTCAGGCGCACGCACCATCGAAGTGGCCAATTTCATTGCAACGTGCCTCTTCAACGACGGTTTTATACCCATACTTAAAATTATGGGTTTGATGGGTATTGCGATTGGCAAAAACGCATACGAATACGCACTATCTCGCAATGAAGACAGATTGAACCGATCAGAGACTCGAGCTGCGGCATCATCAAAAGCTGGCAGAACGGCTCGCAGAGCAGAGAGGGCAGCAGAAAGCAGTTTCTACGAAAAAGAGGAAGGTGGCCTGTATGGAGCTGGCATCGCCGACTAATATTTGAAAGTAAAAATTGTCAGCTCTTTAAAACTGCATTTAAACATTTTTGATTTTTTTTTTTTTTCCCAAAAAAATTACTTCAAACTTTAAACGCGTTTATCTCGAACCCACGTTTTTCGAACTGGCGGCCATGATATCTCCAGTTCAACTGAACCGATTTTCATGAAACAAAGTGGAATCGACGCAGAATTGTCACCATTCTCGGGTGAACCTCGACCATAATTTTAAAAAATTTTTTACTATTTTTTTTTTACACTAAACTACAAAAAAAAAACCCGAAATTGAAATTTTTTTTTTGAATGGCCGCCATTTTGTCAAAAAAAATCACAAAATTAAGATTGAGGTTCACCCGAGAATTACATCTATACTGATTATAACCCCGTTTTTTTTTCATTTCAGACGCTCCGGAGACCCGGAATCGTGGCCGCCATGACGACACCTTTTTTTTCACCACCAACTTTGAAGTCTCATTACTTTTTGAACAGCCCACGTATCGAGGCAAAAAAAATTTTTTTATTTACTTTGAACCTTTTGTAATACAATAAATAAAAAAAGTTTTCAATTATTCTTTGCGTTTTCAAATAAGAATTTTTTTAAAAAGGGTCCAAAAAACGGGTTTTGAATGAGAAGACCGCCTTAAGTGTCAAAAAAATAGATGATATCAATAAATATGGAATTACCAAGAGCAATGGAAACATGAATTTGAAATATGAATGATTTAATACTACAATTAAAGTTTTTCATAGCTTAAAGGTTTCACATGGGTGTCGGCGTTCCCCCCTTCCCGTCCTCCCCCCCCCCGCTACCTCTTTTTTTATAACTATACAGACAAACAACTTCACAAAATTATTCTATTTCTGATTTTTATGATTTTATTTTATCAATATATGAGAGCGACTATGTCGAATATTATACAGAACATTAATTTGTTATTGCATATACCCAATAAGAGTTTCTCCACCGTTAAATTCTCTAAGATAACTTTAACCACGCAGTTAAAAAAAAAACAACTGTTTTTTCCAAACGAAACGATTGCCATTTTCATTAAGTTGTTTTATCATTGAATGTCCTTGAAGAAAAAGTCTTCAAAGAAAGCCGGAGTCTTGAACAATTCAACATAATAAATATTAATGAGGCAAAAACCAATTTGTAACTGATATGAGAGCGAATTAGAAATGTTTCAGATAAAATAAAAAAGTTTTTACTGTCAGCACAATTCTTTTTATAGGCACTTCATGGGATTTGTCATACAGTTTTTTTTTTTTATTTTTATTATAACTATTCAATTAAATTTTTCCATGCAAATCGAGGTTAAACATATTATACTTAAAACAAGATAAGAAAACCTCAAAAGTTGCGTAAATTCTCAAAGTTGTGATATATGTATGTGTATTAGAAAAAATTAAACAAGGATGTGTCATCATATAAGACAAAAGAGATGTTATGCTTTCGTTTCATAATAAACACACACACTTCAGTGTGTCTAAATATTCCAGTAGAAAATTTCTCAGACATACGAGGTCATGTATTGATTTTGTCAATTTTGAATTGTGTTGTGAAAAAAATCTCAGTTGCACATTAGTTGAAATTTTTTCTATTCGAATTGTAACGAATACCTTCTCATGTATAAAGAAAAAACGATGACTCAATGGAACACGTTGGGTTAAAAACCGTTGGCAACCACTTTGGCACGAATCAACATTTTGCCAATACATATTCAATTACAATATTTCAAAGAGGTAATCAAGGCAAATGTAAACGTTGATGATAATAAGGGTACTGATGATGATGATTATGATGATGCCCTTCCTCATGAAAATAGACTGAAATCAATTATAAGCGTGTCATGCAGACACAACATGCATACAAACATACATACATGCATCAATTTATTACTTCAAAAGGATTCATATTATTGTATTATTCAATTTATAAAACAAAACAAAGCAAAAAGGAACAACATATACATATAATTAACTTACCAAGGACAGAGTCAATGTGTTCATCGCCATTTTGCACAAAATATATTAAAGAAGGTTCTTCCAAAACACACAAAAAAAACAAAAAAAGTATGCGCCAAGTTTGCTTCTTTTGAATTTTGTTTACTTTTTAAACTTGTATAACTTACAACAAATAGATTAATTTTTATATTTTGATGCTTTCTAGTTTTTTTTCGATTTATAGTGTTGCTTTGTTATGTTTTCTTTGTAGAAAAAGTTTTATTTTTGTATATTAAAAAAGTTTTTTATTGTCTTGCAAGAATGATGATGGTGTGTAAATTGCGCTTTATTAAAACACATTAGCTTTTACGAATATTTTTCTTTATTATTGCGATTTTTATACTTCTTTGTTGCAAAAATGCAACTTTCAAAAATGCTCTTTTCCACACACCATTCAATGGTAAAGAGAAACTAAGAACTACATTAGAGTGTGGCAACAGTTTAGAAATTAACTAAGCTTAAAATGAGTTTTTTTTTTTTGTTGCTTTTAAAAGGAATATTGTTTGTTTTAAAAGCATCCTGCAAGCAAAATCTATTTTTATGCCATCTACTTATGAAACTTTGTCACAGTATAAATAATGGTAACACAGAGGTGCGTTTATGTTTATGCTGATACACTTGTTGTGATACGCATCACATTTTTTTTTTTGACGTTGTTCTTTCTCTGTTCATTCAAACGTGTTTGATTTCAAAAGTTCACATAATTCAATGCGCTACCCAGTCCATTATAGTAAAAAAATTTACCGTTTTAACTTGACGCGTTATCCAACTCAAAAACTCACTGCGCTAAATAAAGTTAGTTCTTCAGATACAGCAATTAACAGTACGTTCAAAAAGTCCATAGGACGACACATAGATGGCGTTAATAGATTTTTTTCCATATGATTTTTATTTAGTACCAACCTTCAAGCGACACGTAAATTTGACAACAATCTGACAATTGATTCGTGAGTTATAGCATTTTGTGTGCAACTATTGTTATTGAAAAAAAAAAATGGAAAAAAGGTAAATTCGAGTTTTGATAAAGCATTGCTTTTTGATGAAAAAAATACAGTGGAAACCAAATAATGGCTTGATAAGCATTATCCGGACTCTGCTCCGTCGAGACAAGTAGTAGAAAAGTGGATTGCTGAATTTAAACGTGGTCGTACCAGAACAAATGATGAAGAGAGTTATTCCACAAAACATCAAGAAAAATTCACAAATTGGTTATGAACGATCGCAAATTGAAGGTGCACGAGCTAGCTGACATTGTAACGATATCAGATGGTAGTGTTCTTACCATTTTACACGAACATTTGGGTATGCGAAAGCTCTGTGCAAAGTGGGAGCTCACAGTCGACCAAAAACAACGACGAATTGATGCTTCAGAGAAGTGTTTGGCGCTATTAAACCGCAATAAAATCGAATTCTATCTCCGATATGTGACAATGGATGAAATATGGCTTCACCATTATACACCAGAATTCAAAATACACTCAGCTCAGTGGACAGCAGTCGACGAACCGAATCCAAAGCGAGCAAAGACCCAACAGTCGGCTTGTAAGGTGATGGCGTCTGTATTTTGGGATACGAAAGGAATAATATTCACCGACTATCTCCAAAAAGGAACCACCATCAACAGCGACTATAACTGTGCACTTTTGGATCGATTGAAGACTGAAATCGCCAAGAAACGGCCACATTTGCAAAAGAAAAAAGTGTTGTTTCACCAAGACAATGCACCGTGTCACAAATCGATGAAAACGATGGCAAAATTGAATGAATTGGACTTCGAATTGCTTATCCACCCACCGTATTCTCCAGATTTATCCCCCAGCGACTTTTTCCTGTTTTCAGATCTCAAGAGAATGCTTGCTGGAAAGAAATTCAAGTCCAATGATGAAGTAGTAATCGCTGAAACTGAGGCCTATTTTGACGAGAAAGAGAAATCGTACTGTAAAAGTGGTATCAAACAGTTGGAAAATCGCTACACTCGTTGTATAGCTCTCGAAGGCAACTAAGTTGAATAATATAATCTAGTTTTATCAAAATTTTGTTTTTTTTCTTACTTATCCTACGGACTTATTGAATAACCTGTTAAGGGTCAAATTAATTAAATTATTTTTAATTAATTTTAATTTTGTATTTTAGTAAATATTCTTAAGATTTTAAGAAAAAAAATTTCATGGTAAAATTTCTACGGGTTCAAAAGTTACAGCCGGATTAGTGAGAACGCATTTTTAATTTTTGCGCTACCTACGTACGGCAGCTGGTATATACTTGTTTTACTTGCTACCTGACTTTTGGTGGTTGTTATTTCGTACCTACTTGAAGGGTGAAGCCCGAATTGCTAAACGATTGCAAAAAAAATTTAAAAAAAAAAAAACAACCGACTACAAAATCACTACAAAATAAAAAATAATTTTAAAAATACTTTTCCTTTTAATTTCTTGGTCATATTTGATAATTTATTTAAGCATATTATTATAAATGAAATCTTATTATCTTAATTTTATTCTTATTTGTTTTATTATCATAAATATATTAATTTCTTGATGAATACAAATGCTTTTAAGGTCAGCGCTAATATAATCAGACTGTTAATCAGAAGCGCCAACTTCAATATTATGGCAATCAGGCATATGGTTTAGGAGTTATCGATGTACATACATTTAAAAAAAAAAAAAAAAAAAAAAAAAAAAAAAAAAAACAGAGAAACCGACGAACTTGAGAACCTCCTCCTTTTTGAAGTCGGTTAAAAACTATAAGAAACAGCACAACTAGCGGGTTCATTTTTTGACGAAATTTTTTTTGTTTTTTTTAAACTTGATTCGCTATCGTATGACACGAGCTTTTTTTTTAAATTTTTTTGGATTCTTTTTAAAAATTTTTAGTCAATATTTTTTTCGAAAAAACACACTTTCAAATTTGGAACATCACCAAAAATTGAAAAAAAATTAAAAAAAAAAGCTCGTGTCATACGATAACCAATTTTGTTAAGATTTAAAAAAGTCATTTTTTTCCCAGATCGGACAAATGTTGCAACTCCCAGCGCGGCAACCACGAGGCCCCGTTTTTTTCTCTGACGCTAGTTTAGAGCTCTATAAAACCATGTTGGAGTGAAAAATATATTTTTCTGAATTTTTTTTTCTTGTAATTTGTTCAATTCTCTACAATAATAAAAAAAAATTTGGAAAAATGTTTGTTTTTGACTGAGTTATGAATTTTTAGAAAAAGGTCTGTTTTCTCTGCCGCGAATGTCATGTCATCCCTTAAAACCTTTCAAACTGCGTCATGACGGGTCTACACCATAACCATCATAATTGGTTCTTCGGTAGGGTATATAAAACAATTGCCTTTCCCTAAAGTTTCCTTCAGGTGGATAAAATTTAAAAAGAGCTAAAAGTGATGCACAATCTATCATCACTACATCTCGGGCAAATAAGTAAATACTTTTGTCAGAGTGAATAGTTTCGCCGGAACTGCAGATACTTAGTTCCGTATAAACTGCAGATACTTAATAGACATTTAGCAACATTGAGAAACATTTTATTGAACTCACACCAAAACTAGAACCTATCCAAGTCACATTGAAGCAATAGGAAGTCTTCGTTGAAGCAATTTACAAATCTAAAGATCTTATCTTCATCAGCGTTCATCAGGCATTCCGAAAATCAACCTAATTCTGAAGATCGTTGATAAAAAGAACAAACAAAAGTGGGCCAAGGTGGCTGCCTTGGGGTATACCTGGATAATTGTCAACGCAATTAGAGGAGTTGTTGCCAACCTGAAGATATTGTTGACTATTAAGAAGGTAGTTCCGTAACCATAGTAGTAACGAAGAATTAAATCCTAGATTACTAAGCTTATTTATAAGAACAGAGTGCTGGACCCTATCAAAAGCCTTAGCAAAAGCCGCGAATATTTGATGACCAACTATTTGATGACCGTTTTCCATTACACAGATAATGTGTAAAAAGAGTAAGATTAGTAGACTTCGATTTACCAGACACAAATCCGGTTTGACTCCGAGAAAATCTGTTTTAACGCAGTAAGTAGTTTTTTTTTTTACAAGCCCTTTGAAAATATTAGGAATGAGGAAATTTAGAAATTGGTCGATAATTTGCAATAATTTGCCTAGAACCGGATTTGAAAATTGAAGTAATCGCAGATATCTTGCACACGTCTCAAAACTTCCATTCAAGGAGTGACATATTCAAAATATGAGTTCACGGCTTAAAATATACGTGGAATATATTCTGTTACAAGACCCAAGACTTACTAACGCTTCGAAAATATCTTTCTTCGAGAAGGTGATGCAGGCAAGGTCAGTAATTTGTACCTCGTTGGTCGTATAACGGCCATGATTACAGTATGAATTATCACAAACATAGTTTGATTGAAAAAAGAGCAAATAAATCACTAATATCTTAGAGGTTATCCGAACATTTATCTTTATTTATTTATTTATTTAATTAATTAACCGACAGATGATAGATATTCATATTAGTCAGAACGTAGTATAGATACAAGGTAATATATATATAACAAAGGTAAGTCTTAACTTAAGTTAACAAAAAAATCTTGTAATGATTGCTTAAATAAATCCCTGGGCATGGAGAAATCCAATAGAGTCATTGAAAACAAGTTATTGTACGTTTTAAGTGCTCTAGTAATGGGTTCGCATCCAGCATAGTTTGACTTGTAAGCTCTGAGATAAAATGGTACATAACAACGCCAGGTTCTTGAAGGAATATTAAAATTTATACGTTCGAGAAGCGATGTGCAATCAATATTGCCACTTATTAAGCCACGAATAAACTCTAAGGCCTGAATGGTTCTTCTATCTTTCAGGGAGTTTACATGAAGTAATTTACAGCGTATACTATATGATAGAGGCTCAGTAAAATTTAAAGCTCTAAGTGCAAATTTCAAAAATCTTTTCTGAATATACTCAAGTCTATTAATGTGAACATCATAGAAAGGACTTCAAATGAACGACCAATATTCAAGCCTAGACCTTACAAAGGCGGAGAACAAATATAAACGCGAATACGCGAATATCATTAAAATCAGAACTATTACGTTTTATAAAAGCTAACATCGAAAAAGCTTTAGGAATAATATAATCCAAATGCTTTGTTAAAAGGAATTTAGAGTCAAATAAGACGTCTAAATCACAGATTTGATCATTAAACTTTAAGGAGTTATTATGAATAGCATAGGTAGAAGCAATTGAATCGTTTGGAAAAGTAACATGTGAACATTTTTTTAAAATTAAGTGCAAATAGGTTATTTTCACACCAAAAAACAAGATTTGATGGATCAGCCTGAAGACTGTTAACTTCCATAATAGAACGTATTGACCTGAATATTTTTAAATCGTCAGCAAAAAGCAGGTAGTTGCAATAATTAAAGCAACTTCTAATATCATAAATAAATAGAAGAAATAACAGTGGTCCCAGAATACTGCCTTGAGGTACTCCTGAGGTAGCAAGAAAAACATATGAATCGATATTTCCAATAGAATCCACAGAACGACGGTTTGAAAGATATGAATTTATCTATCTCAGGAAGGAAGAGTGAAAACCCATCATATTTAATTTAGCAATTAGGGCATTGTGGCACACCTTGTCGAAAGCTTTGGTGAAGTCAGTCAACTTGGCAGCCAATTTCGAAAGAGGAGGAACGGTGGAACGGCCAGCAACAAACCAGTGTTGGAATGAGCTAATTGCGTTCTTCACTACAAAATAAAGTTTATTTTTTACAATTGATTCAAAAAGTTTGGAAAATGTTGAAAGCTTAGAAATTGCTCTATAATTTTCGACATTAGTTTTTGAACCCGATTTAAAATAGGAGTAACATGAGCAAATTTCCATTCAACAATGAAGATACCAGCACTTAGAGATTTATTGTAAATAATTGATAGCGGCTTCATCAAAGAAGACACACATTTTTTAAACAGAAACGGTGAGAACCCATCTATATCAGGTTGAGATGAATTTTTTAATGACAAAAAATAAACATCAAGGACATTAAAAACATCAAGTGGCGTAATAGCAAGAGTACCAAAATTAGTAAATGGTAATATAGTATTTAAAATTTCAGTTTCCGACCAACTTTTAGGCGTTTCATACACCGAACTAAAGAATTCTGCAAATAAGTTAACAATATCTGATAGGGCATTAGATGACCTACCTTTGAAGATCATTGAAGATGGAATAGAGGAACATGCTCTTTTCGACTCAATAAAACTCCAAAAAGCTTTTGGGTTGGACTTAATATTATTTTCGAAACCAATCACAAATTGTTTATACAAGAACTTATGTAGAAAATCAAATTCTCTCCTATAGTGTTTATATTTTGCCTCAAAAATCTTATTTTTCGTCGTCTTCAATTTTTTAAAAATTTATTGCGTAAGTTTTTCAATTTCATTAGGCCTTTAGTATACCATCTTGATATCTTGATAAAACATATTTTTGGAAAGCCCCTGATGTTCTTTTTTATTATTCAAAAAAGTCCAAAATGCTTTTAGTCATACTATCGATGGTACCGACTATCGATGGTACCGACTATCGATGGTACCGACTATCGATGGTACCGATAGTTTTACACTACTAGTTAATAGACTACAGCCAAATTTTGACCAGGCTGCGTCGTGAATTTCGACGAAACTTAAAAAAAGTGAATTTCGTGTGCTCATCAAGTAGTATTTTTTCGTAAAAAAACCATCACCGAAACCAAGGAAAGGCTTGATAAATATTATGGGGGTCCTAACATTTTCAATGGTTATTAAGTAATTTACTGAGTTCGGTGACTGAGTTCACATCGCCTAAAAGATGTCGTCACGTTAGAAATTGCCGATAAAATCCGTAGAATGATATTGGATGATCAGAGAATAAAAGTGCGTGCGGTGGCTGAGGCTGATGGTATGTCAACTAAGCGGTGCATCACATTTTACATGAATATTTGACATGAAAAAGCTATACGCGGAATAATCGCTGAGTCGATTGCTCAAACTCGACCATAAGGGCAGACCACTTCAAAAGAGTGTTTGTCGATGTTTAACCGCAATCCGCGATTAGTTGCGATTACCGAGTCTATGCTGTATGTCAAAAAAAAAAATATGAAAGAATCAATTAGTAGAAATTGTCATTTTGTCAATAGATAAACAAGTTTGTAAGTGCTTAAAAAAAAAATCAAAGTGTTTGTAAATGAATACCACCTTCAATTTTCTGAAAAAAGACACGTATTTGCTTTCAGAATTTTACGCGCTTAACTGAATCCTAACTAACTTACGATATAGATAATTGAATAAGCAATAATCACACGGTCAGTGGATTGGAAATAATGTCCTAGGTGGTAAGTTAATAGAGCGCAAACGGATACGCAGCAGAGAAAAGGCGTCAATCAAAGCAGCTTTAAAATGTATCGTTATATTTTAAATTTTTTCCTTAATGCATGAGAGAAGTTCAAGCTAAAAAAAAAATTATAGAAAACTTTTCTCATCAGCAAAAATAAAAAGTTGTGTAGGACGAACACGTGTTCATCGTTGAGTTGTTGATAAAGTGTCAACAAGATAAAAAAAAAAAAACCTAATCTACAAACTTTGAGAGAACGGAAAGATTGCGTTTAAGATTTATTCTGAAATAAGATATATCTTATATATCATTTTCAATGTATCAAAATCTTACAAAATTTTTCTAAAAATTAATTAACAGCTCTCATTTATTTTTATTCAAATAGCTTAACAGAAATAATAAAAATCATTTCGGAAGTACCTAAAAAAATATTCAAAATAATAATTAAAACAATTAATAACTAAAGGCCAAAGTGCTAAAAATGGCAACGGAAGCCGAGTTGAATGTTTTCCGTTATGGTGAACACTTAAGCTTTCACGCCGAAAAACCAAGAAGAAGAATAAAATAAGCAACAACGAGGAAAAACCATCAACAACTCAAGCAGCAATAATTGCTTTAAATGCTACACAGGCAGGCAGCCAGCACAGCAGGAAGAACCCATAAGTGGGAAGCAGTGCAGGAGCTGCAATACTCCACTTACAGAACTGCGTAAATTTTGTGCGCGGTAAAAGCTGAAGAGAGCGAAGTTGGGGGTGGGGTGAAGTGCGAAAAATGGTGTTGCCAAATTTAGTTAAACTAAAAAAAAAAAAATATGATATAAAAGTCAAGGATTTTGGTTTATTTAAGATTTAGCAAAGTATGCTATTTTGATTGGGGTAAAATAGCGAAAAGAAGAGGGAAGTATAAAAGAGAGAAAGAGCGTACAAAACAAGTTAGAATAGCATTGTCTACATATAAGAGGTATTAAAAAAATAAAAAAAAAATGGCCAAAAATAATATGACAAAAGCTTTTACAATAACAAAACATCATCATTATCATCATCATCATCATCCCACCGTAGTGATGCTTGAACAGAAATTTTTCCGTGAAAAGCACTCAATTGGAGAATCGAGATGATAGACATAATGAAAAAAAAAAAATAACAAAGAAAAATAACACCAAAAGGAAATCACAACAAAAACAGCAAATAAATATAAAAAAAAAAAGTGACAAGGATATAAGAGCTTTCTTTCTTTCTTTCATTTTTCAAAAACAGCTCTCATAATTCACGCGATTTAATGACTGAGTGAGGAGTGAGTTGGTGAGTGAGTGAATGACGTAGAAACCACCAAAATCATGACAATTCTCAATGCTGATGGCGTCATTTTCTTTTTATTATATAAATAAATGACTGAAATAAAGGGATTTGGTGGCAACAAGACAATTTTAAAGAACTGAAGGAAAAATAAACAAAATTTAACTAAATATTTAAACTGTGCCACTGCAAGAATGAAATTAAATTCTTGGTAGTGTAATTTTTGTTTGTTGTTAATACAGAGCAGATACTATAAAATTAATTTTTTCATAACCACATACTTTAAATCAAAAAAAAATTTGTAGTCAGGTATTAAGGCCTGTATGATACTTCATTGAATTGCTGATATTTTTGTCATTAAAAATAAAACTAGAGCAGTTCAAATAGTACGAATGCATAGATTCTTTTGGTGTGAGTGAGTACACATATAGTACGAATTGAAGAAAAAAATGTGGGATGGACAGCATTTTCAATGCATTGTTTTTGACATTTCTCAGATGCAGATGCTCTTAAAAATACCAAAAATAAAAAAGTAACAACGTTTATCCTATTCTTACAAAATATGTGTGTCCTACCCACGCGCCACTTATTTTCAGATTTTAAAATTGGACAAAAAAATTAAGTATCATACGGGCTTAACTCTTTGGACAAAATTATTGGAGCAAAGCGAGTACAGCTTCTATGGTACAACTCATTTTAAGAATGTTATGATAATCAGATCTCAGCATTGGGTTGGCCGATTTAAAAAATTTTTTCACAAAACACTTTTTCGCTTTTTACATTAGGTCGTGACGAAGCCCAATTTAACTGAAACCAAATTTCCATAGATTGCAATGCAAATAATAACAACGACTTCAATATATTAATAAGTATTTTAATTCGACAATTTTAGTGTATCGTTGTGGATAACTCCTTATTGTGCGCATTCAAAGAATTTTTGTTGTAGTTGTTGTTTTTTACTTTTTGTTGTGCAATATCTCATAACGTAAAACACATAATTTAGTATGTCCTTATTCATAAGAAAAATAATTTTTTTTCTTTTAATTTCACAGGGCAACACATTATTTGAATATACACCATAAGAAACTTGGGTCGCTACCAAGGCACATTGGTACCAATGGCAGAAAAAGTGGCCAAAACTAGAAGACGACCTCGTATCTACATAAAATCAGATAGGTTTTTGGGGTCGATAAATACGAATATGGAGTCAAAAATTTAAAATTCAAAATGGCGGCTCCAATATGATATTAATGTTAAATTACGCATTTATGTGAAATTTTCGGACACCATTTTGTACTTTTAAATCTGAGTTTCCGCACCTATAAAATATACGTGTACCTTAGATTTTTGTCCTCTATCACATATGGGAAAGTCCCAGCGTGTCGGACGTTTCATTCGGACGCTTCTTTTAAAAAATGTTCATACGATCCAGAGATATATTTGGAATAAGTGTATATTATCGAAAAGCTATCTATTGGTATTGTTAAAAAAAAAAAAAAAATTCGGACGTTTCACGAAACGGAAGTCATTTTGGGACTAAGTTCATACTACGCCTAGATCTACGAAAAGTCAGAAGACAGTTTTTTTTTTATAAATTTAACAAGCTTTCAGAAAAGCCATGCGTCATCTTTATTAAGGGCATAGTGAGGTCAAAGTAAATTATTTTATTTGTTCGGACGTTTCGTGTCGAACATTTCAGATTTTTCCATTTGGATATATTGGGTAATTAAGTAACTAACTAATTAAGAAATTAAGTATTTAAGAAACAAATTTAATATGTTGTTCTTTCCCTGCCTCAATTATTTCATTAGTCAATACCTTCCATTTTTAATTTTTAATTACGAAACACTTGCTAAGCATTTACTAAAACGAAAAACTACATTTTTGAAACACTGCGAGCGATTTGATCATCATGGTAAATGAATTAATGTATAAATTGTTTAAATAAATAAAATTTCAATGTTTCTCCAAGATAATATTCTAAAATTATTTTTAGGTTATTGATTTTAATAACTTTTCATGTTTCACCTGTGGTTGACTATTTTTGGGATCTGCCTATATAATAAAAATTGTATTTTTAAGAAAATAAGAGAATTTTTTATAAAAGTTTTATATTAAAACCTAAAAATTTATAAAAAAGGTAACTTAGGACAATCTACATAAATCAAAAAGAAGTGAAAATGAAGCAATTGGGGGTACGGGCTTCTCATAATATTAATAATTATTACTGTTAGAAATTACAAAAAAATTACAATGAAATGTATCTCTACAAATTGTATGCTAAGAGGTGGGACTCTTAAATACCTCTACGAGAGTAATGGCGAAAAAATTAAATTTCGGCTGATTTTGAAACGCCATCAATTGAGCACTTATAAAAAAATACGTCAACCTTTGTCCTCTATCACACATCCGAAAATCATTCAAGTCGATGGGTGACACCTGGGGAGACCTTTCCTTGTTAGTAGTAGGGTAAGACGGGGTACATTTGACGCTGGGGCACATTTGACTTCAATCTCTGTAGTGTGAATAGGGATTTTTATCAAAAATGTAACAATGTGAAAAGTACCCTAATTTCACTTAACGAAACGTCAAAAAATTTCACGATTATATTCCAATGCGTAATAAAGTTGTACGTGCTTTTCAATTTTCGCGACAGTAGCTGTAATTTTCGGTAGCTCGGACGTAAGCTCTCCCTTAAATAATAGAATCTTATAAAATGTGTTACTCTGTTTATGTGTGTTATGAAAATGAAAAGTGAGTTTATCTGAAGTGTAATACAATTTGCAAAAAAATAAAAAACGAGACGGTGAGTAGAATGGGGCGCCTTTGACTTCTATAGAAGGGGCAGATTTGACAAATGTAAAATGTGACCCATTGAACATTTATTAATGTTAAATTCAATAAGGGTTTTTCTAATGCTCAGTATTTCTTAGCATTGGTTCGCAACTATAAAAAAAGACCTCCTGTTGAAAAACTATTGAATTTTCTCTTTTTTTCCAAAGTTACGTAGCGTTGCTATGTTTTTCTGTCATACGCTTGAATAAGTATGAATACACTGACTGTTGTTTTAAGAAATTATTCAAAAACAAATTCTAAAATATAAGTTTAATTTAAAGTAAAGCTAAATAACACTTAAGCCGAAAAAATATCACGAAAAATATAGTTGTCAAATGTGCCCCTGATAAGACAAATTATATATATATTTTTTTTTTTTTAAATAAATAACAGCGGGTATTGAAGTGTTCCCAAACTTTTTATTTCAAATTCTGTATGTTAAAACTCTGGCGCTTCTAAGCATATCTCTTTTAAAATTATATTATTTTTTGTATAAAATGCAGGACTTTTAAATGAAAGTGTCAAATGTACCCCGACTGTGTCTTCCCCTACTGAGTTTTCAATCATTGGACATGCTTTTAAACCTAATGCTTCATTCAAAAACACAATCAGTGGCCGATTTTTATCAACGGTACATATAGTATCATAGGTACATCGTCAAATTTTTCGGTAAAACTTTTTTCTAGTATTTTAGAACCTGATTTTGAATAAATCATCAAATTTTCGAATAAAAACAATCTCTCGAATTAACCCCTAGAGCCCTAACCCCTATTTGCAATTTGGGGGGTCCTCATAAAAAAAAACACAAAAACTGTCAATTATATTTCATACCTCGTTTGAATTGACCACTAGAGAGGAGAAATATATGAGCCGGTGCTCTTATTTAACACCCTTCAACATTTTTTCTAAACACACCTAATTAACTCCTATCAGCCAACCTTCTGGGGGTCCCCATACGAAAAACACAAAAACCGTTGTGTTATATTATATATATATTATAGTTTATATCTCTTCCGAAATGACCCATATAGAGGTCAAATATATGTGCTGGTCTAATTATTTTTCACCCGTCAATATTTCTTTTTAACACACCTAACCCCTATCTGCAACTCTTCTGGAGGTACCCATACAAAAAACTTTCTATTACAATTCATATCTTTCGAGAATTTACCACTACAGAGGTGAACTATATGAGCTGGTCCCCTTTTCTTTTTTTACCCTTTAACATTTCTGTTGATCACACCTACCCACTATCTGCCACCCTTCTGAGGGTCTCCATGCAAAAAACACAAAAACGTTGCTATGTTTTCTGCTTACCTGGTAGCTGAATCAGAAATACAGACATTAACAGTGAAAGCATTAACATTGCTGACGTTAACAGTGCTGACGCGCACTACTCGAAAAGCAGTATCGAAAAAAGTATTTGTCTTTAAAAAATATTTATAAAATATTTATAAAAAATATTTATAAAGAATATTTATAAAATATTTATATTTAAAAAAATAAATATTTTAAAAATGTATTTTAAAATAATATTTATTTCTTTATATATTAAAAAAAGAAACCAAAGTGTTACAAAGAAATTTTGCATCTTTAAGAAATGAGCTTGAAATTTAAATATTTTTTAAAAATATATATTCCGTTAGACACTCATGTGTCATGCACATTCATAGCTCAATGTCAGATTGAGTCACTTACGTTATCCTTGAATGTTCTGTTTTTTTTTTATGCAACTTGTTATTGTTAGAATTGCATGTTGCAACTTGTTGTTTTTGCCTGCGGATGCACGCAGCTGATGCTTGAAGGATATTTATGCATTTCCTTACAACAATACCTTCCTGCTTTCCTACCTTCCAAACGTACAAGAAAACAAAACACAAAAGATCAAAGAGCCAAGAAAATTTTAAGACAAACAAGCAGATTAAATGAGGCGCTCAGCGCCAAAACGGCCTAAGCCCAAAAAAATGGTTGTGAGAAAAACGAAGTTAAAAGAAAATAAGTTTTTAAAATATTTTTTTTTTTGTTTTATTAATCGTAAATAAATATTAGTTGTAATATTTGTTTTAGGTTAATCATTATGTCTTAATTAACTTAGATAAAGACTGTTTTAAACAGTTAATACAAAAATTAAAGTGGCTTAGGCCATTTTGGAATCCATTTAAAAAAAAATTATTGATAGGAACTGAGGGTTAGGCCATTTTGGCTCCATTTATTAAAAAATACAAAATTTCTTCAGATAAATAATAAAAATAATTTTTAGCGTTTTAAATAATACAAATTAATAATAATAATTATTCGTCTTCATCCTGAATATCTTCTTCTTCGGCTCTCGAATTTGTTTTTAAATTATTATAAAATGCATGGTTTATAGGATGTATGAACTCTTTGAGTTCCTGTAAATCCTTAAACTTTGCAGCTTCAATGAATCTTCCTCCAGGATAAAGTGGATTGATCGCTATACATTATTAAGTTCTTACATTTGACATTGGCTTTCACGTAATGCATAATGATAGACCCTATTTCCTGTGGGCCACGTGAAGCTATTCCCTCATTCCATGTATACATGAATGACTTGTTCGTGATAAGGTCATGAATACCAAGACAATAGGTCCATAGCTGTCTTTTGTAGTAAGCTACCCCTGTGAAAATGACTGGTGTCGGCAGAGTTTTCATAAGATGCTATATCTGCTATAACTGCATATTCTTCCTTGTTAAGTTTCGAGTCCAATTGCATCCCAGTTCTAGCTGATTCAGCTTTTCGGTGATGTAAATATCTTTCGCTCGTAATCCTTTCCTTTTCAGAAGGATCACCTGCGGCTTCGATTTTTACTTTAAAAGAATCACATTTTTTGCAGCTGTCGGAAATTGAAGCTTGAAAATGCAAATTAAAGTTTTCTGAAAAGATTTTGGTGAAAACGAATTTATATACAACTTTGTCCATTTCTACAGTTCCACGATATAGCTCGTACATACTTGATAGGTTTAAGGTAGGTGCGAGAAATTCTCTTTGAATATTCTTATTTCTTGAATAGTGGGAGCTATACCTCGGAAATTTATTGATAAATTCTTTCACGATTTCTGTAGCTTCAACGCTGGTCTTATTATGAGGTGGATGTCTTCCTCTTTGGTCCAATTTTGGTGTAGTTGTGCCACTTCCAGGTGCTCTATGCTTAAGCGCACGTGTAATACGACCATCGGTTATTTGTAAGATCTGCTTTAAATATCTTTTGCCGACATGCAAAATTTCGACATTATTTACTCCAGGAAGCTTTTAAATTCTTGTACTAGATCTTCGGCTTTTGCCAATAGACTTCTTATAAGATCTTCTTGTTTCAATTACTGCAATTTGTCCACATAAATAAGCATTTTGCAAATCATGATCAGTAATTTTATAAAAATTTTCAAAAATACTTCGCAAATTATTCTCACTGAAATGCAGATGACATTTTAACGGACATGGACATTCAAGTGCATTAAGTGTTTTAGCTGGCTTCATAACTCCTTTCACAGTTTTATAAGATTTTCCGGAATTTCTCTGAACTTTATTTACGTGTTTTTTCCAGTTGGATTTCTTGGCAATCCGTTTTCTAGTAGATATTTTTAATTCATTGCTGCGTTCAACTTCGATATCTGGTTCAGCTGACCTGCTTTCATTTTCTGTTATTCCGATCTGGGATTCTGTTGCCGCAAGTCGCGATGGCCCAGGCAATGTATCTTCGGAAGAGCGCGATGAATTGATGACCCACTTGGTGTTGGGACGTACTCCGATCCAGAATTTTCGAAGTCTTGTAAACTCATCGAGTCAGCATCAGACATGTTTATTCACGAACTATTTCTTTTTCTTGCTAATACATTTTCAATTAAAAAAACTGAACACACTTCAATAGATGTTATGAACTTACCTTTGCCAACTAGTGGATTTATTATTTAAACAAGAATAACTATTTAACGAGCTATACCGATACTTAAAAACAAAGCAAATGAGGAAATAGTTTCAAACAGTAAGAATAATACAATTCAAAATTACAGTTTGACATTTAATGGGAAAAAGCTTCAGGAAAATTCAAAAACTTGAACACCCATGGCTAACTTAATTTATTTTTCGAATTTACTCTTGACTAAAACGTAACATGCGTTTTTGGCCTAACCGACACATATTTTCTATTTCTAGGATTCGGTTTGGCCTAAGCGGCTTAGGCCATTATGGCATCCACATTTTTTTGAACTTCGCATAGAGGAAAAACTTTTTTCAGCAGGTAGTATAACCTAGTGTTATACTATGCAATAAGGATTTTTTTAGTATTTATTTCAAAAGGTTCCGGTTAGATCAGCATAGTCAGCTTGGTTTTTTTGAAAATGAGGGTTAGGCCGTTTTGGCGCTGAGCGCCTCAAATATTAAAAACATAAGAAAAAAAAAACCTTGACATCAACTACAGAAAACCACGTAAACACAACTTCCAGAAAGTTAAAACATCACTCTTGCAAATGTCAACAAAGTTGGCTAATTTATAAACCAAACCAAGTTGTCAAACAACAGTAAAGTGTAAAAACACGCGATAGTGAGCAACAAACGCAAATAACAGCATATATACAGACACTCAAAAAAACCTGGTTTAGAAAAAAAAAACTACTAAACCTAATTAATGCAAAAAACAATTAAGTGTTGACCACAAAAACAATTTGCTGTTGACGGCAGCGTGAAATACGGTAGAGAGAAGGAGGAAGGTACCGGAAATACATAAAACCGCCAAAATGTTGAATGTTTTTTGGTCTAGTTTTTGGCAACAAACACGATATGCGTGAAATGCGTGTCGAGGCAAAACCATTTATATAACAAGTACAACAACAATAAAAAAAACCGTAACTATTTCAGAAGTAGCGGTAAATATCAACATAAAAAACTACTTAAAGAATGTGTCAAAATCAGACAAACAAACAAGCATTAAGAAAACTCGCTATTTAAGTATGTAACAATAAATAAGTTCTTGAATATGTATAC
Source organism: Coremacera marginata (assembly GCA_914767935.1). NCBI lineage: Eukaryota > Metazoa > Arthropoda > Insecta > Diptera > Sciomyzidae > Coremacera > Coremacera marginata. Next base: position 31,450,230 of record OU612047.1, on the reverse strand, counting down.
TAAACAAAAAAAAAAACTGGAGGCTTGGCACATCAAATCCGTAACAGCAAAAACGTGGATGACAAAAAGTCTGCTTAGAAAGGACAAAGCAGGATTAAGTCCTTGTAGAATATTAATATTCAGGCTTACTTTAATGTTATTATAAGCAGCATGCTGCTGCTGATGATGTTGAGCATGAAGATGATGTTGATGATGATAAAATTTATGTGCCCACATTTAAGGCTATGTTTCCTTAGAGACAAGTTGTTGTTGTTAGTGACAGTCAAGCATAAATGACGTTTAAATATATTTTTATGCGTTTTAAGCACAAAAAAAACTTTTTATTAAGTTTGTGGCTACCCAGCGCCAACACAGCTAAGCACGTAGATAATGAGATCAATTATTTATAAAAGCTTTTGCAGCAGCATAGAAGGTAATTTTGATTGGCCGTCAAAGTTGGTGCTTTGCTCGTGTTCGCAGTTACACGCAATTTTTGACACTCGCAGCTTAACTACTCAGAATAATAAAGAGATTCGCTTGCTAATGGATTTTAAAAAATCATCTCATCAGAAAGTTGAATTTTGTTTTTTTTTTTTTTGTTTGTGCTTTAATTTAAAGAATTAAAGGAATCAGAGTGGCATGAGAGAAATGAAATCATTTCTATTCGAATGAAACCCTAAAAATTACAACTTTTGAGTTATTGAAGAAATTTATAGGCTTTGAATTTATAAGTTAGTTTTCTCAACTTGATCAATTTATGAGTTATGTTTATTCATTCCAACAGAGATATATTTCAAAATTAATAAAAAAAAAAAGCCACAAATAACATTTGTATTTTTAGATAATATTGCCCTGGGCTTAAAAAATACGCATCTGATGTTTGTTGATTTAGGTGTAAGGTTATATGTCAAGTTTAAGACTATATTTTTATTTTTTGATATTAATGGCATTTCTATTACACCCTCTGACATATCTTAAAATAACAAAGCGATAAAAATAAACAATTTAGATATGTTTTCGTTGTTTTGGAACTAAAATTCAGTCAAATTTCAAGAGTGAGACAATAAGACAAATCGTACAAAAACAAACACTGAAAATGCTTTCCAAGAAAAAAAAATGTTCAGAAAATACATTTAAATGACGTAAGAAAAAGTGAACACAGTAAAAAATAAATGGATGTGTTGTATTTGGGATATATTTATTAAAAATGTACAACATAAACTCTACAGCATTGCCAATTTCCGATTCAAAATCGGCGTGTTGTTAGGTGTCTTTAAGGAATTTTTGAGAGTTTTTGAGGAATTTCGTTATTCAGATAACACAGGTTTACAAAAAAAAAAAAAAAAGTCCGGACTATTAGACCGGACCATGGTATTCCGAGGTATTTTTGCATCCTGAATCCGATTCCAGAGTCATCTGAGCCCCATCACGTCAGAAAAACGGGACTTCAAGGTCATTTAGAGGTTAAAATTACCACTTTTTGGAACTGTACCCGGGACAATTTCTCAAGCGACCTAGGTCATCTGAGACCCATCACGCCAGGAAAACGAAATTTCAAGGTCATTTAGAACACAAATGATTAAAAACTGGACCTACATGTTTTATGCCGACTCCGAACGGCTTTTGTTCTCAAGAAGCTTTTCATGGCAGTTTTTACTCTCTGAGGTTTGCTATTGTCTGCAGAGAAGTGACGGCCGAACAGAAAAATTAATTCAATTGAAAAAACTTTCTGTGCCTGGTGGGAATCGAACCAGAGTTCTCTGGCGTATGGGCCACACACTCTACCCACTGTGCTACGGCCGCCACTCGTTTAATCTTAGTAGTTATTAAAATATGAAAATATTTAAATTTTTTATTGCATGGGAGATGCCACACCCTCTTGTACAATAATTTTCAAACATACCCTGCTATTTTCAACAAATAGTCTGAAGCAAAATATGAAATTTTGTCGTTTTATTCTTAGTAGTAACTAGCTGTGAATACCCGGCTTAACTCGGGAGTTGACATAAATAATTTTCGATTTCATTCGTCGATTTGAAAAAACTTTTCACAAACTTTAGAAGGAATTTTGTGTGCATCTTTCAAACCGGTAACATCGACGAAATGAACAAAATGTAGCTTCAACATCTGAAAATTATGAGAAAAAGTTGGGGAAATCGTGATTTGTGTGTACGTGCCGCCGATCGCTTGCAAAAATGTATTTTTAAGTTTTGTATTGTATTCGATAGATTGCACATTTTTGAAAAAAAAAATCAGAGCAAAAACGAATTCTTGGCAATTCGCGAGGAAACTGGACAAAAATTAAATAAGCATTGAAAATAGAAAGCATTGAAAATAGAAACAGCGCCTTGTGGTGTTCAAGATAGAACAGAGTAGATAAGTCATAAAAACTCACCGTATCCGAAAACCTCTATATACAAATTTTCATGTAAATCGGATAAACGGTTTCGGAGATAAGCTATAAAAACAAAATGCAGCGCCATCAAGGGATTCACTCAAACACACACAAAAAATTTCATCAAAATCAGTGCAGCCGTTAAGGAACAGTTTAATAACATACACACGTACAAATTGTGTAACAGCGCCCTCTAGTTTCGAGAAAGAGCAAAAAAGATAGCACCAAACCCCTTGCCGTACTCGAAAATAACTATTTACAAATTTTCATCTAAATCGGATGAGCAGTTTTGGAGTTTTTTACGTTATCCTAAGATTTGTACTAAAGCTCCCCCTGGTGTTCAAGATAGTACAAAAAAGATAAGTTCAAACACTCACCGTATCAGAAAACCCCTATTTTCCAATTTTCATACAAACCGGATGCTCGGTTTAGGAGTTTTCGAGGTTTTTCAAAATGTTTAAACTACAGCGCCCCCTGGTGATCGAGATAGAAAAGAGTAAATATGTCAAAAAGACTCAGCGTGTTCGAGAACCTCTACATACAAATTTTCATGTAAATCGGATGAACGGTTTTGAACTTTTACGACATTTTTTAATATATTTCTACTGCAGCGCCCTCTGGTGTTCAAAATAGAACAAATTATATAAGTCATAAAAACTCACCGTTTCCGAAAACCTCTATATACCCACTTTCATGCAAATCGGATAAACGGCTTAGAAGTTTTTCGACGTTTTTTAAAATATTTGTACTACAGCGCCCTCTGGTGTTCAAGATAGCACAAACAAGTTAGGTCCAAAATACTCACCGTATCAGAAAACCCCTAGATTCCAATTTTTATGCAAATCGGATGCACGGTGTAGGAGTTTTTCGAGGTTTTTCAAAATATTTGTACTACAGCACCCTTTGGTGTTCGAGATACAACAGAGTAAATAAGCTACGAAAACTCATCGTATCCGAGAAGCTCTACTTACAAATTTTCATGCAAACCGGATTAACGGTTTCGGAGACAAGCCTAAAAAAAAGAATGCCTGGAACCAGATCGCAGCGCCCCCCACAGGGTCCAACCTTTTTTACTGGATAAAAAGTAGCCTACGTTGTGACCGGGGACATAAGGAACCTAGATGCCAAGTTTCATTTAAATCCATCCAGTGGTTTTCGCGTGATGCTTTAACAGACAAACAGACAGACAAAAATTTTGAAAATGCGATTTTCGGACTCAGCGTCATTCAAAATGTCCATCGCAAAAGGAATTTCAAAAAAATATTTCATGTACAGATTTTTTTTACACTTTTATATATATACATATATAGATATATAGATATATAGATATATAGATATATAGATATATAGATATATAGATATATAGATATATAGATATATAGATATATAGATATATAGATATATAGATATATAGATATATAGATATATAGATATATAGATATATAGATATATAGATATATAGATATATAGATATATAGATATATAGATATATAGATATATAGATATATAGATATATAGATATATAGATATATAGATATATAGATATATAGATATATAGATATATAGATATATAGATATATAGATATATAGATATATAGATATATAGATATATAGATATATAGATATATAGATATATAGATATATAGATATATATACGTAGATATATAGATATATATAGAATAAAATATTCTAATATTTAAATTTTGATTGTATGAGAGGTGCCACACCCTCTAATCAAATCATTAACTTTTCCATAAATAATATATAAAGCTAAATATTAAATTTTGTCGTTTTATTCTCAGTAGTTATTAAAATCTACTAATATTTAAATTTCGATTGTATGGGTGGTGCCACGCCCATCTGTTAAATTTATTTTTTAACAAGCCCATAATTCTTAGAATGTGATAAAGTTTCCGTGTACTAATTTTGATGAAGTTTCAACAAGAATTGAAGTTTTGGCCAAGCGTCTCGTACAAGCCGCCCCATGTGTGACGCCAGAAAAAAATGGCAAAATAGCGTGAAGCATTGAATTTTGAAAAACAACGACCAAATTTGAAATGCCAATTGAGCCCGAAAGAAGGAAATTACGCCCAAATGGTTTAAAAATAAATATCGAAATAAAATGAAAATTACGCCCGAAATAACCAGCAGCTTATCGGGCTTTATTTTCAAATTTTTCAGGCATAATTTCGGTGATCCAGATTCAATGTAAGATTATCAAAATATAAGAGATTTATTTGCAAAGATTCCCCCTTCATTCTATTTGTTTTTGATGTTATCCCATGAGCAAGGGATCCATGGACATTATGTCCGGATAAGGTCCAAATGATTTGCTCTTTTACGCAATGTTGTTTTTTTTACCTTCCGTATGAGGGTAAACCATTTTATCATAACTAATTTGAAATTTCTTAACTTTTTTGGTAAACTAAAATTTAATTTGACAAAAATGCCCGATTTTTTTTCGGTCCTAAGTACCAAGCTTGTTTTTCGGACCTCTCTTCCTTTTCAACTATTTCGAAAAAAGACCCGAAATTTCTTAGCATAAGCACCCAATAAAACGCATAATCGCCAGAAATTTCGGTATATCTTTCCCAAGGAATTAATGTCCGATTTTGTTTGGAAAATTTCGGGCTATTTTACCATTTTTTCGGGCGTCAATTTTTCGGACGGGCGGGTTCTGGGAGCCAAAAAAAAATCTATGAGAAACCAGTTCTCGATACAAGGTCCAAATTTGTAAACTAGTGTTATGAAAGTTTAGTCACGTTTTCTCATAAGACATTTTTCATATTTGTGTACAAAATTGAAAGAAAACTAATAAACCAATTTTCATGATTGATATCTCATTCATAAGACTTATAAAATTTAAATTTTGTTTCGGATTAAAATTACGGCTAGGATACTTGTGCACAGCTGTAAAAAGGTGTTCCAAAACAACAAAAAAATAGAACGAAAAATTTTCAATTTAAACTTGTGATTAATATTCTTCCAGAAAAAAATAATTAAAATCGGTCTTTTTTTTATTCGCTACAGTATGTTGCCCCCTTAAATCACCCATTCTAATAAAAGGCCAATGTTAATCTGGTTAAATTAGCTTGGCTCCTTGGTGTGTTTTGAATATAATTTTAATTAAAAATTCAAAAGTTCCTGATGATTGCAAAAATACGTTAGTAGTGGCTTGCAGCGTTAACATAGCATAATATGGCTGGGTATAGGTGTGCAGAATGGGGGAGTGGATTGATGTGTGGATTGATTGGTATTTTAACAGAAGGCATAATAAGCAAATGTTCTTTAAACTGAGATACCATTTTAAGCAGCATACGCGAGAATACGAGACAAATTAAGTTTTAATTGAATTCTTTATTTTATTAATCAACTTTTAAGCTTTTAAGTTTGCCGATGAGTCCATTTTTTAAACTTTTTTGAAATGAATACACATCAAAATAATTTTAATATTTTTTTTCTTTATGCTAAATTTGTTTACTAAATTGTTTGCTAAATTTGTTGATCACATTTCGATTATTCAATCTATTAGTCAATGGAAGCAATTTAATAATAACAACATGCTTCCACGCAACACATAGAAAGCATGCTTTATATTTTGGCGCAATTGTTTTAGTTTTTTTTTTAATTTTTTGTGTTTTCTTTTTATTTAATCCTAAAAGTGTCGACGTTTTAAAACTACACAATTTGTAGAAAATCTGTGACAACAGCTACGTTGTTATTTTTTTTTTTTGTTTTACAAATGCCGCGCGACTGCTAGATTACCTCGTCGGATTTGAACTGAGAGTACAAAAAACAGACCATGTCGGCAGTACGTCCTCCAAACAGTTTGCAAAAGTAGCGTCGACATAATGACCTTCACCAACGCAACCCAACGTAAACCATTCATAAGGAAACAAAAACATTAAAAGTTAACAACAACACCAACAACAACGATATGTTTTTGGTGTAGGACGATGACGAAAGAGCGAACTAATGGCGTACATTGAGTTGCTGCTTGAAGCTTTCAGGATGATTTTCAAGTTCAAAGCTTGCAAAATACAACCAACTTGAATTTTACTCAATTGTTTAAGTTTGTGTTGCAAAAGAGAGCCAAAACAGAAGCTGCTGAGAAGCAGCAACACCACCAAATGATGAGCTGAGCTTTTGTGGGGGGGGGGGGGGAATGTTTGTGTGAAAAGCTTTTGCCTTAGGCTGACCAAAGGTTTAAAGGGCAAATTTGCAATAAACAGTGAAGTTACAAATAAAATAAATTAAAAACAACCCACTAAGCCACAGGGAAAATTTAAGCAAAAAGTGAGAGTTTTGTGAACATTTTGGGGTAGATATTTTTTTTTTACAGTATTGCTTTGTGTTGTCTTAAGGACCATAAAAACTTCATCAAATTTTTTCATATCAAAACCCCAATTTATGACACTGAAAAAAGTGATATTTCTGAATCCAAGAAAAGTGAACTTTTTTGTTGATATTATCAGTGACTCCAAAAAGAGCTAATTTTTATATTAATGTACAAATTTTTTTGAGTCAATTGGAGTAAAACTAACGGAGATATAGAGTTGTAAGTCCCCACCTCTCCTGTCCGGTTTCGCGCCTTAGGAAACTTTTCAACGCATTTTTCTCACACATACTTTTTTTAGAGTTGTTGCCCACTGTAGCTCTAAATCTACTGCACCTACATAAAAAAAAAAAAAACGAAATGGGCAATTTAGCCCTTGAAAGAACTTTGACCGAGCTTCTTATGATCAATTGTGTTGTGCTTGTTGTGAAATGTTTAAACACAAATGATCGAGAACTGGGCCTACAAGTTTTATGCCGACTCCGAACAGCCGCATATGTTCTCAAGAAGCTTTTCATGGCAGTTTTTACTCTCTGAGGTTTGCCATTGTCTGCAGAGAGGTGACGGCCGAACAGAAACATTAATTCAATTGAAAAAACTTTATGTGTCAGGTGGGAATTGAACCAGGGTTCTCTGGCGTATGGGCCACGGCCGCCACACCTACATACTATACTACTGCACCTATCATTTTGAAATTTTGCACTCTTTCTTTCATAAATGACGAGGTATTAATGTCAATTTCTTTTAATTTTAACCTGTTTTAAAGTAACAAAAGTTTAGTTTTTTTTTTTTTAAATAGGTATTTTGACTTCATAGTGCTGCAAAAAATTGGAAAATCGATAAAAAAAAAGTTAGAATTTTTACCTGCAGAAACTAGTTTATGAACTAATTGATTGAATTTTTTTTATGAACTTTTATTTGATTTTTTTGATTCCAGATGATCCAATGATGAGTTATGAGGGGCGACGAAATTAAAAATATTTTTTAGATATCCTCGGAAATTTGCTGTCAATGACTCATCTATCTATCTATACTTCTATATCTATACTATTATACAGGGTGTCCCAGACTTAGAGTACTATAATGTGGGGGCTGATTCCTCGTGATGAGACGAGCAAAAAATCGTATAGGTGGGGGTGGTCGCAAATGCCCCCCTAGGGGGCTAGGAGGGAAAAACAAAAAAATAGGTGTCATAACGTTTTAATCCATAGCTAACATATCTCTGCAACGATTAAAAAAAAACATAACTTTTTGAAAAGAAAATTAAATTTGCTTTAAATTATTTTTGCAAAATTTTTCCATAAAGTCATAAACAAAAAATGTATAAGCACCTGAAGTCAAAAAATTGGTTTTTTTCTTTAAAAATTCAACTTTCAAGGCAATTTTCTCAGAAAAAAACCAAATGTTTTATTATTTTTTATGACGCAGTTTTTTTCCTTGGTCAATTCTCTAAAAATTTTCTAAAACCGTAACAAAAAATAATGTCTGCGTACTCTGAGTTGGAAAACATTATAACTCTACGATCGGTGAAAAAATGTGTCGATTCAGGCATGTGATGCACTTAATAATGAGAAATTGCTTTTTTTTCTTAATTCCGTTAAATCTAACTGTTTTACTAGTTATTGTAAGCAACAAAAAAACAAAGTCGCCTTGCTTGCATTAAGTACCCCAGTGGGAGGAAAAAGTGGTAGAATCGGAAAATCGATATTATACGAAAAATATTATCTCTGAGGTATAAACAATGTATGATGGATTTTTAGAGAATTGACCAAGGAAAAAAACTGCGTCATAAAAAATAATAAAACATTTGGTTTTTTTCTGAGAAAATCGCCTTGAAAGTTGAATTTTTAAAGAAAAAAACCTATTTTTTGACTTCAGGTGCTTATACATTTTTTGTTTATGACTTTATGAAAAAATTTTGCAAAAGTAATTTAAAGCAAATTTAATTTTCTTTTTAAGAAAGTATGGTTTTTTTTAATCGTTGCAGAGATATGTTAGCTATGGATTAAAACGTAACGACACCTAATTTTTTGTTTTTCCCTCCTAGCCCCCTAGGGGGGCATTTGCGATCACCCCACCCATACAATTTTTTGCTCGTCTCATCACGAGGAATCAGCCCCCACATTATAGTACTCTAAGTCTGGGCACCCTGTATAAAATCAAAGTGAACATTTTTGTTTTTAGGTAAATGCCAAAAGTACTGGGTAGATTTTTAACCGACTTCAAAAAGGAGGAGGTTCTCAAGTTCGTCGGTTTCTCTGTTTTTTTTTTTTTTTTTTATTTTTTTTTTTTTTTATTTTATTTTTTTTTTTTTTTTTTTTTTAAATGTATGTACATCGATAACTCCTAAACCATATGCCTGATTGCCATAATTTTTGGTGCACAGATAGATATCATAAGCATGGAGGTGCCTGTAAAACTTTTACTGGTAAACCGATAAAAAATTAACTGTGTCTACCCCTACATAAAATTGCAGTACACTATTGTCAATATTATTCGAGATACAGTGTTTTTCTAATATTACCACGCCCATTTGTCGAATAACGCCCACTTTATTGACCATATATACTAAATTGCAGTACTCTAGTCTCAAAATTATTCAAAATACACTGTTTTTCTAATATTGCCACGCCCATTTGTGGAATAACGCCCATTTTCTTGCCCGTAATTTGTAATAATTGTGCCTACCACTACACAAAATTGCAGTACCCTAGAGTCAATATTATTCGAGATATAGTAGTATCTAGTATTTCCACGCCCAGTTCTCGACCGATTGATTTCATCTTCACACGATCACAGCTCGGTAACGATTAAGTTGGTGGGGTTTCTTGATATACCGTTGCAAAGATGATTTCATTGCCTTTAAAATGAGTTATCAAATTAAGTTTTATGTAAGTTAGTTTTTCTGCTAGAAACAATAATGTGAATCAAAGTCGTGAAATATTAATTAACCCAGTAGCTCATAAGAATGTGAAAATAGACCCCCCTCCCCCTCCCATACGACTTTTCCCTCAGCTCGACATAACCTTTCAGCTCCGTAAATAGTTGCACTCAATTGCGGGACATCCTGTATAAAAAAAATGTTTTATTTTGAATTAAAGTTTATTTGAATAAGACTCTGTTGTTGTGTTTCAATAAATTGTAAAATAGTGTTTCAACACCAAAAAACGAAATTTTATGCAACAAAAATGCAAAATCGCCCATTTTTTTTTTTTATGATTTTTCTTATGAAATTTTTCTTACCAAATTCGTGTGGAAAAAAATTCGATGATTTAAAATTTTTTCTTTTTTTTTGTGATTTGCGTAGAGCCGATCATTTGACCAAAAACAATGTAAATATCGTTCAACAAGCACCATAATCGCCAAATATGGCCCTGTGCGACTTTTTTTTATTCCCCAAACTCATATTGTCGCATCGTGGAAAACATTTTGAGACGATTGAAGTCATTTGTAGAGAAAACTAAAGGCGAAATCGGACAACCAAAAATGAGTTCATGAATGGAAAAATCGTTGGCATGTAAGTATTGCCTCCGATGGTGACTATTTTGAAGGTTATTACCTTGAAGATTATCAAATAGATATTGAGGAATAATTAACCGCTGTTGTGTTATTTGCACAGTTCGGTTCAACTTTAAACAGAAGGTATAACCGACACACTGTAATAATTAAATAGAGTTCTGAACAAAATATCGCAGAAGTTCACAACTTTATACACTTTATTTTAGAATTTTCTACAGTTCATCTCCTTACTTTTGGAAGTTTAAATCGAATATATGACTGTGGTTTCATTTTTTATTGCTTAGAATTTAGTAAAAGATTAAATTACTGAAACAAACCGTAATTTTGAATTTAATTTTTATTTGTAAAGTTTGAATAGTATTTTATACGTTTCATTTTTTTTTTATCTGTATGCATTCATTTGATTTAAGTACACTAAAGTGTTGAAAATAAAATCACACACATACATAATCAAATTAAAGACCGTTTGGTTGATTCTCGACTAAACAGACATAGATTTAATTCAAGGTTAATCTGCTTAAATAAATAACAGATTTTATGCAGACTAGACAAGAGCAACTTGAAATTAACCTGCTGCTGCTAACGACTTACAATTTCTTCTTCAGGTATTGTTGTACAAGATGGTCGCATCTGTCGATAACGTTGTATCGCATCCAAACTGAATCTGTGTTCGCCACGTACTACATCTGCAACAATGCCGGAAGTTAAATGTCCGCCATCGGAAAACGAACGTATACGCACTGCGCCATGTTCATCGGTTGTTAATGCGACCGACTTAAATCTATCCACGATTGTGCCATGAATTTGATTAACCGTTAAGGAGTTACCCATTCTTGTTAATTATAGCGCACAATAAATAAATTAATTTTTAAAAATATTTTAAAGTGGCGAGATACGCCGCGAGTTCCACACAGTTTAAGGATAACGATACAACTGAATAATGTTTGCGTATGAATCAACAGGCTGCTTTAGTAATTTTAACCGATATGCTAATTTCAGCAGCAACAACAACAACAACAACAACAACAACAACAACAACAGCAAACAACAATAACCACATGCACAGCAACAAAATATTCAGCTGTGGCTCTTCCGCTAAAGTGATTGAGTTCGGCTGAAATTATCCTTTATACTCTAGCTATCAATTTGCACGTTTCAATATCGTGCGGACGAGGTGTGATGTGACGACGATGTCTTAATATATGCTTGTATGTATTCAAAACCACGAACGCTGTGGTTAGCTTACAATAAATTTTCCGATGTTCAGCAGCAACAGCAAATCATTGAAGCGTAAATGTGGGCAGCTTAAGAGAAGACAGGAGAAACTTACAAAATAATGTTTTTAAATTTTTGGTGCTCACCAAAATTAATCTATAAAGCATGAGTTATGAACGACGATGACGATGACGACGAAAAGTAAACAAAAAGGATTTCCGCCTGCACATTTTTAAATTAAAAAGTTAACTATAAAAATATTTGAGAACCGATACAATTCTGTTTAACTTGATCAATATTAAAGATACCGGGTGTTGCTATTATTATAGCATTCATATTTATGTTTAAATATTGATTATTAAGGTGTTTTGCAATCGTTAAAAAAACACATGAGGGTCTTTCAAACAGTTTCCAGCATTTTATGAAAATATTATTTCGATGCCTTAATGGAAGGAGGGGGTGCGGGGGGTTGGGGGATATAAGGTTGATTCGGCTGAAAAATTACCCATTTTTACGAATTCCCCTACAAAATTTTAGTAACTGAAATTAAAATGAAATAACAAAACATTCGCAATCTGGTTATTCCCATTCGTTACCAGATAGTTTAAACAACTCTTTCTCCAAAAAAAAAAAATAAAAAAAATAAATAAAAAAACATACCAAATAACAACTTATAGAATAAATACTTTTGCTTCAAGTCAATCTTAATTTAGAAATATACTTCAGTAGTCTTTGTTTTTGCAGTAGAGATTTCAAAAATTATTTAAAAAATTTTATGTGATAAGATATATTTTTCTAGTTCTATAAAAAATTTTCTGTCTTCATAAAAATTATTAAGTTTTTGCAAAAACCATCAAAGAGTTCTGCAAAGAAAAAAAAACAAACTTATTAAAGTGTGTTGAAGTCAAAATTATCTTATATTTTTTTTTTTTTATTTAATTTGAAAAAGTTTCGCATCCAAAATAGCGGAAATGGAACCGCAAAATGATTCACAGAACATGCCGCGACAAAGCCCATCGAAGACATCCTCAAAGATGGCGTACTTTAAGTCCAGAAATGGCAAATGCCAACGTCCAGGACCCGTTGGGCGTAATCCATATTTGAATTTTCTACGTGAATTTCGCAAACGTAACTGCGGTCTTTCAGCGGTAGAGACTATAAAACGCGGTGCAAAAGAATGGAAGACATTGCCTAAAGAGAAGAAGCTACAATATATAGAAGCGGTACGTTCGACATATGTTTACTTGATTAAGTATTGTAAAATTCTTACTTTAGGCTTTTTATGCACCCAAAAGGCGAAGGCAAACCGTGCTAATTCCCGAAGACAAAACATGTTGCCCGAAGATAACATGTCCGAAGAAGAAGATAACATGTGCGAGGAAAGCGAAGAAGAAGAAGAAGAAGCGTTCTTGCGTGAAAAAACGAAGAAGAAGGAGAAAAAACAAATGTGGAAAACGGAAAGTGAAACGAGTGAAGTCGGCAGTCAGGAAGAAACGCCGTGGATGCAAGAAACGAAAGAAACGAAAAGGTTGCAAATGTTAGCTACAGGTTGGATATGCAGACTCTGAGTTAAAAACCAATGAAAAACACAAAAAAAAAACAAAAGAAACAAATTAAGTGTTGTAAATTTTATCGAATCATTTTTGTGGACTTTTATCCATTTTTTAAGCTGCTTAGTATAGTTTTAGTAATAATTATGTATGTTGTAGCAGATTTGTTGACAAACAATTTATAAAGGATCATAATTCAACTGATTGGTTTTATCTCTTAATAACTTTTGGCTGAAATCCAGTATTTGTTAGGTGCAATAAAAAACTAGTAAGAAATGGGAGTTAAACAAAAAATCCCGCGAACTTATTAAAGTATACATACTAGCATTGCCTGTGGCCGAAATTCGATCATATCAAAATCGATTTTTTTTTTTTTGCTGAACAGAATAAACGCGGCGCTCTCTGACGCAGCGTCATCTCGAAATAAACCATAATTTAACAAAAATAAGCAACAATTTAACAGTTTTTTATCAGTGAGTTCGAAAAGAAAGAAACTAAGAGAAAGCAGTAACAACAACAATATTGATACACAGCTCTTTTGAAGTGTCTGCTTCACTCTCGCATTCTACTCTTGTTCGTGTATGCTAGAGCAACGATGTTTAACAGAGCTGTGTCGCTATGTATTTTATTGTTGTTTTCTCATTGCCCCATTAGGAAAAAAAGGCTTTTACATTTCCCTAGTTTTATCCATTTAAATGACAAGATATTCGAATAAAAATTATTCAAATTAATTATTTGAAACTTTTTGTTTGCGTATTAATCAGGCCTATCATGAGTTATTTTTTCGTCAGGAAGATCCGTTTTGAAGATAGCTGGTAAGACTTATGAATATTGACGGTTGATAATCAAATTTGAATTTAAAATTTTAAAAAATGTTTGAGCTTTATGCTAAAAAACGGAATTGCCCATTTTCGATTCCGGGCGAAAAAAATTACTCGTTATAGGCCTGAATATATAGATTCGGATTCTTTAGCCATCTGTTAAATGTTTATGTATAATATGCAAGAACAGTTTCGTCATACGTTTAATTTAAGGGGTTAACCTACTGTTGAAAAAAAAAATTTCGACTTTTTTTTGCATATTTAGGTAGAAAAGCGTCTCAAGAATACGTGTGTAAAATTTCAGATCGATATCTAGATTCGTTTTGATGTTATAGCGCTTAGAAGAGAGTGCGCTCCCACTCTCTTTTTTCGGTATTTTACGCTGCGCGAGAGGGGCCGGCGCGCTTGAAATAACGGTTTATATTAACATTATATAACGCTGATAGCGTTGATTCTGTAGTATACATGTGAATTTCGAAGTGTAAACAAGTGGCAATCAATATTAAAATGTATAATAGTCGTAAAAAAAGAGATAATTCTCGAAATCACAAAAAAGGAGTTTCAAAGGCAATCAGCATACTATTTCTGAAGGTGCAGCTAATATTAGTGCTTTTTCTCGTAAATTAAACAATAGTGGAACATACGATATACATGTTGATCCAACACCATCGTATTGTATCATAAACTTTGCCCTTGTATTTGGTACGCTCCAAAGTATTTTGAAGTGTGAGATTTGTGATGGTGAAATTAAATTCAATAAAACTGCTCAAAGAGGACTTGGATTTAAAGTTGTTGTTGTTTGTTCGTGTTCAGAACACTCTGTTAATTCGAGCCCAATGATTGGTAATCAAAGCAATGCGTATGAAATAAATCGGCGCATCGTATTTATTTTTAGAATTTTGGGCCTCGGACTTTATGGACTGAATATTTTTTGCGGTTTAATGGATCTTGGTGAAAACTTTTATTCAAAGCTGTATTATGATCTTGTCCAAATTATTCACAGTGCCACAAAAAAAGTCTATGATGAATGTGTCTCAAAAGCTCCCTAGGATGAAAAAGAAATGAATGAGGAGCGCGGTAACGTGCGCAAAAATCTCACAGTCTCAGGAAACGGTTCGTGGGCTAAGCGCGGATTTAGTTCTTTAATCGGATTCATTTCTTTAATTGGTAATTTGACTGGTAAAGTGCTCGATATGATAGTAAAAAGTTCAGTTTGTAAAGCTCGTGAATTTTATGCTAATAAGAAAGGTACTCTTGAATATGATGTTTGGCTCGAAGAGCACCAAGACGAATGCTGCGCCAATCACACTGGAAAAAAAAACTGTTAAAGAAAAAGCAATCAAAGAGCATGAAAAAAAAAGTCTGAAATTGAAGAAAAGAAAACCCCTAAAAATAAATTAAAAGTAAAAACTGGCAAGTCAGTAAAAGCTGCGCCGCCGACTGAAGCAAAAAAGTTAACTCTTAAAGTGATTAAAGAACTCGCTGTTTACTATGGTCTGGCGATCAGAAGGCACCCTGATTCTGTTCAAAACATGAAAAAAGAAGCACTCGCAGGACTTTACCACAGCTGCTCAACGGATGTCAATCCGCAACATATGTACTGTCCAGCCGGAGAGAATTAGTGGTGTAAGCGACAAAAAGCCAAGGCTACTAACTCGACATATACTCATCCACCAGCATTCAATCAAGAGATTTTTGAAATGTTAAAACCGATCTATGACGACCTTACTGATGAAGATTTATTAAAACGATGTTTGGGTTCCAATACACAATGGATTCTAATGAGATTCTAATGAATCTCTGAATCAAACGGTATGGCGTATCGCCCCCAAACACATCTTCAATGGACTTAAAATAACAGAGATTTCTGGAATGATCGCCGTTTGCATATTTAACGAAGGTTATCAACCACTTGTTGGCATTCTGGATGTTATGGGCGTTACTATAGGATCATTTGCACATAATTTTGTCATGCAAAATGATCGGAAGAAATTGTTTACTGCAGAAAAAAGGAGCAGCGAAGCATCGAAAGAAGGTCGTGTAGCAAGGAAAAAAAGGAAACTGGCTAAGGAGCAAGCTTTAGAAGATGAGGAAGGCTCATATTATCAAGCAGGATTCGCGGATTGATGGTAAGGAAAAAATTTTTTGACTTATCACAAAAATTTCGGTTAAAAAAACTTTAAACGCGTTTTTCTTGAAATGCACTTTTTTTGTGCGCGTCGTAAAAATGCGAAAAAAAACTACTTTTTTACATACTCATACAACATTTATCTATTGCATGAACCTCAATTTTCAGCAAAAAATTCTTTTTTTTTAATTATGTGACCCTGTTTTTAAACTGAAAATGACCGAATTTCGATACTCCACTTTTCAGAAGAGTACCAAGCCGCGGAAAATCGATTTTTTTTTCTGATTTGAGGTTCATGCAATAGCTGAACATATAAACTAAACAAAACTTTTTCGTTTTTTGGTTCCAGAGGGATATTTTTGGCTGATTTTTACGAGGCGGAGTTTTGATTTTACGACGCAAGGTGCTGCATCGCTCAGCGACTATGGCCGCCATTTTGTAATTTAATATATTTTGACAATAATTTTTTTATATTTAAACCTTCATAAAGAAGCATGCAAAATTTCAAACTGATATGTCTTGTCAATTTTTTTTTATAGCTGTTTAAAAAAAAACGCCGATTTTGCCATTTCAACAGTAGGTTAACCCCTTAATTTAACCTTTAGCTGTCACATGGAGTAATTTGTTAATCCAGTCTTTTTGTTGATTAGAATTTTAGGTCAGGATTACGGGACCATCAAAATTTCAAAAGCATATATCAAATGTTCAAATATTTTATAAATTTAACACCGATGCACAGTGTTGCGTCTAGAACAAGCTAGCTAGACATAATTTTTTGACGTTTGACAATAAAAAAATTGTTTTAGAGGGGGGTCAGATATTCACTGTGCCCCAGCTAGCAGCTCTTTTACAGCCCCTCTTTTAACCACAAATTCAAATTTTTACAAATCATTGAACTTGAATTTCATCATTTCAGCAAGCTTTCTCTTGAGATCTGATTACAGGAAAAAGTCGCTGGGGGCTAAGTCTGGAGAATACGGTCGGTGGGTAAGGAATTCGAAGCCCAATTCATTCAATTTTACTATCGTTTTGATCGATTTGTGACACGGTGGATTGTCTTGGTGAAACAACACTTTTTTCTTTTGCAAATGTGGCCGTTTCTTGGCGATTTCAGCCTTCAATCGATCAAAAAGTACACAGTAATGGTCGTAGTTGATAGTGGTTCCTTTTTGGAGATAGTCGATGAATATTATTCCTTTCGTATCCCAAAATACAGACGCCATCACCTTACAAGCCGACTTTTGGGCCTTTGCTCGCTTTGGATTCGGTTCGTCGACTGCTGTCCACTCAGCTGACTGTCGATTTTATTGCGGTTTAACAGCGCCAAACACTCCTCTGAAGCATCAATTCGTCGTTGTTTTTGGTCGAATGTGAGCTCACGCGGCACCCACTTTTCACAGAGCTTTCGCATACCCAAATGTTCGTGTAAAATGGTAAAAACACTATCATCTGATATCTTTACAATGTCATCTAGCTTGTGCAACTTCAATTTCCGATCGTTCATAACCAATTTGTGGATTTTTTTTATGTTTTGTGGGATAACAGTCCCACTGCGCTCTGCATCATTTGTTTATACGACCACGTTTAAATTTAGCAATCCACTTTTCTACCCCTAGTCTCGATGGAGCAGAGTCCGGATAATGTTTATCAAGCCATTGTTTGGTTTCCACTGTATTTTTTCATCAAAAAGCAATGCTTTATCAAAACTCGAAATTCACTTTTTTCCATTTTTCAATAACAATAACAATAGTTGCACACAAAATGCTATAACTCACGAATCAATTGTGAGATTGTTGTCAAATTTTTTTACCTGTCGCTTGAAGGTTGGTACTAAATAAAAATCATATGGAAAAAATCTAGTAACGCCATCTATGTGACAACCTATGGACTTTTTGAACGTACTGTTATATGTTAAAATCTTGTACAGTTTTAAATTTTTAAGTTAAAAAAGTGAACTTACATATTTAAAAATTCGTCCCTTCAGCTTGTTAGTTCACTTTTTCAACAATATAAATCGAATTCTTCGTTAAATCAAAATAAAATTTATTTTAACCTAATCGTCTTCATTTTAAAGATGAAACTGAATTTACTTTTTTTAATCGGATTCATCCAAAGTGAACAATGATAATGAATCGTGTAAGTTCACCTTTTTAAGGGACGATATTCTAACTAGGAAGTTCACTTTTGCAGTGTAAAAACCAGGTGATTAAATTAAACGATATAAATTATCAGAAAATAATTTGCAAGAAAAATTGTTCCAAAAATTTTTCTGGGTCCATTTGCAGGAGTCACATAATAAAATAAAAAAAAACTGTTTTAAACTATAAATTTTAACTAAATATCATTTCGGTATTTTGTTTGCAAGAAGTTGATACGCAAGGAAAGTTTGATTGTAGCTCATATAGCCATAACTACAAACTATTTTCTTTAATATTCTTAACTTAGAGTTAATATTAACGACTATTTAATATCCATATGCGAATTCTTCATATGTTTCACTAGATTTTCTGAACATTCTAATTGTAGATACAGCAATAATTGCATTTACATAACGCTCATATGCTCCAACTTATGCAAGCTTTGAAAGCAGTTATTTCTCAGTTAGTCTGAAAATGATCAAATTTAATTTAGCTTAAGACATTTAAAGATTTGTAGATATTGTACCGATAGTAATACAAAAATACTTCAAGGCTTAATATGTAATGCAAAAAAAAGTTGCCAGATTGCGGATTATATATTTGTGAGTACATGTCTACCAATTTGGAATTAAGTATGTTGGTACAATAATTCTGCCATAAGTCCTACCTTCCCAACTACTTTAGCCATAGCCATTAAGAAATTGCTAAAAAACACACCCCGTCCACAACTCATTCGAAACACACTCACCTTCTCCAGCTTTTGAAAGTATTGTCGCAAGAATTGAATCGGATTTTCCGGGCGACTGACACACAACTGCACGATGCAGTCCTTGAGAACACGTTGTATACCGTGCGATTGTATGTAATTCTCGCATTCTCGCAGACTTTGCTGCTCCTCCAGTGTACTGGCCATATTTTCCAAAATTTCCAAAGTGGACCCAAACTTCTGATCAACAGCAACAATACGCAGCAGTAGTGCGTTGTTTAAGGCAAATTCAACAATTTAAATCCGTGAGTTGTATTTTCGTATTTATATTTTTTAATCTTTTTTTTTTTGCTAAATTTTGCAATATTGTCTGAATGCGTTGGATTTTTTGTGCGTTGGAAAAAGTGAAACTTTTTATGCAAAATCAAGTCGTAGACAGCACCTGGCTAATTTTTATCGCCTTGTAGTTTATTTTGATAGAAGCTTCGAACTGTTATACTAAATTATTGTTTGATTTTTAATTAAAGCTGCTAGTTTTTCTCTTTATATTGTGAAATATTTGCAATGCAAATTTTAGAAAATTTGCTAAAATTTTCTTTTTTATCCCGATTAATGTCTGCTGTCTACAAGTCTTCTCCTTTGCTTTTTCGTTTTTCTTCTTCTTAATTTTCTTACTCTAGCAAAGAAAAACGTCACAAAAATTACAGTGTTGCAAATTTTGCAAGTATTACAGTGGCTTATTATTAATATAAGGCCCTTATTATACGATGCACGCTTGCTCGCCGAGCTCGGTGTTTTGTTGTTGCTTTCAATGTTAAACTGTCAAAAAGCAGTGAGAGCTGATGAACACTTTGAACACCAAGCTAGATAAGTTCAAAATAGATGATGTTTGCATCTGGCCCTAGTTTAATACGGCCCCCAATAAACCAAACGAATTCGTTTCGAATTCGAAGTAAAACCGAGATCTCGTATATCCATTTCGAAGACGAAGTTCGTTCTCGATTGGCTATTAAATACGAGAGCGGAAGAAATGCACACTTCATTCTCGAAACGAGATTTTCCATATAATTGAATCACTTACGGTACAAGAATTTAAAATTAGCAAATCATTTTTAAAATAACTTCAGCAATTGGTTTTCGAAACGAAATTATTTTAAAATTTTCATTACTTACTCAAATCGATTATTATGAAGGTTTTTGACCTGCAATATGCATTGCTTGCAATATTTGGCAGACGATGCTCGGAATATTGGATCATTAAATAAATTCAGTGCTTTTAGATATCAAATTTTTTTACATGAAATTAAGCGTAAGTCAAAGAAAAAAAAACAATTTGGAACTTAAATTTATAATAGGCAAGTAAAGCAAAGCATATGTGGATCACTAAAAAAAAAATTATGACAAATTAATATTGAGCATTTTTTCAAGAATTTTACATGTAAATGTATTCTCTATTTAAAAAAATTCTCGGATTCATCTTGAATTCGAATCGAATAGGAGATATCTGACCCGAGTTCTCGGTTTCGTTATTAATTCTAAAATAATCCGAGTTCGTTTTGTGGTTTATTGGGCCCTTACAAGGACAGTCATTTGACATCAATCATTTGTATGTACAAGAGAATATTTGTTTGTATGCATCACACATACTCGTTAATGGCTTGGTTGACTAAAATCACAATATTTGATATATTTCAATGATTGTCTGGAAGCCTAAAGTGTGTATGGGCTTGGTTGACAATCTCTTGCCAATTCGTTTGCTTTCCTCGTGCGATAATCATATCTGCAAGAAAGAAAGAAGCTGTGAAAACAAATTTTGGAGAACAAACATTTTTTGCATAGTTTATTGAAAGTTATTGGTAATTTTTTTAAAATATTTAACGCTTTTAAGAGGTTTTCGTTTAATAGGTCATTTCTTTTTTTAACCTATTCTTTCATCCAAAATCTTTTACTTTTATTGTTAAGTTATTTAATGCAACTTGGTAATGCAATACATCTGAAGCAATCGTCTGTGTCACTCAGCACACGACCGCATTCCATGAAAATAATAAATAATGAAAATTTGACGGTTTGATTGATGTGTGTAAGGAATAGCATCAATCCACACGTACACATGCTTGATGTCAAATGACTGACCGTGTAAAATACGCATAAGTGTTGCTGCTGATTGCCGGGGACATTAAGAAAGCCCGTTTTTTTATGTGATGTGTTTCATTTTCCTAAAAATTATTAAATAACTTATACTTTAGTGTGCCCTTCAGTGCGCAATCTGCTCGCTTGCTATTCCGTGTTAAATTTTGCAAGTTAGTGAGTTGCTAAAATCAACACACCCAGGGTTGTTTTCACAGGTTACACACCGGGGAGGCACGATCGTAATTAAAGTAATGGAATTCCATTTGTCTTTTTTTTATTTTGTAGGATGGAAACTTTTTTTTTGGGAGAAAAAGGTACGTTCCTCACTTTTGAAACGACGCGAAGAAAAGTAGGCAATTGTACACAAAACTGAAATGCTTCCAAAACGAAATTTTTTATAAACTTATTAAAGTGTTTTTCAAAAACAAATTTTATTATTTCAGTCTTTTTTTATTTTTTCGATGTAACCATAATACAGACAGTGGAAGTACTTCAGCAGACGAAGTTTTTAACGCTTTTGATGATTTCTTGGCGATTAAATCTTAGTTCGTTCTAATTAAATATACAATACAACAGACAATTCACAAGGTGTTGTAATGTTGTATATGGTGAGTGAAAAGATTTTTCCCTTTTTAGTGAAGCGATTTTTTGGAAAGTTTGGTTGTATATTTTATTTATAGTGGTTGTAAGGTGTGCATAAAATTGGTGTGATCGGACCAGAAGGACGTCTGCCTCCCTTACAAAATTATTTTTTGAACATCAATTTTGTATGGGAGGTAAGCTTACTCCGATCCGATAACGCCCATTGTTTACACATCATACAACCCTTATAAACAACACATACAACCAAAATTTAAAAAAATCGCTATACTTATAAGGTAGAAAATGATATAACCTTTCACTTAGGCTGGATTCACTGACCACCTTTAGCAAGTTTTTCACATTGTCTTATATGAATTTTTTGAGCTCTCCGCTCAGTGACAGAGACTTGCTGCACGTTTTTCAACTTGATTAACATTATTTTAATTTTCCCAAAAACTTGCTGAAGATGGTCAGGGAATCCAGCCTTACAACTTACAAGTTTATAACACCTTGTGTCATGCCTAAATAATTTTGTTGCACTCTTTTTCTCGCGGTGTATGAAATAAAAAAATTTAATATGGCACTACTCAAAACAATCTGTAAACAGCTGAAAAAGAATTGAAAGGCTGTAAAAAAAATAACAAAATTCTAGTAGAAATAAATTTCTTTATTAACTCTAATAACAATTGCAATGAACTGCATACAGAGAATATGGTAAACAAAATAGAGTCACAATATTTATAAATTAAACTTTTTTGCGCCCATCTAGTTCTCCTCTAAAAGAAAATATCTTGGTAAAGCGAGGACTTGACTTGCATTTGCGCGCGAAACGTGCCAAGGAGTGTCTTAAATGGGGCTGCTTTCACATAATCCTGCTGGCAGTGCTGCTCTTTGATATCAGCAACAAGTGTCCGTATGCAACGTCCAACTGGTATTACTTGGAATACGCAGCAGCCACTATTTTGGCCCTTAGCGTTGCAACATATATCTTAAAATATTTGCTGTATCTTTTTCACACAGAGTCGGTACAAGGTACCAAGGAGCAAAAGAATCTGCTTAAATTTGATGACAATGGTAAGTACGCTTCGTGTAAAGTTATTGTTTTCGTTTAAGTTAAATTTTGAACTTTTGCAGACAGCTCATTCGTGGCGAAGTCAGCCGTAACAGAAAAGAAAAATCAGCCAAATGATCAAGCGACTAATGCAAATGAAGTTAACACCACGATCTTAAGTTGGCACTCGTCGTTCAATGATTGTAAGTTTCATTTTGAGTATTAATTTGAATAGGCAGGGTCATATGGGTGAGCATTGCTTTAATTTATAGCTCGTCTTGGCTCGCCGAATTGGAGTTACAGTCGCAATTCTCCGACGCGTCAAAGTCTTAGTCCACAACAACAACAACAAGGGGCAGCACACACCAATAGATCCTGGAGTTCTACAATGGCCAACAAGTCATCGTTGAATGTCAGCAACATGAGCAGCGATGCCTCCTTCATGTCGCCATATCAGAAATATGCGCGTGATGAACTTATCACTGACGAAATCAGCTTGCAAAATTATTTAAAGTAATTAAATTAACACTATTAAATTTTACAGTTTTGTTGAATTTTTTTTTTTTTTTTAATTTTTCTACCCCAAAAGGGAAGTTTCAAAACGCGATATAAGCATGAACGACACACAGGACATGAATCAAAGTTTCAATCCTGGCACAAATAACTCATTTTGGAATTATTGTAACACAGCAGCGAATCTGCTTAAAACATCATTGTATCAGTTGGCACCATCGACATGTAAGTTACTGAATAAAGTCTATTTTTAGGAGTTTTTTCAAAACTTCTTTCGTTCCATTCAGCTTCACCTTCTAGCCAAAATTTACAGAGCACCAAAGAAGAAGGGGGCCTCAATATAATGAACAGCAATTCAGAAGTAATTAAAAAGATATCCTCCGAAAAGCTCTCGCAATACGTAGCCAATCTACGTAGGGTAAGTTTAGCCACAATTCATGAATAACTTATTTGTAACTATTTTAAAAATATGTTTAATGTTTTCTATTTTTATTTAGTGGATGTCCATAACGATTCTGCAGCGCTTGGCAAAAGTAATTGATGACATCGATGAATCATTTAAAACGCGTGGCATTGCTGATATGCAACTCGGCCACATCGGACTGGAGCGTTTAAAGAAAACTGTTGAAAATCAACAATTTGTTAATCAATATATGCCAATGCTGCCACTTATTGTGCCTTTTCTAGAGATGTCTAGCAATCAGGAATACTTGGTGCAGCGTATAAAAGGCATACAAAAAAAAAATATTGTTTGTTTTTAAAATCTAAAATTTTCTATTGTAATAAAATTGCAGATCTTGCCAAAGGTTCCTGCATCGCTGACTACCTTTGGGATTCGGGTTCTTCCTATCATGGCCTGAAATGGGATGAACATTTACCTACTGATTCTGCTGTAAATACATATAAATTTATGCCATAATTATCTTTGCACTAAACTAAATATATCTTATTTAAGATATTGTTTCACATCTTCTGCGTCTACCTGGACAGTCAACTGATGCCATTACCTCAAGGCGGCGGTCGTCCTTTTTACAGCCGTTACGTTATCTCGGGCGCTGATAAAAAATCTGTCAAAGAGACCATAGCGCAAATACACAATAAAGCTCACTGTGCCATACTCTGCACAGATACGCTTAAGCCAAAATTCAATTTTATAAGTGACAAGGAGGTCCACGCCTGCGCCTACAATCGCAATAACTTGTTCTATGTCATCATACAGTTTCTTATCTATATGAAAACGCATCAAGACGGTTCGCTGGAAGGCGTTAATTTGGGACGAAGCGGTGTTAATATTTTGTGTGTCATAGAAGGCTGATTAATATACTATCATCATTATCAACTTCATTAATGTTGCCAACGAGAAGTTGTAGTTGCACGTGCAATTTGGAATTTTGTCAAACCAAATTGTCAATGATTAATTAAATTCTTTGATTTAATTTTTGAATAATTTTATAAGAAAATCTCGCTGACAAAATAAATACCAACCAAATCCAAATTTTTTTTCAGTCATTCAGTCTAACCGGGCGTGTTCTAAAAAGCTCTACAACTTTTTTTAGCGTATTGAAAACATATAGTTTCTTTTTTTGTACTTGTGATTTATGTATAATTCATATATTCTCATCAATATGAATTATTGATGTAAATTAATGTAACATACAAATTTTGGATCACCTATGAAAGTTCGGTGAAACTGTGAACTGTAACAGTAGAAGACCTGGGGCCCTACTCTCTACTGCAATGAGAAAAAAAAATCCCCAAAATTGATTTGATTGCACGGATTTGAGAACGCATCGAATTGATTGGCGCATCGCAATACGGAGTAGGGCCCCTGAACAGTGCTTTTGAAAAAGCGAAAACAAACTTGGATGCAACCTTTTAAACATTTCAAACACTATAGATAATGACCGACATAAATTTCGAAAATAAAATAAATGTAAGCTTCTTTGAAATTTGCACCCTTTGAACTGCAGGAAGTGAGCATTTATTTCAGCAGGATGGTATCTTATGTCATACAGCGAAAACAACAAAGTACTGGTTGAAGAATTACCATCATCCCGTTATTCCCCCTGATCTTCCTGTAGTCGAAACCCATCTCCAATAAGTCCTTGTGGTTAAAAATTAAGAGGGAGTTGAGACGCAATCCTACTAGGAGTATAGGAGGTTTAAGGACAAAATAAAAGGATATTTGGCGATCAATTTCTCCAGAGCATTACCAGGAACTCGGATACAATACCTCGCCTTACTGCAGCAGTCATAGATCAGAAATGAGACACTACACAATGATATATGGAATAGGCTGAACTATTGTGACTTAGTTGTCAGGTGGCCGAAGTTTTCTGAAATAAGTCTTATATATGTTTTTGCCGTAGTTAAAAATGTTTGTGAAATGTAAATTAAAAAAAAAAATAATAAAAACAGTTGATAAGTATTATAAAGGAAAATCTTCCGTCTCAGAAATTATTACATTATGCTCGAAAATCAAAGACTTTAAACAATATTCCTCTAGTAAAAATCAGTCCTATTGCAACCAATCAAAAGTACGACTCCAACAAAGAATATCACACGCCTCAAAAATTTAAATTATTTCGTACTTCATTTATTTTATATAACACTGCATGTCAGTGTGGTGGCCAGAGCTGAATGAGTTATTGTGCGTGGTTCGTCCTATGCCAGGAAAACTTCAGTGAACAAACCTCAGAAAGTAAATAATATAAAGCTTCTTGAGAAAATGAATATTATGCATTCGTAGTTGACATAAGTATTGTACATCCAGCTCTCTATCATTTGTGTACAAACATTTAATAAGACAATTGCTTATAAGAAATCTCGAGAGAGAAAACATGTTTATTTTATTTTGCAATATAGTTTCAATAAAAATTGTTCCAATATAAATACTACGTAAATTACAACTACACGCCAGTAAATACTGTAATAGTTTTAGAAATATATAAAAACGAATACTGAATTTGAGTGTAATACTATAGATATTTGCATAAATATTCTTACTTTATAAGTTGGGCATAATTTTTATATTGCTTAAAAAAAGAGATTCAAAAGAATATAAGTATTTTTATAGTAATAGACATATAGCTAAAAAAACAACTTAAACGTTTGGCACAATAATTTAGGTTTAGAATTAAGTACAATATATAAAAGTAATTATTAAAATGCTTGCTGGTATTTTGCAAATATTTGCTTTGCGTTACACATCAGTCTCGACTTGGTACTCAACATCAACATTTGATTGCTAAATTCACAATTTAGTCAAATGCAACTTTTCCGGCAAATGATGTCAGCGAAGAGATCTCACTTGGATTGGAGTCAGATGGTAAATTGCTGAATTCAATTTCTTCATTAGCAGCAGCGGCAACAATGTTTTCATTCGATTGGGTTGTAGAATCGGAGCAGAGCGTTGGCCACTGTTTGTGGCTTGGTGCATAGAGTATAAGCAGCGCAAAAATATAAATGTTCCACATGCCGTAAACTCCGGTTAGAAATGCAGATGTTAGCTGAATCTCAACATCCTCATCCCATTTCCAGTGACCCTCGGCCACCTGACCCATTATAAATCCAGCAACTGTGAGGCCGGCGCAAATTAATGTGGCCAACATTAAAAACTTAAAGCGATAAATTAAACCTAGAGAAAATATAAACAATTATCTTAGATTTAATTCCCAAAAGCACACAGTGGGACATACCTTCATAGTGCAAACGTCGAGCAGCAGACATTGATGGCAGGGAACTGCGCTTTACACCAATATTACGAAACACTTTGGCGACCATATAGCAAAGAAACAGAAAATAGACGCCCGCGGAAATGCCAGCCAAAACAATGAAGCTTAAAGCCACCTTAGCACCCAACGGAGTGGTCCAGATGGAATAGAACGGATTGCGCAGCTGTACACCACGCTCGCATATGTCAAAGAGAAATAGTGACAAGCATCCCACCACAACCGCAGACAAGTGTTTCCAGTAGCGCAAACGTATGGAGGATTTCTGGGCAGAGTCCTGAATCAACATGTGTTCCCCAGCAAAGACCAGCCAAAAGGATAGCAGCATTGCATAAAAGACACCCTGCCGGATGTCGCTTAGTAGCAGCATATAAGGCATTTCCAAGTAAAGTGTCAGATACTCCAGCGGCAAGTTTAAAAAAGTCAAAGCACTGCCCAGATAGAGTAGCATGTATTCCAGCAAAGCTGGAGAGCGTTGCAGTATATGAACACGACGCCAAAACCAAACCATAATAGCAACGACAAAAGGGAATAGCATAGTTTTAAGCGTAAGCCAAACTTTGGTGAATCCACCATTTTGGTAGATGGTTGTCAATGTTAGGTCATGCATGTGCCCAATATTTAGATTCATTTGCAGCTCTGTATCGATGGGAAAGCGCAGATTAAGCAAATAGTAGTCGTGATGCAAGGCTCCCAGCTCAAAAAGTGGTATAATTTCGCATGAATACAGCGTCTCTTGCTGGCTCATATGCACCGGTTTACAGTCCAAATAGCGCTGTTCCACAGAACGCGCATACAGCTGCCAGGCCGAATCGTTGTTTTCCTTGTCTCTGAGGAGGAAAAATTAATTTATTTTCTCCTTCCATAGGCAATTCAAGTCCTCTTACCTGTACGCGAGCCGCGTATCAACAGTTAGACGCAGTTCTTTAGGTGGCTCCAGCAGCTGCACATCTGATCCATAAGCAAGATCAACTTGTAGCACGCCGATAAGATTCTGCTGCCACCTGGAGTAGTCCAACACCTTTCCTTCTCGCGGTATCGGCATTTGGAATATGTAGACAATTTCATTGGCCATTTTAGTATAGTGCCGCTCAATCTCCTCTTGTACAATGGATGCGCATCTGCCATCGCCACGTGAGTAAAGCCAATAGTTGGAATCATTTTGTCGACCCGTTGTATCCTTACAAACCATGCCGAGAATGTTTTGATGTGAGGCTGGCACTGGTGCCCATAGACCGCCCAGCAAGAAGCAAGCCACTTGGCAAAGCAATAGCAGTGCCACTAGTATAGACAATTTGCGTCCGCTAAGATTTTCTAATATTGTGCCAGACATGACGTTACTGATGCACTTTGATAATGCCTTGTGTTAAATTAACTGCTGTTATGCTGCAAGCAGTTCAGCGTAATTGATAAGATTTTTCCGTTTTTTTGCTTCTTCAGATTTATTAAAATGATGCGTTGGCGTAGGACAATAAAACTTTTCTACACCTAGCAAGGATGAAATGCGCCGAAGCCATCAACAGAAAGCAAACAATTTCAGTTTCCTGCAAATCAATCAGCGATGGTAAAAATAGTGTTGCTTGAACGTACTTTTGTACTATTACATGAGGGGCTTTCGGACTATACTACATGTAACATGGACATGTAGTACGACAGAATAGGCGCTTTTCCATGGTCCAACATATTGGATGACATGTTGTACGATAAGTTGAATGGAAAAATTTTATTGATCGTTTGAACGATCCAACTTGTGAAACAACATCATTACTTGCAAGCTCTGAAGCAGAGCACTTGGGCGGAATGAAAAAAATATTTTTGGCTGTTTTTATAACTGACCAATAATTTTTCTTTATTTTCGATTGCTCAAATTTTTTCTTTCCATATTTCAAGAAAACTTTTCCAAAATTTAATAAATTCTATTCTATTCTCTTCCAAAATTTAATAAATTCTATCCAAAAATCAGTCTTTAGAATAACCGGTTCGATGCTTACTGTGTATGTCCCCTTTCACATTGGTCAAGAATTGAAAGCAATTTTTTTTGACGTTCTCTTTTGGACTTGACGAAAGCTTCTACATTGGTCAAGAATTGAATTCATTTTCATATCTTTTTTGCTTGTTTTCTTAAAATTTAAAGCAAGCAAACGTAAGCGACTGAAGCCAACAAATTAATAAGAGAGAGAGAGAGAAATGCACGACGATATACAAAAAATGAATTGAAGTAATCTGAGAAAAATGCGAAAAGAACAAAAGGGAACACGAAAAAATTGACGGTACAGAGACATCGAGACCCTTCGTCGCTTCCGATTTGTGGCGAATTGCCTACAAACTCTGAAAATTGAATTCAATTCTTGACCAATGTGAAAGGGGTCCAACCACCAAAACAGAATGAAAAAATGCAGCGAGTTGAATCAACATGCTTTCGCGTGGTCCAACATGTTGGGCGGTCGCCAGAAAAATCAAAATGTTTTGATTTTCATCCAATTGTTTTCCATTTTTTGTTTGTTTTCCATTTTCCAATTGTTTTCCATTTGTTTTCCATTTTTTGAAAATTGTTGTCCAATTTTCATCCAACATTGTTGCTTCATGAATTACTTGGCATAAAGCTCACAAATGTAATTCTTAAAAATTAATATTTTTTAGAATTGCTAAAAACTAAATAGAAATTAAAAAATGCCACAATTAATTTTTCATTTATTTATTCCTCTTTGTTTACTTTTCCATTTGATCTTTTTTACTGTTTTTTTAGAATGAGAAAATTGCACTGAGTCCGATGAACGTGCATTCAAACTATACCACATGTGTACGGACCGACAGAAAAATCAAAATCTTTTGGTTTTCATACTACATGTAGTACGGACCGCAGTTTTAGCTTTCACACATCCGTGTCCATCTGACATGTCATGTCTATACTATATGTAGTACAGTCCTAAAGGCCCTATAGCCTAAGCATATTAGCGACGATAGCAAAATTATGTCGTACGACAAGCTGTCAACATATGCTATTAGAGGCTTTTAGACGAGCGTACATGTCAGCCGACATGGCCATGTCCGACGACATGTACGATCGTTCGAAAGCATGTTTTTGGTGTCATTGAGAAAAGAATTGAATAAATTACAAAATTAATCATAAAAAAATTTCATTTATTACGCGAAATTCTGAGAAACTTGCACTCAACCGATTAATTTCATCTTCACACGAGCACAGCTCAGTAACGGTTAAGTTGATGGGGTTTGTTGATACAACTTAGAAGTGATTTCATTGTCTTTGTAATGTGCTATCAAAATAGGTTTTTTTTAAGTTACTTTTTCTGCTACAAACAATAACGTGAATCAAAGTCGTGAAATATTATACATACCCCCCTCTCATACGATTTTTTGCTCAGCTCGACATAACCCTTCATCACCGTAAATAGTTGTACTCAGTTGCGGGACACCCTGTAAACTTCTAGTTTTCTATTCTGTTCAGACTCTTTCTGCAAATTAGAGTTACATCAATAACTTTCGCTCGCCTCGCATCAACGAAAGTCAGTTGCGTTCACTCACGTGGTTTCTCTCACGCGGTGCTTCTCCACGCATTATTGTGCGCATTGGCATCACATCCTATCATCACTCCAATGTTCCGTTCCTCACAGTACTTTACCAGATTTTCCACCACTTTTGAAGGTGGTTAGTTCGGTGAGTCGTAAGGAAGATACGCTGAAGCTACCATACAAGCACCTGCACAACGGTGAGATTCGGGAAACATACGTGTGGCATATGCACCGCTAGTATACCATGTCTCACCAAGACACAAGTCCTCCGCCTGACATCTGTTACCGGTTGGTACAGCGTTGCCTTCCGCTCTGAGAGACCTTTAATTCTGTTGTGAAGAATCCAAGTTTCTTGGAGCATTGCTATGCCAATTTCATTCTCCTTCATGCAACGTATCATCATTGCTAATGCTGCCCTACTATTTGTAGATTGAGTTGACACACAAGATTTCCCACCAGCCCCGCACCAGGAGGTTCATCGCACTCATCTTGCATCCTTTTGGAATTTGATGAGAGCTGCTTGACGTGTCTGCAACGCACCGGTTCTGCAACCTCTTAAGGATGACCTCCTTGCTTTCGGAAGTATCGTAAACAATGATAAAAATCCTTCAAAGCATATAGTCGGTCGACCCGCAACCCAGCCCCTTCCCATAAGATCGTGAGCCTAGACACGGTTCGGTACAGCCATACCTTAGATGATGGGTTCTTGCACTTATGTATAAAAATTCCATCCTCTAAGTTTGCATTGCCAACAAATACTACATCGCCATCACTTTCATTGATGGTGTCGAGAGACTCCAAGAGGGCGGATTACTGTACAAAATAATTATACTTATTAGAAAACAATGATATTATCTATGCATACCTAATTGGAATCTCATTGACCATCGGGCCGCCTGACATTTGGCTATCCGTCTTTGCAGTTCGCCGGATTTCTGGTATACGGCAAAATCGCTATCAGTTGCATCTCTTCTAATAACCCACTTAACATCAGAGAAACATTTATGGTGTTTACCATAGTAACATTTATTAAGAATTTCTCCTATTTATTGTTTAAATTGATAAATATTTGTTTTAATATTCGTATGCTTTTGTTTTGACATGAAACAATTTATTTGACTTAATGTCAGTTAAATATATAAATCTCCTTCACACCACGAGGAGACATTAGGTGTGTTTCCGTACTCACACTGTGTAACTTGTGGGACAATATTTTCTGTTTCCGTACTTAAAATGGGAGAAGAACAAGCATAAAACCGCTCTCGAGCAAACAAAGTGCACAGAGAGTGCTAGAACTCAAGACTCCGAGTAAAGTAAGAACAATCATCAACTTCACAAACAAATTTACCATAATTTTGATTGGCGCAATTTACGT
The DNA here is from genome assembly GCA_914767935.1 of Coremacera marginata. Taxonomy (NCBI): domain Eukaryota; kingdom Metazoa; phylum Arthropoda; class Insecta; order Diptera; family Sciomyzidae; genus Coremacera; species Coremacera marginata. Next base: position 31,418,531 of record OU612047.1, on the reverse strand, counting down.
TTGACATGTCTGCAGTCAAAATCAGCTGTTTTGTGCTTGAAACTTACTAGAAGCTGTTTCCGTACTCTTGCAACTATTCTCACATTTCATTTTTACTCTCTCAGTTTGAACTTACACAGTGTAGAGTACGGAAACACACCTATTTTTTACATCTACAGGTAGTACAATTTTTTAATTTATTTTATTATAATAGTGTAAGCATGACAATAGTTTTAATATATCACACAAGAGAATCGAGAAACAAACTAACATTGACCGCCATAGGTAGAAACCGTAAAGACTCTTACTTTTATGGAGGGAAGATTTTTTAAGCTATATAGATTTTTGTTAAAAGGACACAAAAATTCAAAGAGAAGATTTCAATACCTATTTTTCGAGTAAAATCAAATGAACTTTTGATAATAGCATTAATATAATTATAAACATAATTATTATATAAAAACTTTTAATGAGTTTTCCATTGTTGGTCAATTCATGTATGAATTGCAATTTTTTTGGGCGTGGAAACCAAACAAAAATTTTAGTGTTTGCCTTAACTAAGCTGCACTAATTGGAAATTTTTTAAAAATTTTACTTATGTACCTAAGGTAAATATAGTTCTAATTTAATGTTTTTATGATATATTTATTTATATTTTGGATATCTTATCCTTTAACTATTATTTAGACCGCCAAAATGATAATAGTAACTTTTCAAAATCTTTAGAGCATAATCATTTTAACTAAATGTACAAATCAAATTACGAATAAAACATAATAACAGAAAACATGCAATAAATAAAAAAAATGTGACACTTGATAATTCTTATGAACTTTGCTGGTCAAAACTAAGCGGTCTAAATTTTTCTTATATGCTATTTAAGGAAATTAATCATTTCTATGACTTTATTACGATTCGAATGTATATAAGCCTTGGCATGCCACAGCATATTAATCAACTTCTGATCATTCTTCTCATCCATTGCAATGTCTTCGGAAAGTTGCGGATTAAAACTGAAAAAAATACAATTTTTTAATTTCACAGACAAGAGTAAGTACAAAAATATTTTGCATTTTGAAATGTAAGCATGTACAAATTTTAAATTTTTAATACATTCAACTTACCGATAATAAGGTATGCCAATCATGCTGCACCAGGCACGTGCACGATCGACAACTCGGCCATCGGAAGCTGTAGCTTGATCCACAAGCAAATTTCCTTTTTTGTTAAAAAAGTGAAGAATGTGTATAAATTGTATTTCAGCTATACAAATAGAGAGTAAAATGTTTACCGATTGTTGATATGCCATAGGCAAGTTTTGCGGTATCCCAAATACTTTCAGGTCGAAACACATCAATATCTTTTAGTTCTGTAACAGGAATTTGACCAGTGCCAAGTGATACTACAACTGAAATCTAGACAAGCAATTAATAAGCAATATTTTAAGCATTATTGCAAGCATTAAATATGATAAACATACAGGCACAACTTCTGCCTCACGACCCACACTACGCAAGGCCATATTATATTCATGTATCTCGGTCATGGCATCCAAAGTAGGATTGTTGGCAATCAAACCACCATCCAGGAAGCGACCAAAGGCTCTTTAAAAAAAAAAAACACGATTAAGTCCTACTAACTCACTAAGGTAAAATAAACCGTATACCTGAAATAGGATGGAGCAGCGCCAGTAGCGCGTGCAGCACGCCAAACAAGTTGATCCTCTGGTTTCGGTGGCGGAATACGTCGATTTGCTTTATAAATTAAATAAAATAGTTTTGTTTTATCTATTTCAATAAATTATTTTTGCAAAAAACTCACTTATGGGCGTCACAATGCCGAGTATATCACTAGCGCTCGTATAATTTCTAAATAGATGTAAATCAACGGGTTTTCGATCGGCCATAACACCTGTCACCATAACCTTGGGATGCTTAATATCAGTCATCAAAGTAAATTCGCCCATATTATCCTTGAGTATGGTTTCAAAGAATTCGCTTGCATACGGTCGTGAGCCAACGAAACATTGTTCTTTCATGCGCATATAGATTCCCATGCATTGACGCATTGTCTTGCCACAGCCCAAGCCGAGTGCTAGAATACCACCTGTACTGGTGCCCGCAATCCAATCGAACATATGAGCAATCGGTGTTTGCGAAAGTTTTTCAATTTCGAGCAACATTTGCACCAACACCAAACCGCGTATTCCACCACCGTCGAGACACAGCAAACGTCCACGAGCATAAGGTTTATCCCCTTTGTTCGAGGTCGATAACTTGGGCGCAGCGCTAGAAGTTGGTGATCCGAGGGCCTCAGGGCTGGCAATAGCAGTTGAACTACCACTTTGCTCATTGCTGCCAGTTGGAGATTCTTGTGAAAAAATAGTTCGATTAAACAGAAAATATTTTAAAAATTAAACATAATTAATAGGTATATAAATTTGATGAAAAGCTAAATGTTTAAAGGTTAGTTGTATCAGATGTATAAGAGTTATGTAAGATAACTGATAATATTTTCAACAGTTTCAAATATCAAAAATATGACTTTTAAAATGGAAAGGTTTTTTGCATTATAAGTTTAAGGGGACGTTCTCATGAAAATCGACCATGAAAGTCAACTGTTTTTTTTTCATTTTTCGATAGTTTATGATATGTAGCCTATGTTTCCAAAGCCGATTGGCGATTTCATAAAAAAGATATCGCATAAGAAAGGAGTCCATCTTTTTCACTACAATTATGAGTATTTCACATCAATCTTTTGAAATACCCGCCTGTATTCCTTACTATACTGTGGTAAGAATAGTTATCTCAGGCACTACCAGATGTCGCTAAACTGGTCTCCACGATATCTCAAGAACTACTTTATGGATTGACTTGTTTTTTTTTTATTTCAGAGTAGATAAAATTTATTGGATTCTATACCTAAATTCAAATAATATTGGCCAGTTTTTTTTTGAGCATTTTGTAAGAACAAGAGCAAAAAATGTAAAAAAAAACAGTACTTAAAATTCAAATGTCCGAAATTTTTGTAATTTTCAGCTATTTGTTTATATTATACGTAAAAGCTCCAGTAAATCTATATATATAAAAATATTATGGTGTCCGTATGCTACTCCATCACTTCTGAAACGTTCCAATGGTGTTGCTCAAGGTGTGTTTGGGCAGTCATGACATGGGTGTTAAAACTTATTTCTACAACATCGGATGAGCGGTTCTCGAGATATTGCAAAAATAGTGGACTCATTTTCGCCCATACGATTTCTCATATAAAATCCCTAAAAATCAGTTTTCGTTTTTTTTTTAAATAAGCAGCGGTGCAAACCGGGTATAAGCTAGCATAATATAATTTATAAAATGTTTTGGCTTTTTTATTTTCGATCACATGATCTTGCTGCGCGATGGAGACTGTTTGTGTACCTTTTTATTTCAACGTTATGTTCGACGGCGTATTGACACTTCACATTACACTGTTATTCACCAAAACAAATATTTTCCTACAGTTTAAGAATCAATAAATAAATGAAAATAAAAAAATCAAGATCATCACCGTGTTTTTCGAGCTCTAAATGAGGCCTTGTGAAATTGATCAACGGGGCTATATTTCTATAAGTGGAAAGTTATCGTTTTTTAACGTTTTAGATAACATGTGTGGTGTCACACCCCATTTTCCAGTCGGGCCTATATTTCTTGCAGTGATCATATCTGAGCTTCTATACGTGGCAAACTATTTCTTTTATTATTTGTGTAGAAGGTGCCACACATTATTTTCTCCACAAGTGATTATATGCAGCGTTAAGTCACATCCTTTATTGGATTCAGTCAAATATATCGACACAAAAATTGTATTTTAAATATGGGGAATTCTTTCTCAAATCAGATACTTCTGCATTTATAATTTTTTAATACAAATTCTAGCGGGTTCTCAAAATTTCCCTTGAATTTTTTTTTTTAAAGCTTATTGTTGCTTTGCAAATTTGGCTCACGTACGCCAAAGATGTTGACCTTATAAATGTTACAAAGGGGTGTACCAAAATGCTCGTGTGCGTACCTTTCTGTACCTTGGTAATTAGTAGCATTTTTTGCGTAGATTATAATGGTGTTGAAAAAAGGGCGCTACACTCATACCCTTTGGCCGGGAGAGGGGGTTAAAGTTGAAAAAAATATATTTTAAATTGCATATGGGCATTTCCACAAAAATGTCAAACAAAAAAAAAAAAAAATTTAATGTATTTCGAGTAACATTTTTTTATCTAGTAAAATACTGATATATATGAAACTTCGTATTCGTATTCTTCGTAATATTAACTAATATATAAACCCTCGTCTACTGAAGATATAGGACATGACACCTAGTAAGCCTTGACCATGGCCGAACTAAGATGTTAGTTACTCTTCTTAAGCTCTTTTCTCTCTTCTTTAGTTACACATTTTCTTAACGAAAATTTTGTCGCGTGGGTTATGTCGCGTGAATTACGGCAAATATTTTTTGGGAACTCAATATATTTTTAAATAAGCAAAGTTCATTGGTAAAGTGGGTTTGTTATGAAATTTCACTGTTTCCCATTATTTAAAAACAAAAACAGGTTATATGGTAAAATTCGCTGAATTTTTGAAATCTAAACGTGCTTGTAAAACACAGTTTTTGGCTATAAATTCTTCCTTAAATATTGTGATGAGGATAACAATCATCAGTCAGTTGTTTTAACGTAGGTTATATTAGAGTTAAAAAAAGGCCGGGGGAGAGCCTACTTTGGCCCAAACAATTTTTCCTAACTCCAGGAGTTTCATTAAACTAGATTTAAGCCAATTTCTCCTAAGTCTTGTCTTGATTGAGTTTGACTTTCACGCTGTATATCTTTACATTTTTTTTTTAGATTAGCTGTCTACAAAATAGATAATTTTTACGGATTTCTGTCATTTGCATGGATCACTAAAGCCGTTTTTTACATTGCAAATATTTTGCATTAAACACACAACAGTATTCTCTAGGACTTCATATAATAATTTATTTTTCTACGATAACTAGATTATAAGAGAAACAAACAAAATGTTGACACTGATGATTTTGTTACTATGAATCTTTCGAATACTTAAACATCAGGATATTTGCCATAAAAACAATACAATAAATGAGTTTTTAGTCATACCTAATGTTGACTTGATTTTTCCGATGAATTTCTTTTCATTCGAAACTTAAAATGCTTCAAAGAATATTTTGAGTGAGCATGTTTCAGTTTAAGTAAGTGAGGATGTATGTTTTTTTTTGGGTAAAAGAATATCAAAATTATTGTTAAAAAATACCTTTCTTGCCTTCAGCTTGAACTTTAGAAGAAAACATGCCCAGAAGTGCGTCCATAATACTCTGACCTTTTTGCTCTTTTTCCGTGTCGACTACTACAGGGGGTCTGTTAAAAGAAACGGTGAAATGCCAACAATTTTTAAAATTTTAAAAAGTTAAGTTATCTATCAGATGACAGCACAAAATAGTGTGCCAAAACATACTCAGTTTTCATATCATTATAGATGCCATTAGCTGTTGTGCCAAAGAGACCAACAACAGCCTGCCGACTGGTGGTCGCCAACATGGTTTCAATATGTTCGCGTTGTTCTACCGATTCTGGAGCCTCTGGTGGTATTCCATTGTATGTGCCCTTAGCATTGCAACCAGGGGGACATTTGGTGTTCACAGCGGGGCAACGTTTAGCTCCAACAGAATGTAGAATATATAGAATTTCATCTTCTTTGCTGCCGCTGGCATCATTACCCACCAGGTGACGCGGAGTTAAACCATTCTTATTTTTTCGATTTATATCACATCCAAAGACGACCAGACACTGAACGATGTCGACCAATTTATTTTCAATGGCAATATCTAGTGGCGATTGACCGTCTTTATCGTAGACATCTACATCGGCATCGTGAGCCAGCAGCGTAACCACACACTCAAAACGATTACGTGCAACCTATAAAATTAGACAATTTGAATAAAATTTTTTTCCTTGAGCTTCAATAATGTGAATTATTCTTACTCACCATAATATGTAAAGCAGTGCGTCCATCGAAATTTGTTGCATTTACATCGCATCCTTGCTTGATCAAAGCATTTAGTGTTTCACGGGATGAACACCAATGCAAAGGTGTGCCGCCGTACTTCATATCCTGATTATAGAGTTTATTTGTATTGGTTTTGACGAATTCCGCAACCGAGGTTGGTGTCGAGGTTTTGTAAACTTTACTGGTATTCTTAGCGTTGATATTAACATCAGCCCCGGCCAAAAGCAGTGCTTTAACACATTCCGGTTTATCAGACAAGCAGGCCAAGTGAAGAGGAGTGTAGCCATCGGTATTGCAATGATTTAAATTTACCGTACTTTTTGCGGTGAGTAGCTGAGGAAGGTGAGTTTAATTTGAATATCTCTTTATTTAGGTACAAGGGTTTAAAAATATTTTTTTCGATATTTCGGTTTATTATTTATTCAAGAATAATCTCCTACATTTTTTTTTTTTGAGAAATTCGAAAAAAATGATGTAGCTATGTGCACTCAAAATGCTTGCAAAATTAAAAAAAACGATTGACACGATTTCTCATGAACCACTGGATGGATTTCGCAAAACTTGGGTTTCATTTTTTTTGAAATGAAAACTTCTTTAGGCGCGTTTAGCACTTTTTGGTAGAGAGCAAAACTATAAATATAGAACCGGTTACCGACGTGATTACCAACTGATTACCGAAACGATTACCAACCGATTACCGAAGCGTGTAACAGTCCATTACCGAAGCAGTTAACAGCTGATTACCAATTACCGAAGCGATAACCAACCGATTACCGAAGCGATAACCAACTGATTACCGAAACGATTACCGAACCTATTACCAACCCATTACCGAAGCGATAACTAACGGATTACCGATTACCGAAGCGATCACCAGCCGATTACCGAACCAATTACCGAAGCGATTGCCAACCCATTACCGATTACCGAATCGATTACCAATCACCGAAGCGATTGCCAACCGATTACCAACCCATTACCGAAGCGATTACCAACCGTTTACCGAAGCGATGACGTTTACCGAAGCGACTACCAACCGGAAAATAGCCGCAACGAATATAAAAAAGATTCATTTTAATTTGTAAGAATTACAAAATATTTGAAGGTTTGGTTGATAACCTGGAACTCAAATTCAAAGTCTAACTTACGGCTAGTTTATTAGAAGCAAAAGTATAAATATAATCTCTTATCAGTTCATTTTATAATAAAAAATCGTTTTTCTTGTGTCGCACTGCAAAATTTGCATGTATCAATAAAAAATTTGTCTTGTAAATATCATGAATCATCATTTTTCGAGACGAAGCAACACATGAACAACACGCTATAAATCTAGCTCGAAAGATGATCAAGAAGTAAAGATAAGCGAAAAAAAAGCTACTACATGCAATTTATTAAAGCTGCAATAAGAAAATATAATTAAGAAATATAAACGGAATTTGGCTACTTTTTTGGTCTATGCATGAATTCAACGGTTCACTTTTTAATTTATAACTAAAAAAGAAAATATGTGCTACGTATTGGAAAAATAAATTGATTTTTTTATAAGGCGGTGCCTTCTTAAGTTGAACTTGGTGCACTTAATTTTTCAGGAGTTCGTTATTGTGCTGTGGAAAACCACGGAAGGGTTTCACAAATGTCGTATGTTTGCATTTAGGACAACTTTTTATTTTTATCAATGATGTGATGTGCTCGAGTTGTGCTGTAATTTGCTATAGAAAATCAATTATCAATTCTCAACTTTGAGAACTTCAAGGGTTTAGTAGATTTTATTTAAATGATTTGAAATCAACATATAATATGAAGACACCTTCGAAGATAATGAATTTTTTTTTTAAATTCGGGCTTGGTTAAACGATTTCTCGAGTTTGGCACATCTGAAATAAAAAATCGAAGAGGATTTTTATAAAGTACGTGTCTGGCTCATAAACTACTATGAGCAAAAAATATTGAAAAATAAAAAACAAAAAAGTGTTTTTTTTATTTACATTGTTATTTAAATGTTAAAAATTTGCATTAACGCATATAAATGTTTAAATTGTTTAAATGTTCAAAAAATAAATTATATTATTGCATCTCATATGACCAAAAAAGCGCAAATCAAATAGGAAACCGCAAAAATTTTAATTGGTCAGCATATTAAAAATTCACAAAATTGCATTCTTTGCAACGAAAACTTTATGAGAAATTTTGACTGAAGCTCATACTAAAACTTTGAATTTGATTAAAATGTATGCACAATTTGAGCCCGTTTGGCATAGTAGTTCGTCCACAATCGCCAGCTAAAAAATAGTTTCTAAAAAAACGCATTCGACCTTTCTGGGTACGCTCTAAGAGAAAAGGTTGCTCGTATAAAGTCAAAATTCAGAAAATCGATTTTTCCCTATAACTACCCCCTTAAGAGCGTCAACATAGTTTTTTAACAGGACTAGCTTCGCTCATTTTCGGCTTATACACCTGAGTTATGCGCTAACCTGCTAAGGTTTGATTCATGGAATGCTCGGCAAACCCTTCTATGTGCTATTAAAATGGGAATTGATTTTCACATGAAGAAAAAAACTCCTCCAAATCTTTATAAAAACATGATGGAATGTTAAGTTTTAAAGCTATTTTGCTGAAACTAAATGTTATAAGTTTTCAGATCAAATCAAATTGGAAATTTTTTTATAAGTAAAACAGATATTAAAAAAAAATACGGATTTTCGCAATTCTTAAAAACTCCCCACGGCATATAAGAGCACAACTCCGGCACAATACTGCAAATTTGAAAAATTTCTGAAAACAATAAGTGCAGACCAGTTTTAACTACAAATTAAAGTCATACCCTTACAAATATTTTTTTCAATGCTGCACATGCTAGCACACATAGGGTACATTGCAGCACATATTGTTTTAAGCTATAAATCCAAAAGTGCAGAGCTAACTTCATACTCACTACAATTGTGAAAAATTTAAAAAATCGAATGAATGAAATTATTCAAAAATTATGTTCTTTGCTTACATTAATTATATCTTTGCTTGTACCGGCTGCGTAATGAAAAACGGAGTTGCTGTTGTTGTCCAAGTGTTCCATTTTGCAAAGCGGTATAAGAGCTTTAACCATTTCCGTATTGCCACATTTGATGGCTAGCTGCAAGTAATAAAACAAAAATAGTAAAAAAAAAACTTTATACAAAGCATCAGTGACTTTTTCTTTGAATTGGTGCTAAGAAGATTCACCAAAACTGCGCAACTAAAGCGTGCTGAAAAATAATTATCTAGTTGCGCAGTTTTAGTGAATCAACTAAGCACCAATTCAAAAAAAAAAAAAGTCACTGATGCTTTGCATAAATGCATTTAGGAACTCAGCCATACTGACAAAGACACTTACCTGAAAGGGTGTCATAAAGTTGATGTGGTCAGCATAATCTATACATTGTAAAACTTTAGCATGCGGCACATAGTCAACGAGATTTAGATAGGCAACCAAATGTGTGACAGACCATGATGGATTTTCCACTAGAAGATCGCAAATCTTTTGTAAGCCATTCACATTGCAGAACTATAATTAAAATAATATTATTAAAACAAAATTTCAAACACATCTTAGAGAGAGCATTTTTTTTCGTAAATTACCTCTTTACCAATGCTCACAAAAACTGGAAGTCTATGTAGGAATACATTGAATTTATCCTCGGCCTCTTTTTGCACCGGTGAGCGAAACAAGCTGAATGAGGAAGTATTCGAATCGCCAATTGGACGTTGAAGGACAATTTCGTAAAACGTTTTCTTTTCCGGCTGATTAAAGGGTGGCGCAAAGAGCAACATAGCATCATCTCGATGTAAGACTTGTAGTGTTCCAAGAGATTCACTTTTGATTTCTAATACTTTATTAGGTGGTGCATCGCCACCAAGCAAGCGTTGCAGAGCTAAAGAAAATAATAAGTAAATATATATAAACAAAACACAGCTCATGTTAAGGTTAACAATAAAATAAAATTAATTTAAAAAATAAATAATTTACTTGAGCCAAGATTAGTTTAGAATGTGTATTTTAAAAAGAATAAAAACAACAACAAATAGCTACATTATTATGAACAAAAAATAGAATTTGAAAAATTAGAATAGATCAACAACCATGATCAACCATAACAAAGCATAAAAAACATAACAAGAAACGTCAAAATGTTGTGTTTTTTTTTATTATTTCATAAAAATTATTAACAGTACCAAAACCAGAAGCGAGAACTCCAAAGTTTATCCATGACATGGTGTTTTCTGATTTGAAATTATTGATAGAAACGAATTTTTGTTAGCCTTTGTTATTGTAACTTATTTTTTTTTTTTGTGATCTTGATGATGTTGATTGTGACAATTAAACTAAAGCGAAAAATAAAAAATAATTTAATGAGGTGAGTAATTAAATTGTTAGTTCCTATAATATTTGCAATATACATATCGTACGTTTTCTTTAATAACGTAATTACTTAAAAAATGTATGGGTGTGGCCGCCAAGCAAGGTAGAAGTGAAACTTGTACCCAAAAAAGGGATTCTAGAATTGCTAAGATTAAATTTTTCATTGAATTAAAAAAATAATTAAAAAACTTTTTTTTTTAAAAATTTAAAACTCTTTTTATTGAATATTACAAAAAAAAAAACACAAAAAAGTCAATAAAACCCAACCAACCGGGTTTCTTTAAAAAAGTCCGGGTTTTTTCAGCCCTGACCTGTATATAAGCTTAAATGAGACTATGTAGAGAAATCAAAAATTTTTCTTAATATCACACTGAGAGTTAAAGGCGCATTTAACAATTGCAATATATATAAATAAATAAATTGCAAATGCGCCTTTCGTTAAATGTTCACAGTGTGAACGTGGTTCTATTGAGAACGTACATAAATATTTTCTTCCATAAAAAAGCGACTTTGAAGTATGAGATTTGTTGCGAATGCATTAGTTTTGCCTATAATACTACGTTTACACTGAGAGCTAAATCCGCATTTAACAAAATGATCATTTGCAATTTAGAATGATCCTTGTAGGAGTAAAAGGGTCAAAACTATACATAGCATTTCGAAAATACGCATTTAGATCTCATTGTGAACGTAGTATAAAATTGCTTTTAGTCAGTTCTTAGTCATTGACTAAGATGAAAATAGGCTTTCATGTTTTGTTCGCTTATATTCATACATGCAATAACAAAAGAGTTCAGCTACGTTTTCAGCATAAACTAATTTGAAGACACAAACCAAAGATCATTCAAATACCTAAACGCTATAAATAAAAGTAGCACACAAAAACAAGTTAATGTGGGAAAAATGTACGCACCAAAGTAGCGGTTGGACACTGAGGCAACACAGCCATAAAAACAAACCATTCATATATGTATGTACATATATTTAATTATACTATAGTTTTTATAGTTATCTAGAGCCGAGAGCAGTTTTTAATTTATTTTAGTGTTAAAATTTATAAAATTTATAAGGGAAAGAAGTTCGTGAAAATCGAATAAACCGATTATCAGTGTACGCAATATTGCTGTTGTAGTCATGTTACTGAACTTTTTATCCTAGCGTTTAATAAATCCAAGCATAGAATATGTTTCTTTTACAAATCTTATCAATATTGATGTTAAAAGACAGCTTGACAAATTCTTGTTAATTTTGCATTTTTCGACTTTATTGATCTTTTTGTTAGAAATGAAAATAAACAAGAAAATTAACTCCATTATTTTCTCGACTTTTCGGTAGTGTCTTTATACTTTCAATACCTTTCTTCATTGAATTATCACTTATTTTTCATAATTTCCGCGATATTACAGTGGCCCGACTTCACAAATATTCAAATGTATAAATAATTTAAAAAAAATTTCGTCGACGAAACGAACACTAATTGTAAAAATAAATAAAAATTGAATAAATATTGAAAGATAAACTTAAATTTAGAAAAAAATATCAGACTCGGCTAAATTTTAATATTCTTAAGATTTTTTGTTGTATCATTTAATCTCTAAAATTTCTTTGGAGCAGATAATATTCTCAGCGTAATATAATCATAATATTCATGATATAATGTAGCTGAATGATTTTTTGATTGATTTATGAATGATTTGAGTTGAAGCTACTCCAGTTTGAGTCCTCAGGGTAGCCTTCCTTTTTTTTTGACCTAGCGAATAAGCAAAAAAAAAATATCTAATAAGCGACCTTCAGTTTCTTGTTTTTTAATTTGCGAAACATTAATGTGTTTCACAGTATTTCCACTCTGCGGGTTAGAGGGTCAAGTGAACTTAAGCTACTATATTACTAGATAGAGATATTTTTTCGTTTATAAAGCTTATATGAAGGCTTTAAAAATTCGAGGCTAGTGTAAATTTATATTGATTTCTTATCACCAAATATGCTGTGAAGTTCATATTAAAAAAATGATTAAACCAAAAAGTTTACCGCAAGAAAAATAATAAAGTGATGAATATGCAAAACGTTATAGCGTAGTTTAACAATGTTTATAATACAAATTATCGATTTATTCGTCGCATTATATTTCCTAAAGAAATCATAGTGAAGGTTATTTTAGAATTAAATCAAGACACAAAAACAAACAGCAGCTGGCTATACAAAAACAAATTAAAATTAAAAAAAAACTACCGAAGCATGCAGTTTTTGCTTAGACATCAATAAAGATCAAGCCGTCAGAGAATAAAGACTACTAAACTTTTGGCACTCGGAATCGGATTTCAGAACATGCCTGCATATCGACCGAATTTTTTAAAAAACTATTCATCCAAATAAGCAATAAGTAAACATTTTAAATCGATCTTAACTAAAATAGCAAAAATAGAATTAAATCACAACATTCCAAATTTTTTAAACATATACTCAAATAAGCATACAAAGGGATTTATCTGATCATATTTAGGGTACATCTAGTAACTAAATTTTTCGATCTTTCAACTTTATTGATTGTGCGAATTGATATAAAAAGGAGAATCACGAAATCCAAGAATATTATCCTGATTGATCAAGCTTTTTACTTGGAAAGGTACTTATATAAGTACTGACGTCATAAGCGACAGTTCGACCGGTATCTTTAAAATATCTGATCAAAACGGCTCACAATTATAAACCAATATTTCATAGACAAGTGTTGGAATAATTATACAAATTTAGTTCGTCAAGAATAATTAAACCCAGTACAATATGGTTTATAAAGGACTTTAATGATTTTACGAATAATGCAAAAACTGGCACAAACGGAAAATATTTCTTCTGTGGATGCAAACATTCCAAAAAACAGTATCTTCATAGTTTTACGCATATATAAAGTAGTTTTTTTCTATTCAAAATGTCTTAAAAAACATCTCAACGATATACAGAATCTATATTATTAGGATAAGGCGAACGAGTAATATTTATGTGTAATCAATTGACAAAAATTTCATATAACCCATATTTTATTTTATATACGTATAATTGAAAAAAATGAGTCCATGAAAAAAAAAAAACAAAAGCAGAGGTAAAACGTGGCATCTTAAAATCATACCGTATTTCTGCCATTTTTCGTAGATTCTGATTTTTATTCTGGAATAATGGAATTATTCTGGCATTTAGAGTTCAGATGAACAGGGAAATCCTCTGCCATATCGTTGTACTAAGCTTATAAGATGTTCGTCTTTGATGAGTTGATTTAGTTAATTCAAAGTTCGACTATCTTTATACAACATATTTACCCAAGAAATGCTTTCAAAAACGTGACAACTTTAAAATTAGCCACGTTAATCTTCTCAAAACGCTTGAAAAAACCCTCCATGATTGTATCATGCCCACAATTCATCGCAACGTTGCAGTTCGTTGCTTTGGATGCACATCGATAATTAAGATCTCTTATGCATACGCTGAGTAATGGTCCTGATTATTGTTATTTACAATTATTCTTTAACATCTATTAAGCGGGCAATTAAATAAAAACAACACAAACATAAAATAATAAGTTGATGTAATTAATGCGCTGTCCACTGATTAGCTCTACAACTGTTAAGTCAACAAAACAAACTGAAATGAAAATATATAAGATTTATCATGATAAAAATTGATAAGAATTTGGAAATGCATTTGAAGTGCTTATAATTTAAGTTTCACTGCTAACCATTCAACATTTTTCAATATTTTTTTTCTTTTTATTTTCTGTTCGAAAAAGTTGCTACTCTTGATGCTCGGTCTGCTTCCGTACTTCCACCGTTTCCGTAAAACTATTTCACCTTGCTCGTTATAGTGTTCCAGTAATGATTTATTTTTTAATGTATTTTATTTGAATATTGCTTTTTTAGCAAACATCACTTTTATGTTATTCACTTTAATATCATAATTTCTTTAATTTGCAGAATTTAATGTTTTTTTTTTATTTTATTAAATTCAATATATTTAATTTATTCTGGAAAAATAAATTTTCACAACGCACAAGAAGAAACAAAGTAAAGAATGACGAATACATTCGTTCGAAAAGTACGAGCAGCTGAGCTCGAAGTATTGCCATATCAGGGTTGCATGGAAAAAATACAAAAGTACTTTCAAAATAAAATTTATCTTTAAAAAAGTTTTCGTTTTTTAATAGTAAAATTTTTACCTGTTTTTGTATCCTTCCTTTCGATGGTGGCAGGTTTCACCCAAGCAATTGATACCATCGACAGGGACGTAGACTCATACCACAACTTGGTGACGTTGTTGGTTTATGCAGGAATGAAGGCTGTCTTCTTCCCAAGTAATCGCTTGGGAATAATTTACTTTTAGCTAAAACTAATATTTGAATATTCTAATCTGGAAAAATTTATGGCAGCTCTTTTTTGGTTTTAGAATTATATAGGTCCAAAATTGAAAAAAAGGGATCAAAAAACTTGCTACTGTTCTTTTTATTTTTTGTATACAAAACCAATGGGTATCCCTGCGGACACACGTGCAAGTAATCACTTGCAAGTAGAGAATATATATTGTCTTCGGAAAAGGTCGAAATTAGGTCACCCAATGCCATAAAGCCCAAATCAAAAAAATGTCACAAAGCCCAAAAAAGTTCTGTATAATTTGTTGTTGCAACTTTTTAGCGGACTTGGGCCATATGACATTTTATTGGGCCTTAAGACATATTATTTTGAGCGATAAACCATTTGACATAGGGCCCAACACGTCATCATATCGCCCATCGTCAGAAAGCCCAAATCAAGAAAGGTTATAATGCCCAAAAGCATGTCGCAACACCCAAATTTAAAAATAAATATAGTCACAGTGCCAAAATTAAATGTCATTTTACCCAAAGGAAAAGTTTGGGTGTTATGGCTTTCCGAATATTTTGGGATAATATGCCATTATTTGGGCTTAATGACATTTTCAATTATATCACTCTTTCACTAAAAATATTACTAAGCATCGCAGCCTTGACACGCCTACGACGCGGAATGTTGTTTTTAACATTCCGTGCAAGAGCAAACCATTTTAACATATTTCACACAGCCAATAAGAGCAGGCCTAATTTATGTAGTTATACTCAAAGCATAATATTTGCATATTGCAGCCATAGAGCGCTTTTAAAAACTTAGTTTAGTCACAAATGAAACGAAGCTTGCAGCGACTACCATCGAAATGATTTTTTAAATCCTTACAAACACTTTTGGATGGATTCTAAAATGAAATAAGTCCGAATTGGCTTTATCTCATATTCAAATGGAAATAAGCCCAATTTCACAAGATTCTCTCAAAAGTTTCCCTTGTAACAAATGTTGCATTATGGCTTTAAGTCCTATGGCGTGTGCCATATTTTAACGTTCATCGTCATAAAGCTCATCTCAATAAATGTCACAACGCCCAAAGCATGTCAACACCCAAATGTGAAGAAAAAAGTAATCACAACAGCCATATCAAATATCTTTACTTAATTTAGGCGATATGGCATTTAATTCTGATTTGGCAATACCCAAATGGAATGCCATAATGCCCAATATTTTTCTCCTTGGGTGATATGAGATTTGATTTGGCTATTATGACCATATTTTTTTCTATAAATTTAGACTTTATGACATGCTTTGGGCTGTGTGACATTTTTTAATTTGGGCTTTATGACATTGGGCGATATAACACCATGCCGAAGTTAGCTACAAGTTGTTTCAGCGTCCACATGTGCAAGTGCGCAATTTATTGAAAAATGTTTTTGAATGCGATTGTTCTCCCGGAAATTGCAGTATTGCTTGAAATAAAGAAGTTAGAAACGAGGAAATACTGGCAACAGGTATTGCTTCTTGTATAAAATTGCAAAAATCATGGAAAAATCCACAAAAGCACAACAAAAGCATCACTTTAATCCCCCGTTTTGACATTTACTTGCAGCAAGGGGTATCCCAGCGTCCCACGTGCAAGCGTAAGTTAAAAAAACTCATAACATCCAAACATTTTTACCAACGCACTCACATTTTCGAAATTACAGCCTTCTTGCAGCGGTACTTGCAAGGAAATTTTATAGGCAGTGAATTTTTTCACTTGCTGAAATTACAGAAATTGGAACATAAGCTTTTATGAGTCCAAATCTTACTTTTTTCAGATGCCATAATTTATGCTTTAAGTAATTTACTTAAAAACAAATAATAGCAATAACAATAGTCCTAACGGAAATTTTTCATTGATATCAATTACTGCAATTATAATCAATAGATTTCTCTATTACAATAACAGTTATCGTAATTGTAATTTGTGTGTATACAGATTACATTAAATGTAATATTACTTTTTATATTACAATTACAGATATAGTAATCGTTAATTTTTGCAGATTACGACTATTGTAATTGTAATCGGAAAGTAATTGCAATTAAGATCTAGGTGAAATTAGAAACTAACATAAAAATTATATGTATGAGATGCAAAAATGCGGACTCGAAAACATTTAGTTAGTTTTGGCTTACACGTTCACATTCTTTCATACATGAAAATTTAGACATGTCATAACGAATGGTGAGTTGCTTTCAAAAGATAAGTATATAATACAAGTAACTAGGTAGTATTGTCAGCTGGCTATTTGCTCACAAACGGTGATCAAGGTTGTCATATGCTTTCTACTAACTCTATAACTTTTTTTTATTTTTTCCGTTCGGGATTTTATACTGTTGTTACCCAAAAGAACTGTCAAAACATCCATATATCTTGTATCATGGATCATGGATAAACCATCAATAATTTCAATGAAAAAGCATTCTAAAAACAATTTGCTTCTATAAGCAGTGTATCTTCCGTTCATATCGAGTTGTTCGATATTCTACTGTAAGAATACAAATTTGTAATTGTTTTCTGTGAACGTACCCAAAAGATGACAGCATAATTTTAAAGCGAAATTATAGAACCTGTCAAAACAACGAAGACGAGCAAAAATCAAGAAAGAATTTGGACAATTTGCAGCAGAAAAGCCCAAAAAGGGAGGTGGTTAGTTTGTTCCGTGTTAAATTTTTGATTTTGCTAAAAAACTAAATAATTTTACATAATAGCGAATAGAACCTTATCAAATCCCTGCTTAAGAAACATAACTACGTCGTTACAAACAAATACGGATAAAGGTAGGTAAGAACCTGAATTATGATGGATTAATATTCTTTTTACGAAAAGTTAAAAATTACAATCGATTGGTCAATATTACCTTTTGGAACCGATCTCAAAAGAGTACTCAGCAACTTCTGACCAACTGTGGTGCCAGTCAAGTGCCAACTAGAGGCTTAATAAATTGTAATATGAAACATTTGTATGCCAATCTTAAATGAAATCATCAGCAGATTAGTTAAAAAACAAAACACGTTGATGTCTCATCGTTGTTACTGTTGCGGTTCGATGGCATCTCGATGGCATTTGTACTGCATCTTATTACGAAATATTTAGGAATGCAAGCCATTCGCGCCATCCCTCGTTGGCAATTAACATTTTGGCTTTTGTTGCTATTTTGGGGATTTTCCAATACTTGCAATTTTCTTTAAATAACTAAATTGCAAAATTTTTTATTACATTTTGCTAGTTTTTTGTGTTGAATTTGTAAACTTGTTTTTAGTTGAATAAAAATTAATAGGTATTTTTTATAATATTTTGTAGAACTTAATCTGTTTTTGTTGAAGCAACCCGTCACGGACGGAACATCTTGACGACGACCATTGTACGGCAGATCATTAGGTGCAAGTCTGGAGCAAGTCTGGAGCTAGGCGTCAATATGCAAGATTGTTCAGAAGCAAAAAAACCCTGCAAAGGAATACTCAAAACCTCGAGCAGCTTTGACCGACCGGGTGCAAGGTTTGCTTTGTCTTTTTTGACTCTCCTCACACTGTTCTTCCATCACCTGCCACTAATACTTTGTTTTTAGCTATCGCAAAAGCGCCAAATTCGATGAATTAAATGTTCTGCAAACTTTTCATCCAGCCGATAAAGATTATGGACACATGAAAATCGAAGAACCGAAAACACCCTACAACTACGCAAATGAAGAAAATGAACCGGTAGAAGGCCTCGATGCAAATTTGTTAGCAGAGAAGTAAAATAAATTAGCTATAATTGTTACGAAGATTACGTTTATGTTGTATCTTAGATTGCGCATTGCAGCGGATATACAAACACCTTCCTTTGGTGATGATAGTTTGAGTGATGAGGAATTTCCCGAAACTGACGAAGAAAAAGGTAATAGTTTTTTTTTTTTTATAATTGAATGGGTTAAAAAACAAACTGGAAGCAATGCCAGAATTTTTTGAGAAAACAGACCCAGATAGACCAGATTTAAGACACATAGAATCTTGTGTTCAGAACACTATTCCTACGTATTCTAAAAAGATTTTTAGGAACACTTTCTGCAGAAATGGTACATAGGGATAGGGAAATGGGACATAGGGAGAATACGAAAAACATATGTAACTGGCTTCGTAGCTTAAAAAACAGTAAACGAACTTGTTCAAACATCAAACATAATAGCTCAAACATTAAAGAACTACTTTTCATCTTTGCTAAGTAATGAGGAACATATTATAACATCAACAGAGATGAGACCAAAGCACCCAATGTTTAGAGGCTGCGATCACCGATTTAAAGACTACTGACATGTGCGGGATAACCTATGAACATTGATCATGATTGACCTATGATCAAATATGGAGGCACACTAGTCCATATCGAAATACAAAGGCATTTTCCAAAAATATTTCACAAACCATTAGTAACAAAACAACGCTAGCTCAAACGTCAAAGTTGTGAGCTATTTTATTACCTCGTGAAATATTTTTTATTTTCGCTTTTCGCATAGTTTTATTACACGCTTTAATAAAACTAAAACTACTTTCGCTATTTATAAAAACATATTGTTTACTGCCTACTAATTGATTGCTGCTGTCTAGCCATCGTTCCTAACCTCAAATCATTTGGCCGTCATGAACACCGGCTGCAATATCTGCAAGTCTGAATGGGATACATTTGGTACATTCATTTCTTGCTTTGGTTGTTTGACTTTATACCATCCGAAGTGCGCCGGCTTATCTGCAAGTGTAGGTGTTGCTCTTTCATCTTCCACATCCAACGGGCTGTAATGGTTTTGTGCAAAGTGCCGCAGGTGCTCAACATCCACTTTACTTGGGCTATTTGCATAAGCTGTATCGTCGTCGAAGAACATCATTGATTCCTTGGCACTACTACAGCGTGTGGCTGCAAATCATGCAACTCTCTGCAAAAAATTAATTGACTTCCCAACCGCCTCGGAATCAGTCAGCGCAGCAGGCCAAAATAAGTCGCCTACTGCTCCTGCAAATTCTCCTGTAAAAACAAGAACAAAGTCTAAAAGAAAAGTTGATCCTGGATCATCTTCTAACCTACGCTTAACCATAGATCCACATGCTCAGGTGTTGGGTGGATGTGGCTATACCTATAACGGATACTCCATTATCGGCCTTTTCAAATGTATCTGTCAGGGATAATGCTAACATTTACTGGGCTTCCAGAGGTGACTACAGCATATCTCGAAGGCTCTGGCTAAAGCTAAATGTGAACAGAACTAAAATTCTTCTGCTTTAAGTCAAACGGGAAACGCGGATTCTTATTGGAGTTCTAACAGAACATTGCCCCGTTGGGGTAATGGCTAATAGGATGAGCATAACAGCGCCAGACTTCTGTTGGAGCTGCAAGAACCTTCTATGCGAATGTCCAAATCTACAGAATCCTCTACTCCGAAATTTTTTGCGAACAGATTTTTCATAGACTTGGAAGGTTAGTGAACACACCAATGCTAGACATCTGGAGGTTCACAAAAACACAGGCTGGTTTGAGGAATAAAGCGGAGTGGTTTAGATGGTGGTGGAGTGGAAGAGTGGTTTAGATGGATGATGGAGTGGTTTATATGGTATCACAAATAAAACAGAGGTTTGCAATGAACATATAAGCCGCCGCGGAAGCGCCGGTAATGGATGCCATAATTTAAGAAGGCAAAGCGGTATCGCCTGGATACTGTATGCCTACCGGTCCTATGCATGCCTACCGGTCCCGAAAAAAAACGGTTGCTATATAGTAAGTTTGAAAATTTGCAAATGCTGTAATACACTACAATATGTAGACATTGATGGAAAACCAACTTAGGAGCTTACATCTCAATTAGCAAAAATTAGAAAAACAAAAGAAAAAACTAATAAAGTCGCCTCAATATCAGGCTGCTTGAGAAATGCTGTATGGCGAAACAAGTTTATGAATATAAAAGGCAAAATTAGAAGTTCTAAAACGTGCATCAGACCGAACATACGCTTTACAAACAATAGCATATAACAGCAGAACTCAACATATGGCAACAACTGTCGAGGTGAGCATTTTAAGATCTATCGCAACATTCTCTCGCCTGGATAGAAACACCAGTACCGAAATTCGTGAATTTCGCCCTAACGATGACGCACAGTGTAACGAGTGCGGCCAAAAGTAGCTTACGAAAAAAAGTCATAAATTTGTGATTATAAATAGGCAGAATCATAGTTTGGAGTATTAATATTTTGAATGTAAAAGTTTTTTGCGATATTTTTTTTGCATGTACGTATGCCACTTGCAAATTGAAAGTTGACTTGAAAATATGATAACAATTTTTTTAAACCTTGACATTGCATTTTTTTTTAATAAAGCGTACATTTTTTATATAAAAAATATACAAAAAATTAACTTGTGTATATTTAATATATTGGTAAAAAATGTTTAATTAAAATCAAACATAAAAAAATTGTGTGTAACTAAGGATAAGTCTTAAGGCCCAACCAAAACAGACGAGTTGCTCCGTAACGAGCAGAGACGAAAATGTTCGCTTTAATGTAATTCAGTGTTATTGCCCAAAATGAACAAACGTAATTTAACGAAGCTGAACGAAACAGCTTGTCAATACGTTTTGTTCCGTAATAACCGAACTGCTAGCGTCTCAACTCGTCAGACGTTCGCCAAGTTGCAAACGTCTCGTTTCGTCTTTTTTTTCTAGTTAGGCCTTTAAGGCAGAACCAAGTTATGCGTAAGCAAACAAAAGCAAGAGAGCAAAAATACGTTCTTGTACGGCATTATATGGAGCCGTCCAAGTTTTGCGTAAGCATTTGTTTCGTTAAGTTTCTCAATTTTCGTTTACTTTTGAAAACTTGTGTGAGAGCGCTCGACTCCGTAGTTTGCTAAGCAAAAGAGGGTTGCAAATTGTATTATAAATAGTTTTAATTTTGATTGGCTATTTCTTACACCAAATTATAAATTTAAGCCATTGGAATATTTTGAAAATTTATATTTTAGACAATTTTAGCAAAACTGCGTACATTTCGCTGTGAAATTCAGCCTTTTTAAAGTTTAATAACTAGAGCCCTGCATGAGTATGCTTTTCGCCTCCCTGAATATATTCTCTTGCTATAGAATAAACAATTTCCTCTATACCTTTTCTGCTTTTCTCATACCTGATCTTACTCTCTTTGTTTTATTCAGGTATAAAAGATAAACAAAGAGAAGAAGAGCACGATGCTCTACTAACAACATCAGGTAGCAAATAAAGCAATAAACAATAACTAAAATATCAGTAAAAATATCATACCCTGAATATTTAGCGAATCGTTCGTTGGTAGAACGAAAAGTATGTATGTTTTTTGTATTGGTATCCAAAAAAGGGTGGAAGATAGGGGGTAGATGTGTTCGGGAGAAATGTTGAGGGGCAAAAAATAATAGGATCATTTCATATATTTCACCCCTCTAGCAGTTCAGCTACGGCCGATATAAACTATTTTCGACAGCTTTTGTGTCTATTGTATGGTGAGCCAAAGAAGAGTGGTAGATAGGGGGTAGGTGTGTTCGGGAGAAATGTAGAGGAACAAAAAATAATAGGACCAGCTCATATATTTTACCCCTCTAGCAGTTCAGCTCCGCCCGATATAAACTATTATCGACAGCTTTTGTGTTTTTTGTATCGAAGGTAGCGAATAAGCAACAAAAAATAACACAAATATGCATTAAGAATAATATAAAACTTATTGCGGGGAAAACCCAACATACCTGATTCTTATTAGGGTCACTGCAGCAGATTCCTGAGTATTCATATAGTTTATTAAGTACTCAGAGAAATAACTGAAGCAACGCGTAGATCGCAAGCTCACCTCAGTGCAAAAGTGTATGAAAAGAGAACAGAGAACAAATAAAAAGTTATTCTCTTGCGCTACACGACCTGTTGTTTACATTTATTCGCTTGCAGCCTTGCTTGCCGTGACTGCTATAGCAAAGAATCAGGGTATATTCAGTTGATGAATATATTCATGCAGGGCTCTATTATTAACTTTATATACACTCAAAATATAAATTTTTATAAAAAGTTCTGGCAACCTTTTCGAAAAAAAACCAAATAATTTTTGCTTGTCAATTTATTTGAATTGATTTATGTTGAAATTTTTTCTAGTGCTTACTTTGCTTCTTGTTGAATATATGGCAGTGTTTTTTCGAGTTTCGTTCGTGCTTAATCTCATACTTATAGTTAACTTCTTTCTGATACTTTTGTTTGCTTACGTATAACTTGGTTAAGCTAATGTCAACACTTCCTCAACACGTTGCCAAAATTTGGTTTGCCGAAACTCAATAATAACGACTTTACACTCACTTTTCTAGAGCATGTTTTGATCGAAAATGAGCAATTTTGTATGAAAAAATAAAAACAACATTTTACTAACTTTAAAGCAAAAAGAAATTATTTCTTTAATAAAACTTTCAAACTAAGTAAGTCATGATTTAAAACGTAATGACGCCTATTTTTTTCGTTTTTTCCTCCTACCACCCTAAGGTTGCGAACATAGTGAACGCTTGTTGCTGAGCCGAGCCAGAAAACACATTGGAGCAATAAAGAAACCAAGTCATGCATCTCTTTTGCAACAATGTGTTTTTCGGCTCGGCTCAGCAACAAGCGTTCAGCTCCGCTTTATTGTCCTCTAAGTGTAAAAAAATAGACAAGAAAAATCAATTAAAACATGGCATGGTAGTGAAATAGAAAAATATATATTGCCAAAAGAGTGACTCCCCCCATAAAGGAATAGATAAATTGTTTATTTAATATAAAGAATTTTTTAGTGATGAAAGCTCATTCAGTGATTAGTTTTTATTATGTATTATCTCTAATAATATATAATAGTAATATATATATTATCTAATATATATTAATAATAATATTAATATATTATCTAATAGTAATATTTAAATTTTATTTTAATTTGAATTTGTAATTAAATTGTATTTAGTAGGTATGCGTTTAAAAAATATTGCAAAATTAATTTGTTTAAACTGTCTTATTGTTTAAATAGGTTTAAATCTAAAATAAAAAAAAAAATCCTTCAACATCAGTCCAAAAAGTAACTATACCACCTTGTTCAAAAAGAAAGGTTCATTTACACTGTGAACCGGATTTAACTGCCCGATTCGAACATTTTTTTTTAGTAGGTTGCCACCTGTGTCTATGACAAGGCTGCCAAATATCAGCGTCTCTCGTTGACATTTGGTAAAGTGTAGTCTTTTCTATGTATGGCCTTCAGAGCGTTCACCGATTTTTTCATGACTTCTTCTTTGCTGGTGAAACGCGTACCTCGAAGCGGTTTTTTGACTCGATCGAACAGGAAAAAATCAAACGGAGCCAAGTCAGGTGAATTTTCCGGCTACTGGATGGTAATCGTGTTGTTTTTGGCCAAAAAGTCACGAATAAGATGAGCTCTTTCGGTATCAACAGCGACACGTCTCAAGCCCAATTCATTCTTCAAAATGTTCTGAACGGATCCAATTGAAATTCCGACTTCCTCTGCTATTTCTCTAATCGTCAATTTGCGATTTTTGACCAACATTTCTTTGATTTTTTCAACGTTTTCTTAGGTAGTCGAACACGATGGCTGCCCGATACAAGGGTCGTCTTCTACTTCGTCTTGGCCACTCACAAATCGGTTAAACGACTTGTTTGCCTTCTGATACGATAGAGCAGAGTCCCCGTAACATTTCACCAACAATTTACGCGTATCGTCGCAGTTGCAACCATTTTTCACACAAAATTTGATACAAACTCGTTGCTAAATTTTTTCTTCCATCGTAAAAATCGAAGACACGAAAAAAGTTGTTGTAAGCAAAACACTGTCAATTTACCAAATGTCAACGAGAGACGCTGATATTTGGCAGCTTTGTCATAGACACATGTGGCAACCTACTAAAAAAAATTTTCGAATCGGACGTTAAGTCCGGTTCACAGTGTGAATGAACCTTTCTTTTTGAACAAGATGGTGTGTACCAAATTTTATTGATCTAGTATAATTTTTTGGGTAAATATATAAGATTACCGAATTGGGTTATATGAAAGGTGGGCGTGCTAGTCGGCCGATTTAGCCCATTTTTACACAAACTATTTATAACTACAAACGAACAATATGTAGCATATTTTAATGCTCTGCGATAATTTTTTGGGTATATATACGATATTACCGATTTCGGTTATATGGGAGGTGGGCGTGCTAGTCGGCCGATTGGGTTAATTTTCAAGTTAACTTTTTATAGTTACAAAACAACTATGTGTACCAACTTTAATTAATCTAGGATAATTTTGTGGGGAACTATTCCAGATTACCGATTTCGTTTATATGGGAGGTGAGCATAACATTCATTAAATTTGAATGAACTTTTGTGATAATAATTCCTTTGTCGTAAAACGCATTCTCACAAAATTTCATGATTACTATGGCCACTCGCTATATGGGCTCGTTACACTGTGGCATCAAGAACTTTTTTTTTTGTCTATAGAGATCGAGGCACCTTAATATAACATACATAGATCTAATTACACAACTGTTTTTAATCTACTTTTGAGTTGAACTTTTGACAAATAAACAAACAAAAAAAAACTCTAAAGTTGTTAACAAATTTACTCATGCGGTTTACTCATGCAAATTTACTCATGCAGCAAAAATATGGTAAATAAATTAAATTGTTAGCGTCTATTGAGTCTTTCTTAACTCAACCAATCAGGACATAAGTTTCTAAGGCATTTGTGCTTTAGGAAGTATGTAGATAATTCAAATATACTACATTAAAAGATCACTGCAACTAATTTTATATAGATTTTTTTACTAAAAATTGTATGACAATCAATTTAACTTCCCACTTATATATTTTATAGTTCGACGCTTGGAATTTGAAAAACGACGCAAAGCTCACTACAATGAGTTCGAAGCAGTACGACTTGCACGAAAGCTAATCGAAGAGGAGCACCTGGATGATGGAGAAGATACCGAAGAGGACGGCGACTTGGATGGTGAAGAAGCTGCGGAAGAAGAAAAATCAAAAACATCCGGCACTGACTATGTGCCAGAAGACGAAGAGAATGCCGGGGAAGAGCAACAGACAGAAATCGGTACAGAATCTGTTTCTGGGACTGGTAATTCGACCAACGTGGGGCCAATGGACATAGATAACGAAGATCCATCGCATCCCTGCGCTGGCAGGCAGGAAACGTTATAAATGCACGCAGACAGACTAAAACTATTCGTATATAATAATAATTTTAAAAATAATTATATAACGTGATCTTCATTGAAACAGCAACTTAAAACATATGAAATGAAAGAAAGTATACAACAATATAGTTTTTTTTTTTTTGTTTTTTACAACATACAACATACATTAAAGAAACATAGTTTTGCATCGAATAAAAGCAAAGTTTAATTAGAAAATTAATTAAAATTTTAATTTTTTTCGAATGATTTTATTTTCATATAGAAGCTACTATAATAAATGACTAAAATGCTTCAAAATGTTTGTAATTTAAATGCGATATTCTTTTGTTCCTATGTTGGAAGTGTTTTTGTTGTGCAATAATGAAATTTCATTCAATATGTATGCTTGTTGTTTAAAATATGTAAAGTATTGCATTTTTAGTTCTTAAATTTGTTAAAACAATTTACCTAGCGAACTAGGCTCTGTCCATAGAAAAGAAAAGAAAAGAAAAGAAAAGAGAAAAAAAAGGAATCGGCTCTTCCGTATTTTATTTAAACACACACATGCAACATTTTCCTTTCACATATAAAAAACCGTCATCATATCTAAAACATTCTAAACAAAATTTAATCGAAATATTTGAATAATTCTTAAAGAGTATGTAAAGAGCCAGAACTTAACTATCTATCAATAATTTTAAGCAGCTCAAAGCATGCATTATTAGTTTAGAATAAAACATTGCATATTTAAACATTTAAATTGTTGTTGTATAGAAATTGCTAGTATGTATTTTAAACAAAAATTTTAATGAATATTAAATTAACTTCCGCTTTTGGTCTGTAAACAATTAACTCATTTTAATTAATAGCAAGTTTTTGAAATATTGAAGCAGAAACATTAATGTTGAACGAAATGTTAATCGAACTGATTTACACACCCACACTCGTAAGCTATCACACTTACATACTCACAACCATACAAATACACATAAAAATGTGTTGCAAAAAGTTTTTGTTTGTTAACATTATTTAAGTATGTAATTTATAACAAGTGCTAAAAGATCAGCATTTATTGTATGTTCAACATAAATAAGTGAATATCTGAATAAAATAAACAAAACAATTGCCGATTGTTACTCATTTGCCCCACTACAAATTTAATTATCTGTCGTTTCACATTCGCTATTGACCTCTTGAAACGAAATTCCTTGTTATTTTATATTTGTGTGTCCACTTTTTATAATACGAAACGAACGGTAAGCGAACGTTTCGTTTCAATCTGATATCTAATAAAATGTACTTTCTGTATACCAGTCGTTCACGTTCGCGTATTCGTTGAAAGATCAAACCCAATAAGCATTATTATGAGCGCTCATATTTATAACCCTAAAAAGTGGAAAATTTTGGACGATATTCAGGCCTATCATGACACTGATTTTTTTTCGCCCGGAATCGGAAAAGGAAATATCCGTTTTTAGGATAGCAGTTGACGGTTGATGAAGAAATTTGCTTTAAAAATTTCCAAAAGTTCTTGAGCTTTATATTAAAAATTGGAAATCCCCTTTTCCGATTCCGGGCGAAAAAAATTACTCATGATAGGTCTGATTATGAATGCTCATAATTATAAATCAGAGTAGTGTCTTATTTATGAAGATTTTATTACCGCTTATTATTACGAGTCTGAAATGAGTATTCTTTTGAAGGTTTTATGATCGCTCATAAATATGGGTCAGAAGCGAGTTTTTAAAGACTCCTTAATGATTTAATTGTAAGGGCTCCTAAAACTAGCACTTTTGAGCCATAATTTGAGGATATCTGGAGAGCATATCAATATGATTCAGAGTTACTTTTTTGTCGGTTAAAGCTTTTTTTATACAATTTTCCAAGAACATTGTTATTTGATTACACTACACAAAGCGAAGCTTGGTTGGGACCATGATATAATGATTTACAAGGTAGGAGTGATAGTTGTGTTTTCAATTTGGAGTTGTCAAAAACACATTGAAAAAGAGAAAACGAGAAGCAGCAAATCAGATGAAAAGTTAAAGTTTGTATTGATTTGACAACTCCCGATCGCCGCTCGTGAGAAAAAAGGTAATTGTCAAGGCTACCTTGTAAATTATTGTATCATGGATGGGACTTTAGTTTCAATGGTGATGTTAGATCGACACCTACAAAGGGAGCATGGGCGTAGCTAGGATTTTATTTGGCGGGGAAGTATTTTGTTCGTGTGACTGATACATAAAATAATTTTTTAAATAGCCCTGATCGTTAAAATAATAACCAATTTTTTTAAAAAAAAAAATATAAAATTAAATCCGAAGTGCTCGTAGCAAATTCAAAAAAAAAATATTTGCAAAAATACATTTTTTTCATTTTAAAATATCCTAATCTTAATTATGTATATAAAAGGCAAATAAAGGGTGGTTAAATTTTAAGGGCCGATGTTGAATGTGAACCACACCTAAACGTCAAGTTGTTTTTCTGCATTTCATTTGACTTTTCTCAATTTCTAACTCAATTTGAACCATGGAAAGATACACAATCGAAAAAACGCGCTAAAGATATTCAGGCTTATTATGAAAATGGTCGTTCAAATCAAAAAGCATATCGTGCACTTCGTGATTTTTTCGGTCAATTTAATCGTCCAAATGTGCGTACAATCGGTAAAATCGTGCACAAATTTGAGGAGATGTGAAAACACCAGTGCATGCTCGTACAGCTCGTACTGCAGAAAATATTGCTGTTGTTTGCGATAGTGTGGCTGAAGAGACGTCCACCTCAACTCGTCGTCGTGCTCAACAATTGCACCTCTCACGCTCGTCGTTGATGAACATTATGCATAAAGACTTGCATTTACACGCTTGCAAGCTGCTATTGACTCAAGAACTAAAGCCTCTTGACCATTTCAAGCGTCGTCAATGGTCAGAATGGTGGCAAGAAATGGCAACAGTGGATGATAAATTTTCGAAGAAAATCATCTTCAGAGATGCGGCACATTTTCACCTCAGTGGACTCGTCAATAAGCAGAATTGCCGCATTTGGGCGAATGATAATCCAAAAGTGATTGTCGAAAAACCAATGCACCCACAAAGAGTGACTGTTTGGTGCGGTTTATGGGCTGGCGGCATCATCGGGCCGTATTTTTTCCAAAATGAGGCAAAAACAGCGTCATGAGGATTTTCAATCGATTGTTTGGCGATGTTCCATAAGAATAAAGCCGAGTTTTTGCATAGATTCATAACCATGGATGAAACACAGGTCCATCACTTCACACCTGAGACGAACAAACAGTCAAAACAATGGACTGAAAGAGGAGAATCGGCTCCAAAAAAAGGCGAATACAGTTTCATCTGTAGGCAAGGTCATGGCAACAGTTTTTTGGAATGAGCGTGGGAAAATTTTCATTGATTATCTTCAAAATGGAAAACAATCAACGGCGAGTATAATCAAGAAAAAACGGCCACATTTGGCGAAATAGAAAGTGTTGTTTCATCAAGACAATTCACCAGTTCACTTATCCACTTTCGCGGTGGCCAAAAGCAATTAATTAACGTTAGAATTGCTTCCTCACGCGCCCTAATATTTATTTTATATTTATATTTTCTTTTTCCAAACTTGAAGAAATGGGTCGCTGTTTTAAGACTTACCAACAATTAAGAGGTGGAATCTGCGTTTGATGGCTCTTTTGGGGCTTTCGGCGGTTCTCACTTTAAACAGGATATCGAAGCTATTGAGCATCGCTGGGAGAAGTGTGTGGAGCTGAAAGGAGAGCACGTTGAAAAATAAAAATATTTGTGCCCAAATTTATTGTGCTTTCTTTGTTAGGTCGGGTACTTTTGTGACCACCACCCTCGTATATCAAATAATTGCAGTTGAGGCTTTTATAAAGTTTTAGTTAAGGGAATTCAGTGAAAATAGTAATTAAGTTTCAACGTTATTCAAGCAAATCCTAATATGTATATAAAAAGCAAGCACATTGCTCTCCACCCAATATCGCTCAAACTGTAATTATTTTTGCGATCAGCCTGAAAGTATGTACAGGAACATTTTTTTGATACTTATCAGTGACATGTTTGCCTTTTATGTGTGCGCATACTTTCAGGCTGAACATTTTTCAGAACAGCATGTTGTAAAAGCACTGTAATAATGGCAAAAACCAATTACAGCTTAGCGTAAATGCTTCCAACCTCTCGTAGGACATGCTTTTATACTGGTTGCTAAATAAACAAGTGAATATTGTGTGCGGCTGCCAATACAAAAGTTCCGAGTTTTAAATTCACGCTGGGTGACCATGGTTAATATACAAAAATTATCAAATGTACTGGGCATCTGTTGTAAAATAAATGAAATGTACTTACGTAATAATAATTGAATTAAAATTTAAATTTTTTTCCGAGTTTCTGAATAAGGCTTGCATAAAACCTTACGAGTACCTATATAAAACATACTATACATAAAAATTTGCATAAGTTCTTGAATAAAGATATTAATTTCATGCGTCTTTTCTTCTTTCATAGACCTTTTATATAACTTGTTTCAAGGATTATTCAAGGAAATCACTCAAAACACTCCTCCCTACATAAATTCCTTATATAAAGCTTTACTCAAGGCTTCGTAATATTTGTAAACGATTCGTTTCAACAAACGACACGATGTTGCGTTCGTGATTTTGGCATGAACCAAACAAACAATCATAACACCAACATACTTAGCTACTGAAGCATTTTAGGAATGATTTTTTCTCATATGGAAATGTGAATTTTCCTTCTTAGATTTTGCTATTTTGTGACTTTATTAAAGTTAGTTAGTTTATTCACCATGGAACTGCTATTTTGGCATATATTTTTTCTTTGTACCATTAATACTAAAGGCTGTAGGCATACCCCAAAAAGTGAATAAAACGTTGCATATGCTTAAAAAAGTTTGCGAAAAGGAAACCTACCCCTGTAAGGGGTAAGACATAATTCTACGTCAAAAGATATTTCAAATCTTATTTTTGATTTGTAATACATAGGTTGAGGTGGGATAATGTGCACCACGGGGTGATGTGTAACACGGCGTTTTTTTGTACAAAATGTTAACATATGAGTGAATGAACAACTATGATATGTTTCTTTGTTATATGTTTCTTTGTTTTTCATAAATGTTGGAAGTAGGCAGGCATACATTTCATTAGAGTTCTTAAAAAGCGTGAACAATTTTTGTTAAAAGGTTTTTTTTAAAAATATACAAAAAATAGCGTTTCGGATAAAATTTTCTTCAGCTTTTAAAAGTGAGTAGGTAGATGTAAAATGTGGTATTGTTTAATAAGTTTAAATAAAACAAAACATTTTACATTATTTTGCGTTGTGGTAAAATTCCATTAATGAGAAAAGGTGAACACTAGGGTGATGCGTAACACTCACGAGGTGATGATGTGTAACACATCTTACACATTATAATTGTCATTAAAGAGGCAACAACGTCAAACTTTGAAATGCAATCACATCAACGGCATTAAAAGAGATCGATCCAGTTCGTTCTATTCAGCCCAGAACTAAATACAATCGTGGAAGTCAATGAAAAGCTGTGTTCTAACAATGCCACAGAAACGTGTAGGTA
Source organism: Coremacera marginata (assembly GCA_914767935.1). NCBI lineage: Eukaryota > Metazoa > Arthropoda > Insecta > Diptera > Sciomyzidae > Coremacera > Coremacera marginata. The sequence goes on along the minus strand of OU612047.1, from coordinate 31,386,933 downwards.
CAGTTACAGGAGTTGGAAAAAAAAGAAAAATATGGAAAAGAAAACCAAACAAATGACAAAGAAAGCTGCAGGTGCTCAGTCGCAAAACCAGTGCTCCTTGGCGTCATGCGAATAAGTTCAAGATTTTTGCATGATTTGTTGCGATTTTTTGCCAAAACCTTTAAATCACAAAAATTCTCTTCGAATGCAATAAATGCAAGTGGCTTTTCATTTTTTGTGAGCCATTTTTTTTTGTGAGAATTGCTACTCCCATATGGATATTTCCAACGAATAACCATTTTACATTTGAAATGCATTTTTTTTCTTGCAATTAATATAGACATTCATATATTCTATTGAAGTAAACTAAAATTTTATTTTAATTTCAACGTACAGTGAATCAAAAAAGTTTAGGCACAGATGTATTCTCAAAGTTTGTAACTAAATAACTTTTTCCACCTAACGAGAAAAAAATATAATGGCATCATTTGAAAATTTAAAATAACTGCCTGTAAGCGCCTTTGCATACTCCCAACTAGGTTCGATGTCTTTTCGGGTGTTATGTTTTCCCATTCTTGGCGAAGGGCCACCTTTAGTGAATCTTTTGATGATATGCGATGGCTCCGCATTTTTTTCTCTAATAATTGCCAAATATGTCCAATAGCATTCATATCTGGCGACTGTGGAGGTGTTTTGAGCTGTTGACAATGGTAGATAAGCCATTCCTGCACAAGGTATGGCGCATGTTTCGGGTCGTTATCTTGCTGGAACAAAAATGGCTTCCCATTCATGCTCATCTTTTCAACACTAGGAAACAAATTGTCTTTCAAAATATTCAAATGAAGAGCACTTATTAATTTTTTCATCTCCAAAGACAAAATTTCCCACTTCAGAAGCCGCCATACACCCCCACACCATGACATTACCAACGCCGTGTTTGACTGTTTTAATTATGTTTTTTTCTTGGAGCTCATTGTTTGGTTTCCGCCAAACTTTTTGTGCACCATCTGATCCAAAAAGGTTGAACTTCGATTCATCACTAAATATTACACTGTTCCAGAATAATTCCGATTGATGTACATGAAGTTTTGCAAACTCCAGCCTCTTTTTCTTATTAATAGCCGAAATAAATGGTTTGCGCAGAGGAACTTTTCCATGAAAACCAGCTCTATGTAGAGTATTGCGTATTGTTTTGGCGATTGAAGTTTCTATTGAAATTTTGCTGCATTTCATTGCATAATTTTACAGCCGAAATCTTAGGATTTTGGGCCACTGCAGCTACTACAGTGCGCTTCTGGTGCGGTGTTAATATTTTTGGGCGTCCAGATCTGCTTGGGGAACAGGAGGTGAACCTTCCATGGCAACGTGTCTGACTGCCTCAACCTGGCGAGGCCAGCATTATCCATGTCGAAATCGTCCCAAGTCGACTCAAACCTAAACGTGGTGTTCCCTGGGCTACGGCAAACTGGCATCCGTCAGTTTGACGGCAAATTTAAAAAAAATCATTTCAATGAAAAGTTTGAAAAGAAATATGAGAAAAATGATCCGCAAATCTGGTGACGACCACCGCAAACGAAAAACTGATAATGATTTATGGATATGCACCTGGAATGTCCGAACTCTTAATTGGGAAGGTGCCTCTATCCAACTGATTGATATCTTGGAAAGATACAAAGCTGATATAACTGCAATCCAAGAAATGCGATGGAAGGAACAGGCTTGCTCTCGGCAAGCATCCTGTGATATCTACTACAGCGGCCATGCGGAGAAGCACGAGCTTGGGTGCGGATTTGTAGTTGGCAAGAGATTACGGCATCACGTCCTGCGATTCACTCCTGTGAACTTGCCATAATCCGCATCAAGGCTAAATTCTTTCATATAAGCCTAATATGTGCGCATGCTCCGCACAGTCTTGACAGCAATAACACGGCTTAAGAACAATAAAGCCGCGAGAGCCGATGGTCTACCCGCTGATCTGTTTAAGAACGGAGGCGAAGCTCTATTTAAATGCATTCACTAGCTTCTATGCAGAATATGGTCGGAAGAATGCATTCCAAACGATTGGAAACTCAGTGTACTCTGCCCAATCCACGGTTCTGTCTAGCGTATTATGCGAAAGACTGAAGCCCATCGTAAACCAACTGATTATCAGTGTGGCTACAGACCAGGAAAATCTACCACCGACCAGATATTCACGCTACAACAAATCTTGGAAAAGACCATAGAGAAGCAAATCGACACCCACCACCTTTTTGTCGATTATAAAGCCGCTTTCGACAGTCCAATAAGGAATCACCTATACTCCACCATGTCTGAATTTGGTATACCTGCAAAATTAATCCGTCTATGCAGGATGACACTGAGCAACACCAGCAGTGCAATAAAAATCGGGAAGGACCTCTGTCCCCCATTTGTTACCAAACGAGGTTTCAGACAAGGTGATTCTTTATCGTGCGACTTTTTTAACCTAATCATGGAGAAGATCATCCGAGCTGCTGATCTGAGACAAAGCGGCACGATATTCTAAGATAAGAGTGTTATGCTGCTAGTGTATGCCGATGATATTGATATCATTGGAAATAACACACGCGAAGTCAGTGCAGCATTCTCCAAATTAAAAAAAGAGTCGAGTCGCATGGGTCTTGCAGTAAACGCAGATAAGACGAAATTTCTGGTGTCAACAAACAAACAGTCCCAGCGTATTGGCACCCACGTCACTGTTAACAACACCTCCTTCGAGGTTGTGAAGGACTTCGTCTACCTCGGTTCCAACATTAACTCCACCAACAATATCAGTAGAGAGATAAAACGAAGGATAACTTGCTAACAGGTGTTACTTTGGGCTCAGTAGGCATTTGGGAAGCAGAGCCCTCTCTCGACGAACAAAAGTCACGCTATATAAGTCACTAATAATGCCCGTCCTGTTATATGCAGCATAAACTTGGACGTTGAGCAGCTATGAGGAAAACATTCTTCGTAAAATCTACGGACCAATCTGCGTCAATGGCGAGTACCGAATACGATGGAACGATGAGCTGTATGAGTTATACGCCGTCATCGACATAATAAAGCGCATAAAAATCGAGCGGCTTCGCTGGCTAGGTCATGTTGAGCGGATGGAAGACGACGCTCCAGCGAAGAAAATATTCGATTCGGTACCCAGCGGCGGACAACGCAGAAGAGGACGACCGCATCTCAATTGGAGGGACCAAGTGGAGGACAACCTGACGAAACTTGGAGCTTCCAACTGGCGCCAGCAAGCGCAAAACAGAAATGGCTGGCGCAATTTCTTACAACAGGCGGAAACCGACTTACGGTTGTAGGCGCCATCTAAGTAAGTAAGTAAGTAAGTAGATCTGCTTTCACGCTTTAATTTTCCCGTATTTATGTAATGTTTTATAATGTTTCGCACACTCGTATAGGACCTCATCACCAATTTTACGATGAGATTTTTGCTGCACATGAAGGTTTATAATAACTTTTCGAATATCTACCGAAATTTCTGTACGACTGCTCATTTTGCTCATATAATCACGTCATGAAGATCAACTTCATTCACTGAAGGTCGTCAAATCAATTGACAATTGGATGGCTGCGCACTAATTTTGTGCAGAAAACGGAAAAGATCAAAGAGAACTTATATATTACCGTTATATTTGCAAAAACAAGGTACACATACAGCCTGTGCCTAAAATTTTTTCATATGCATTTTTTCTTCTTCCGCTTATATTTCGAGTAGTGTATAAAGTAAAGGAATTTTTTTGTGTCAATTTTTCAATTAAAATTCATCTAATGATACTAACTGCATTAAAAAGTTGGCCAAATTAGTTGCTTTTAAGTATTAAAGCAAAGTTCTTATCAGAAAAATTGACTGTGCCTAAACTTTTTTAATTCACTGTATGTGTGTGTGTGAAATAAGAATCAGATAGATTTACGTGATATTGCTATTATTTCAAACTACATTAACTAAAAATAAAAAAAATGTCTTTAGACCAACATTTTGTTGATGTTACACATCACCCCACCGATTTGAAAAAGACCAAAAAAATCATGTACGAAATTTTTATTCTACTTCATCCAATTCTCAAAATATTAAACAGCCATGAAAATACTTACTTCAAATTGGTTCTTCTGCAAGGAATAGGCGTTTAAACCAATCAAAAGTGAAATTTCTTAAGGCGGTCTTCTCATTGAGCATCTTTTTTTTTTTTTACTTTTTTTTTTGCATTTATTTATAGCTTGGGTAGTTGTGAATATGCCCCTAAAAGGATTTTTAGAAATTCGAAATACTTTAGAAGATACAGCCTTTTTTGTGAAGCAAGGTCTTCGTCAAAATGAGCTATAAAAAAATTACTTCAAACTTTAAACGCGTTTATCTCGAACCCACGTTTTTCGAACTGGCGGCCATGATATCTCCAGTTCAACTGAACCGATTTTCATGAAACAAAGTGGAATCGACGCAGAATTGTCACCATTCTCGGGTGAACCTCGACCATAATTTTAAAAAAATTTTTACTATTTTTTTTTTACACTAAACTACAAAAAAAAACCCGAAATTGAAATTTTTTTTTGAATGGCCGCCATTTTGTCAAAAAAAATCACAAAATTAAGCTTGAGGTTCAACCGAGAATTACATCTATACTGATTATAACCCCGTTATTTTTTTCATTTCAGACGATCCGGAGACCCGGAATCGTGGCCGCCGTGACGACACCTTTTTTTTTCACCACCAACTTTGAAGTCTCATTACTTTTTGAACAGCCCACGTATCGAGGCAAAAAAAATTTTTTTATTTACTTTGAACCTTTTGTAATACAATAAATAAAAAAAGTTTTCAATTATTCTTTGCGTTTTCAAATAAGAATTTTTTTAAAAAGGGTCCAAAAAACGGGTTTTGAATGAGAAGACCGCCTTAATACTTTTATTGGAGCATTTACAAATTTGCTACACATCAACCCACTTCAGCCTTAATAATTATGTATTTAATTTAAAATCATCAATTTTTATAATTTTTTTTTTAATAAAGTTCTTAAATCAGTTCTATTAGTAAAAAAAGTTTTATCTTCTACTTACCCAGGAAAAAAAAGAATTGAGATTCCAACTCATAGTCAAATGAGTAAAACCACGTGTTATTTGTTTCTCGGTGAGAGTTCAAATCTTTATTTTATTTTTCTTTAATTTCCATTTTGCGTTTTACAATATTTCATAAAATTTTATTTAACAGTTTTAAATCAATAATATATTTTTAAAAAAATTATCAATTTTTTCTATATTGAATCCTATTAAGTTTATTATATAGTATAAGCGACACAGCTGGTTAGAGTATTAAATTTGTACAAAAATTGATACATTTTTTTTTTTTGGGTTTGTAACAGCGCTACAGAAATCTGAGCACAAAATCATATTATAGCAGGCAAAATTAAAAATGTGAAACAAAAATTTTTTTAACAGCATCCTCAACAGCTGGTTTTTAATAATTGTTCTAAAATTATTTATAAAAAAATATGCTTCAACATTTAATATAGCCTGCAGTAAGAAAAAAGTTATGCTCGGATTTTGTGGCGGAAAATAGAGCAGGTGTTGAAAATTTTATAGATCTTCTATAAGTTTTATTGAATTTTGGATGGTTTGAATTGATTGGTTTTTTTTTCCTGGTAGCTTTTCTAAAACTAGCCAAAGAACGTCATTTGTTGACTTAAATTCGTTTGTACATATATCCTTTTTTTTTTATTTTTAGCATAAAGTTTGCGCTCTCTCGTTTTATGTTGTTGATTTTTTCTTTCTTATGTTTTAATTCGATGTTCATTCGAAAACTTTTGCTAAAATTAGTTGCGGATTCTAAAAAAAATTCCATGAATTCATTTCAATAAAATTTTCTAGCTCGTTTGTTCGTTCAATTTTGATTTTAGATATAATTTTTTTTTAGGTTTTTTTATAAATTTTTATATTTTTTTTGGATTTTTTTTTTTAATTTTTCAAAGCGAAAAATTTATTTTATTTGCTAATGTTATTTAAATCGTTTAATATTTTTTTAAAGCAACACAAAATCTAATAAATATTATAATTTTTTTTTTTTAATATTTTTTTTTCGCAGTTTATTTATTACTTTTGCGTTAAAGAAGCGTTAATCGTAGTAGTAATAGTTTTCGTTAAATTGTCTAAGTTTAAAATATATCTTGTTTTTTTTTTAATAACAAATAAAGCAAACAATACATATAAATATATATTTATATAAATGAATAAATTACATTTTCGATTATAATATAATTATAAGCATTTTTATGAGCTCGAACAAGATGCGTTTTTTAGTTGTTCGAAAACTTTTCTTAACAAGCATTTTTTTTTTTTTTTTTGATTTTTTTTTTAATATATTTCCATAATTTCACACTTTTTTTTTAACTTGTTTTTAACAAGATAAACATGGTTCTATAAATAGTTTTAAAATAATAGTCTGAGTAACACACAAAATTTCAATGCACTGCAAAAAATTGACAAAATATTACCGATGCTCTGCCAATTTGTTGGAGGCATTAATATTTTGGTGTTTTTTTTTCCTTTTGTTTTAAAATAGGCAAAAAATTGTTGTTATAAGCACTTTAAGCAGTTGCCCACCTTGCAACCTTACTAAGCAAAGTGTGCAAATGCCTTAAAATCACAATTAAAAAAACAACAAATTTTCGCCCACCAATTTTAATAATTGTTTAAAGAATGTATTTAAAAGTTGACATCTATATTTGTACTAAAATTAAATTTTCTCAATGCAGTTGCTTAACGAGCATTTGCAAGTTAAGTAAGCGCCTTAAATTTTTATAAAATTCAGTTGCAAAATAAATGTCAAATTTTTTTTATTCTTACAAAATAAGGGCAATTAAAATCCTTACATAGAGATAAAAAACATTTTTTGTTTGGTTAAGTTAATATGTTGATTAGTTTTATATACTTTTTTCTAGTTCATAATTTTCCATATTCGTTTCCATTATATATTTGCTCTCAGTGTAGCTCAAGCTACACTGATTGTGGTTCAGCTACATGCTGTTATTGTTGTCGACTATTCTACACCATCGGTGTCTAAGCCAACATATGTTGGGTACCTGGTGGAGTTTTATAGCTTGGATAACAGCTGTTGAGTTGGTTCTTAGCAAAGAACTGCGTGTAATCCTGAAAAGATAAGTGAGAGTGTTGAATTAGTTAAATTTATGTTTGAGGAAATGATACTATTTTTCATTTGTTTTGGGAATATTTTCAATATAAAATTAGTTAGAAGAATGTACACTCAAAAAATTCTGAATTTGACTAAAAATGTTTGTAACTTTTTAACAAAACGATTATTTAAAATGAATAAATTTGATTAACTATTGATTTGTATTAAAGAAAAATTTTTTATATTAACAAAATTTCTTTATGTTAACTAAAATCTGGTAGGTTAATTTTACAAAAATATTTCGCTTCTGCTTCACAAAAAAGTTTATTCAATTTGAATAAATATCAGTAAATTTGTATTCTAATTGAAGAAGGATTTGGTAAGTTAACAAAAATTCTTCAAATACCAACCATTTTAAGCTTACCAAATTTCATCATGTAACAAAATTTAACAAAATTTTAATGTAACAAAAAAGTTTGTTAATTTGACGAAATTTATTAAGAATGTTGGAGTCATATTAAAGAAGTTTGTTTTATTTAAAGAAAAACATTGTTTAATTTGATATGATTGACAGAATTTCTTTTAACTTAAATAATTTGGTTTTCTTTCATTAAAGAAATTACTTCAAATTTACTACAATCTGGTAGGTAAATTTAAGGAGAATATTTTGTGGCTATTTGACGAACATTTTATTTAAATTGAATAAACTTCATCAAATTTTAATTTATATTGAAGAAGGATCTGTTAAATTAGGCTTACAAAATTTCCTCATGTACGAAATTTACCTTATTAAATTAATAAAAGAGTTTGTTAATTTGAAGAAATTTATTTAGTATAGTATAGTATAGTATAGTATAGTATAGTATAGTATAGTATAGTATAGTATAGTATATTATAGTATAGTATAGTATAGTATAGTATAGTATAGTATAGTATAGTAAAGTATAGTATAGTATAGTTCAGTATAGTATTGTATAGTATAGTATTGTATAGTATAGTATAGTATTGTATAGTATAGTGCTTTATAGTATAGTAAAGTGTTGTATAGTATAGTATAGTATAGTATAGTATAGTATAGTATAGTATAGTATAGTATAGTATAGTATAGTATAGTATAGTATAGTATAGAATATTATAGTACAGTATAGTAGTGTTGTATAGTATATTATAGTGTTGTATAGTATAGTATAGTATAGTATAGTATAGTATAGTATAGTATAGTATATTATAGTATAGTATAGTATATTATAGTATAGTATAGTATAGTATAGTATAGTATAGTATAGTATAGTATAGTATAGAATAGAATAGTATAGTATAGTAATTGTATACTAATAGTATAGTATAGTATAGTATAGTATAGTATAGTATAGTATAGTATAGTATAGTATAGTATAGCATAGTATAGTATAGTATAGTATAGTATAGCATAGTATAGTATAGTATAGTATATTATAGTATAGTATAGTATAGTATAGTATAGTATAGTATAGTATAGTATAGTATAGTATAGTATAGTATAGTATAGTATAGTATAGTATAGTATAGTATAGTATAGTATAGTATAGTATAGTATAGTATAGTATAGTTCAGTATAGTATTGTATAGTATAGTATTGTATAGTATAGTATAGTATTGTATAGTATAGTGCTTTATAGTATAGTAAAGTGTTGTATAGTATAGTATAGTATAGTATAGTATAGTATAGTATAGTATAGTATAGTATAGTATAGTATAGTATAGTATAGTATAGTATAGTATAGTATAGTATAGTATAGTATATTATAGTATAGTATAGTATAGTATAGAATATTATAGTACAGTATAGTAGTGTTGTATAGTATATTATAGTGTTGTATAGTATAGTATAGTATAGTATAGTATAGTATAGTATAGTATAGTATAGTATAGTATAGAATAGTATAGTATAGAATAGAATAGTATAGTATAGTAATTGTATACTAATAGTATAGTATAGTATAGTATAGTTTAGTATAGTATAGTATAGTATAGTATAGTATAGTACAGTATAGTATAGTATAGTATAGTATAGTATAGTATAGTATAGCATAGTATAGTATAGTATAGTATAGCATAGTATAGTATAGTATAGTATAGTATATTATAGTATAGTATAGTATAGTATAGTAAAGTATAGTATAGTATAGTTCAGTATAGTATTGTATAGTATAGTATTGTATAGTATAGTATAGTATTGTATAGTATAGTGCTTTATAGTATAGTAAAGTGTTGTATAGTATAGTATAGTATAGTATAGTATAGTATAGTATAGTATAGTATAGTATAGTATAGTATATTATAGTATAGTATAGTATAGAATATTGTAGTACAGTATAGTAGTGTTGTATAGTATATTATAGTGTTGTATAGTATAGTATAGTATAGTATCGTATAGTATAGTATAGTATAGTATATTATAGTATAGTATAGTATATTATAGTATAGTATAGTATAGTATAGTATAGTATAGTATAGTATAGTATAGTATAGTATAGTATAGAATAGTATAGTATAGAATAGAATAGTATAGTATAGTAATTGTATACTAATAGTATAGTATAGTATAGTATAGTATAGTATAGTATAGTATAGCATAGTATAGTATAGTATAGTATAGTATAGCATAGTATAGTATAGTATAGTATAGTATATTATAGTATAGTATAGTATAGTATAGTATAGTATAGTATAGTATAGTATAGTATAGTATAGTATAGTATAGTATAGTATAGTATAGTATAGTATAGTGTTGTATAGTGTATTATAGTGTTGTATAGTGTATTATAGTGTTGTATAGTATTGTATAGTATAGTATAGTATAGTATAGTATAGTATAGTATAGTATAGTATTGTATAGAATAGTATAGTATAGAATAGAATAGTATAGTATAGTAATAGTATACTAATAGTATAGTATAGTATTGTATAGTATAGTATAGTATAGTTTAGTATAGTATAGTATAGTTTAGTATAGTATAGTTTAGTATAGTATAGTATAGTATAGTATAGTATAGTATAGTATAGTATAGTATAGTATAGTATAGTATAGTATAGTATAGTACAGTTTAGTATAGTATAGTATAGTATAGTATAGTATAGTATAGTATAGTATATTATAGTATAGTAAAGTAAAGTAAAGTAAAGTATAGTATAGTATAGTTTAGCCATATTGAAAAGTATTGAAAAGAGAACTCATGATAGAATAAAAGAAGGTAGATGGCACTTCGGTCTGCGCTCTTTTTCTCATAGCCAGAATTGTCAAAGTCAAACAAAACAACCAAAAACCGATTTTCCAAACGCACTGCATGTAAGGTTATACGTAGTTTGTGGAAGATCTTCAGCAATTTTACGTAATTTTAGCAGCGGCATACACGCACCTGTTCAAAGCAGAAATATGCAGTGAAGAAAGAAATCATGTATATCATGGCAGCGCATTGCTCTTCCGCTCCCGGCTTGCATTTAATATATTTTATTTCATTGATTTACAACGCAGTGTGGTATCGAGCAGTTGAAATGAGTTTAATAACTATAACAACTCTAAGCAGCACATTTTTTTAAAATAATTCATTTACATTTTGTCACTTTCCGCTTTCTCATCGCATTCAGATTTTCTATGAGCTGTCAAATTCGTTTTGACAGTTTCAACGGTCTGCCTCTCCAAAATGCATCTACCTTCTCTTATTATTCAATGCGTGAACTAAACTGCGACAAATTTTTCAAGCCCTGCTATATATTTGTGTCTCTCTCCAACTACAGCGTGTTCGTAAGCTTTGAGTGTGTGTGAAATGCAAGAGTTGGTGCCGTTACTTTTTAATGTACACTACCTTTTATGTTCTGCCTTTGATGGCAGATCGTAAAAAACTAAAATTTTGTAATTTTGTTCAGATGGTTGCTGTTGCCACGCCCACTTTTTCGCCCATATATGCATCTATAAAAAAAATGGATGTAGGCATATACGTATATGGGTATATCACGTAAAGATTCTAAGCCACTTAGATTTTTTTCCAAGCCACTTAGCTACTATTTTCTCTTTCCAAACCTGAAGAAATGGCTAGGCGGAAAGAGATTCACCACCAGAGAGGAGCTCATCACCGAGACAGAGGCCTACTTTAAGGACCTTCCGAAAACGTATTTTTCAGATGGGATAAAATAATTCGAGGAATATGGGACGAAGTGTATCGAGCTAAAAGGAGACTATACTGAGAAATTAAACGTTTTTTTGTCGTAAAAATCATTTCTTGTTTAATTTTTCACTGAATTATCAAACTGTACTCGTTTAAGGGCTTTGTGCCTCTCTTTTGTCTAATTTTGACTTTTATAATATTCAATAATTCCCGAAATAAAATCGTCGTCTAACTTACGCGCTTGATTTTTCTAGGCCTGCAAACAGGTCCCTGGGCCAAAAGACGACGCTCCTCATTTTCCTTAGCAGCTTGTTCCTTGTACTCCGGTGGGGGCCACTTCAAGTCTCCACGCATATTGATGCCTCCTGCAAGATAAGGAAAAAAAAAAACAATTTGAGGATAGTATATAAGGATAAAGTCATAAAGCCTTTTGTAGCGCGAAAAATGCAAAGAAAAAAAATTTACCTTGAAAGCTTAAAGCTGCTGGCTGCGAGCTAAAAACTGGCGCTGGGCTTTGACTAAGTGGAGTCTCTTTTCGCAACGTTATAATGCCAGGGCTACCACCGCGATAATCCTGTGGATAGGGTTGTGGCTGTTGTTGTTGTTGTTGTGGTTGTTGAGGCTGTGAATAAGAATTATATTGATTTTGTTGAGGTTCAAATGTATATTGCGGTTGTTGTTGTTGTGGTTGGGGTTGATATTGATTTGATTGGGCTTGATAATCTGGTTGATCCTGTGATGGAGCAAATTTTTGTTGATATATATGTGGTTGTTGTTGTTGATTATGAGCCCAACTTGGTTGTTGCTGCTGATAAGGAGCAGCAGCTACTTGACGTTGTTGGGATAAAGCACGATAATGAGGCTGTTGCCCCTGTTGTTGTTGTTGCTGTTGTTGCTGTGATGAATATGGTGATGGCTGCTGATATTGTTGTTGTTGGTGTTGCTGTGGTAACGTTTGCTGGGCTTGGGTTGGTGGCTGGTAATGATCATACGATGAGGCACGATATGTTGGCTGTTGTTGTATGCATGCATGCATATTGTATGTTTTCGGGGGATTTCGGGGTGTACAATAATATATAAAACCGGGTACAAATCACGTGCACAGGACAAAGAAGTAGAGACATAAAAGAGGGAGAGACAGATAGAACAAATATAAACACTTAGTTTTTTTTTGTATATATCAGACGCTAGATACATTGGAGAAAAGTAATGTTAACAAGGTGTTAGCGGTTAAAGAGTAACGGTAAGTTAAGTTTAAATTAACGCTAATAACGTTAAGTGTTTGTAATATAAGCTTTTTTTTTTGTTTCAATTTGGCTGCAAAAATTGTAAAAAGAAAATGAAAAAGAATTAAAATAGCAAATTAAAAAACATGGTTAAAAAGCAAAAAATAAGCATTATTTGTAGATAAAAAAAACAATATAAAACATTAAAAAAACCGAACATACAAAACTGGGTAACAGGATTTAACAAAGCACAATAATAAAATCTTGACACAGTGCTGATGAGATGTTGGTGATAAAGAGTTGCGAGGTTTTATATTTATATAAATCGAAAGTATGCATCTTTAACAATAAAAATGCGCGTTATTATGACTCATCATTGACTACAACAACAGCTTATACATCATTTTCAAAACTAAAAACCACCAGTTTTTGTTTTGAAAATCTAAAATTTCCTTAGTTATAATTGAACTTATATTAAAAACAAAAATATGTACCTTTGTTTTAAGAAAGTAAGAAGAATTTTAATTTAAAAATAAAGTTTTCATTAAAAAATACATTTTTTTTGGGTAAGAGAGAAATAGCTAGTATGACTTATTCATTCTTTGCTTGCTTGCTAACAACCGTTCTATAGCTTGCACCAGAACGTCAGATCTTCGACATTGTCGGTCGTGAGTTCAAGCCTTGTTGTGGCAGAACTTTTATTATATTTTTTTGGCTGTTTTTTTTTTTTTTTAATGAAAAAGGAACAACCCCTTATTCGTCGATGCAGCTGTGACCGGTAGCAAAATAATTGTTCTTCAAGTTCAAGAAAATTTTAATAAAAGAATTATTCAATTCCTCATCAGAATCACTGCACAATATTTTTTTTAGGTGAAATATCATTTAAAAAAAATTCAAATTTAAATTTTATGTGATTTAACAAAACCCATATTTTGGAAACTAGGCAAATTTAACTCTCAAAAGAGGTAAACGAAAAAAACGAACGAAAATGGCCATTTTAGTCCTTGAAAGGACTTTGACCGAGCTTCTTATGATCAATTGTGTTGTGTGTGATGTGAAATGTTTGCACACAAATGATCGAGAACTGGACCTACATGTTTTACACCGACTCCGAACGGCTTATGTTCTCAAGAAGCTTTTCATGGCAGTTTTTACTCTCTGAGGTTTGCCACTGTCTGCAGAGAGGTGACGGCAGAACAGAAAAATTAATTCAATTGAAAAAACTTTCTGTGTCGGATGGAGGATTCGAACCTGGGTTCTCTGGCGTAAGAGTCACACACTCTACCCACTACGCCACGGCCGCCACAAAAGAGGTAAACTCACCTAAAATCAATATTCTACTTTTTTTTCAAAAACGATTTCTGTCTGAACTGAATAAATTATTTTTTATATTTCAACTTTTTTTTTTAATGGCTAATTTGACAAGAAATTATTTTTAAAGAAAAATTTAAGAACATTTCCAGAGTTGCCATAGTATTAGATATCTCAATTGCATATCGTAGTTTAGACAAATACAAAAAAGCGCATTAAAACTGTGCCGCTGCAAGCGAAGCTTTATTTAGTTCAAGCAAAAAGAATTGTCTTCAATACTGCCTAAGTATACGCCCAATATGTTAAAAAACACTTCAAGTTTTTAAATCAATTTTACATAATTGGTATGATATGAAATAGAAGCTATAGATTTTCTACTACTTTTTGCTACTATTTCAATTTGCGGTAAATGCAGCTAAATCAGCTTAACATGCTGCAATCGCTAGCATTTGACTACCTGTTGATGTGATGTTGGTTGTTGTTGTTGCTGTGGTGCGTAATTGGGTGTCACACCAACTACGGAGCCCGGAGTTTGGTATTGATTTTGAGCATAACCAGTTGATTTTGGTACTGGTGGACGTATTGGTTTCCAGCCACTGGTTTGCTGTTGATCATTTTGGTAGCTATTTGGTTCAAATGATGATGGTTGTTGGTATTGCTGCTGCAGTTGTTGTTGTTGTTGATGTTGTTGTGGACATTGCTGTTGTGGTGGATATTGTGGCTCATACATGGCTGGACACACAGGTTCTTGTGTTGCTGGCCTGTTGTATTGAGACTGAACGTGTTGAATTGGCTGCTGTTGTTGTTGAGGCGCTTGATATTGTTTGGATTGTGGTTGTTGTTGCTTTTGTTGGGGTTGGGGTTGGTATTGTTGTTGTTGGTGTTGTTGGGGTTGATATTGCTGATGTTGTGCCCCAGGCTGCTGATTGCACGCTGACTGATAATGTTGTTCCTGCGGCTGATTTACATGTGGCTGATGATGTTGCTTCTGCTGATACTGAGTGGGATAAGGTGAAGCTTGACGTGCAACGGGAATTGTACCTTGGATGTTATTATAAGTAGGACCCTGTGAAAATGTGGTCAAAAGCGAAATTTTTGTTGTTGTTATGAACAGGATTTATTGGGGGGGTTTAAAAATGAGAATTTTTAAAAATGTTGTAGATGGCATTTAAAGCAAAGAAACACCATAAATCAATGAGTTCAAAAGTGTATGGTACGAAATGCTGCTTTTGCGAACTTTTTGTTGTTGTGTGAAGTTTTTTTAAAGATACATAAACTACAAATGGCTTTCATGGCATTTAACACAAAAAAAAAGAGATTTATTTTTATTTATTTATTTGCATGTAAAAAGAAATTGAAACCACAAACTTTCAACTCTGTTAATAATATTGAAACATTTTATAACGAAATTTAAGAAAAAACTTGAGGTTAATTGTTTTTCAAAACTTAAATAATTTTATTTAAAATTTATTTATTTTTTATTTTTATTTTTTGAATTTTTGTTTTTTTTTTTATATTTTACTACTTTATTTATTACTATTTCTATTTTTATTAAAAATAGATTCTAATGCTAATTGAGCTAAAGTTGGAGCTCAAGTTCGAGTTTAAGTTAGAGTTCCCAATGAACCATAAGCGAAGGTTTTGAGTAAGGTGAGAGTTTTGCGAACGTTTTTGGTTAGAATTTTTTTTTTCTTAATTTTTTCTTTTTTATTTTGTCGCTTAAAAGTGCTTGTTATAAAAGATTAAATTCGTGAAAGCTTTTCCCATAAAGAAAAAATGTGCATATTTTGCGAAATTCATTAAAAACTTATTTTGAGAAGCTAAAAAACTATATTTGACTATATTTGATAATTATAAATAGTATTATGCAATAATAAAATTTATAATTCAAAAAGGTTCTTTTTTTTAACTCAATATTGAACAAAAAAAGGTTTGTTTTTGAGAGGCAATTCAGTCCAAAGATTGATACAAAAAGGGTTCAATTTCGTTTCGGTTTTTTACAAAAGAACTTTTGTATGGTTCATTTTTGAACTCATTTCCGAAGAAAAAACAGTTTGTTTCTGAGAGGCATTTATGTCCGGCGATTGATTCAAAAAGGGTTAATTTCCGAGTGCCGAAAAAGAACTTTTATGGTTCTTTTTTTAACTCATTTGCGAACAAAATAAGGTTCGTTTTTGAGAGGCATTTTAGTCCGACGAATGATATAAAAAGGGTTCATTTATGAGTGCCGAAAATGAACGTTTCTACTCGAAAAGGTTCAAGGTTTCTACCCGAAAAGGTTCACTGGGTTTGTTTGATTGGATTTGAAACGATTTGATTTGATGTGAGTTTGATTTGATTTCAGTGTGATTTGATTTAATTCAATTTGAGTTTGCTTTCATTTGATTTTGACTTTAATTTGATTTGATTTTGACATTGATTTTGAATTGAATTTGATTTTATTTTATTGGATTAAATTTGGTTTGATTTGATTTAAGTTGAATGGATTTGAATTAATTTGATTTGATTTGATATAATTTAATTTGGTTTGATTTGATTTGATTTGATTTGATTTGATTTGATTTGATTTGATTTGATTTGATTTGATTTGATTTGATTTGATTTGATTTGATTTGATTTGATTTGATTTGATTTGATTTGATTTGATTTGATTTGATTTGATTTGATTTGATTTGATTTGATTTCATTTGATTTCGTTTGTTTTAATGTGATTTGATTTAAGTCAGTTTAATTTTTGATTTGATTTTATTTGAT
Source organism: Coremacera marginata (assembly GCA_914767935.1). Lineage (NCBI taxonomy): Eukaryota > Metazoa > Arthropoda > Insecta > Diptera > Sciomyzidae > Coremacera > Coremacera marginata. The sequence goes on along the minus strand of OU612047.1, from coordinate 31,370,377 downwards.
TTCATTTGCTTTGATTTGATTTGATTTGATTTGATTTAATATGCTTTGCTTTGATTTGATTTTAATTATTTTTATTTGCTTTGATTTTATTTGATTTCATTTGACTTGATTTGATTTAGTTTGATTTGATTTAATTAGATTGGTTTGATGGTTTGATTTGATTTGGGTTTATTTGATTTAAAATGGTTTAATTTGAATCAATTTGATTTTTGATTTTATTTGATTTGCTGTGTTTTGCTTTGATTTGAGTTCTTTTAATTTTAGTTGATTTAAGTTGGTTTGATTTGATTTAATTTGATTTTTGCTTTGATTTGGCTTATTTTTGGGTGATTTTATTTGATTTGGTTTAGTTTGATTTGATTTGATTTGATTAGATTTAAATTGGTTTGATTGGATTGCTTTTAATTTGATTTGATTCGGTTTGTTTTGATCTGATTGGATTTGATTTAATTTAATTTTTATTTAATTTTTGATTTGATTTGATTTGATTTGATTTGATTTGATTTGATTTGATTTGATTTGATTTGATTTGATTTGATTTGATTTGATTTGATTTGATTTGATTTGATTTGATTTGATTTGATTTGATTTGATTTGATTTGATTTGATTTGATTTGATTTGATTTGATTTGATTTGATTTGATTTGATTTGATTTGATTTGATTTGATTTGATTTGATTTGATTTGATTTGATTTGATTTGATTTGATTTGATTTGATTTGATTTGATTTGATTTGATTTGATTTTATTTGATTTGATTTGATTTGATTTGATTTGATTTGATTTGATTTGATTTGATTTGATTTGATTTGATTTGATTTGATTTGATTTGATTTGGTTTGATTTGATTTGATTTCATTTGATTTGATTTAATATGCTTTAATATGCTTAACTTTGATTGGATTTGCTTTCATTTGATTTTATTTGGTTTGTTTTAATTGGATTTAATTTTATTTTTGATTTAATTTGATTTCCTTTGATTTGATTTGCTGTGCTTTGCTTTTATTTAATTTTTACTTGATTTTATTTGGTTTACTATGCTTTGCTTTGATTTGATTTGATATTATTTGATTTAATTTTATTTATATTTGATTTTATTTGATTTCATTTTATTTGATTTCATTTGACTAGATTTGGTTTAGTTTGATTTGATTTGATTAGACTTAAAATGGTTTTAATTGATTTTATTTGGGCTTATTTGATTTAAGCTGGTTTAATTTGAATTAATTTGAGTTTTGATTTGATTTGTGTGGTTATAATTTGGTTTGATTTGATTTAAGTTGGTTTGATTTGATTTAATTGATTTTTGATTTGATTTGCTGTGATATGCTTTGATTTGGTTTAATTTCATTTGATTTAATTTCATTTTTTTTGATTTGGTTTAGTTCGATGTGATTAGACTTTAATTGGTTTGATTTGATTTGTTTTAATTTTATTTGTTTCGATTTGATTTAATTTGAATTAATTTTATTTTTGCTTTGATTTGATTTGATTTAATTTTATTTAGTCTGATTTAATTTGATTTCATTTGACTTGATTTGATTTAGTTTGATTTGATTAGACTTAAATTGGTTTGATTTGATTTGATTTGACTTTATTTAGTTTGATTTGATTTAAGTTGGTTCAATTTTAATGAATTTGATTTTTGATTTGATTTGATTTGATTTGCTGTGCTGATTTAAGTTTTTTTAATTTGATTTGATTTAATTTGATTTTTGATTTGATTTGATTTGATTTGATTTGATTTGCAGTGATATGATTTGATTTAATTTGATATGCTGTGCTTTGATTTGATTTTATTTTATTTGATGTGGTTTAGTTTGATTTAATTTGATTTGATTAGACTTAACTTGGTTTGATTTAACTTGATTTGATTTGATTTGGTTTAATTTGATTTAATTTGATTTGATTTGATTTTATTTAATATGATTTGATTTGACTTAATTGAATTAAGTTGGATTTGATTTAATTTGGTTTGACTTGTTTTGATTTAATTTGATTTAGTTTGACTTGGTTTGCTTGCTTTGCTTTGATTTAATTTGATTTTATTTGATTTGATTTTATATGATGCGATTTAATTTTATTTCATTTGTATTGATTTTATAGTATTAGTAGTAAACTCTCCCAAAAAAAAGGAAACGCACAATGTTTGTGATTTTTGAAAATTTTTTTTTGTATTTAGGTGATTGACAAATTTTCGAGGTTATTTAGTTTAATTGTGGTTATAAAATCAAATAATTGAGCACTAATTGCAACATTTGAGTACTCAATTCAAGCAAAAATTAACACATTTTTTATAACAGCAATAAAATTACTGCTATTTGAATATTTTTTTTTTTTAATTAACTACAACTATTAGGAATATGAGCCATTATTAATGGGCTTGTGTAGATTTGTGTATGTGTGCGTGCGTGTGTGTGTATGTACAAATGTAGCACTAAGTGCGTTACAAACTAACCCTCATACATTCTGACCCTTAAAGCGCATTTTTCCCAACATACACTCAAACACAAACACTGGCACAGCTATGCAGACAATTAAAATAACAGCAACAACAAGAATCAGGCATAATCATAAAAAAAATGTGAGCGTCGCCATTGCAGTGGATTGCATAAAATTAAATTTAACCGCGCTTTTAATTGCCGGCCATAATAATTAAATTGTTGAACTTTCATTTTTTTTAAACTGCCCCCTACTGCAGTTGCTGTTGTGGTTGTTTTCGTTGTTGCTGTTGTCCAACCGGACCTATACAGATTGCAAGTATAGATTAGCTGGGCTTTTTGTGTGTTAACATGACTGTTTTGTTGCATGCATGTGTGTCCGTTTGTTTGTTTGTTTGTTTGTATATGTTGCAATCTAGTGTCAGTGCTGTTCGCTTTATGTTGACGTGTGCGTTTGATATTTAAGTGTCATTTAATAAAAGAAAAAACACCTCCACGATATTTTTTTTTTATGTTGCGTAGGTGTTAAAAAATACTTTAATTGTGAATAATTAAATATAATTTTTAAAACTTTTACATTCGAAGGTTTTTTATTGCCAAAAGCAAAAAGGAAAACATAGAAATCAAGAAAAACAGTTATTGTGAGCGTGTATTTAAATAACTTTGCTTTTTCTATGTAAATTTATAAAATTTTAAATTTAAATCTTTTCGTAAGGTTTACAAATTTAAAACTTAACAAAAACAAAATTCAAAATTGTAACTTGGCTTTAAAAATTTTGATATAAAAACAAATTTTCTGAAAACCCATTCTAATATTGATAATAACTGAGATATAATTAAAGTGATATAAATAAAGAGTCGACATATTTTTCCAAACAGGCACAGATGTTGAGTTGCTTTAATACTCAACCTACCGAATTTTTGTAAATATCTAATATTGAGCTGAAAGCCTAGTTGTTAGTTCTTCTCTTTACGTATTAGTAATACAAATATTGTACAAACTTATATAAATTAATACCTACTATTAGCGAGGCGGTCGCTAAATAATCGCTTTAAAATATTGTATAATATGCTTGAAAATAAAAAAAATTAGTGGTTGTTAGCATTTAAAAGAGAGTCTCTCAAACTAAAAAAAATATTTTAATTAATTAGCTGATTGCTCTTTTGATCAAAACAAAATACGACAAGGTGCTTTAAATGGATTACGTTTCTTATGGTTTGCATCTTTAATCGATTTAAATGGTTTTCTTTTTGTGTATTTGGTCTAGTATTGTGTAAATTTGATATTGAATTTGATATTTTCAGTAAAATTTTGACATTCACATAAACATAAAATTTTTAAAACAAACCTCAATCAAATATGAGGTGAGATAATGAGTAATTTTACTGCACTGATGGAAAATTTTGTTGTATTTAAAAAACATAACTTTGTTCTTAGACTCAATCTTATGGAAGTTTATAATGCTAATTACTTAAGTAATGCTACAACCTGTAAAAATACAACATAAGGTCTGATCAGTTAACTTTTAATTTAAATCACCATCATCATCATCATAATTATGATATTCTTAATATCTCACAAAATAAGTTTCTTATGATGCTCTGCATGCATTGATTTGGGAAAAAAACGTTAAAGGTTAATTATAAGTTAGAAGATTACAAAGTTTTATTCATTCCATAAAGTAGCAACAAGAACTCGTAGTTGCGTTAACCTTTTTTGTATCTGATTCTGTTATTATACTATTTATATACTTTGGCAACAATCTTATATATACCTCAAACTCAAAAGCAATTCTTCCATAAAATACTATGCAACCGAAAAATCATAAACAGTATCAGTTTTATTATGCTTTCCGTAATATAAATATATATTTTTGACAACACATGGAAAATGATGATTGGAGAAAAAATAAAAAAAAAATAACATACAAACACCCTAAATATTGGACCCAAGATGAAAAACAGTTCACATAAATTTCTTTGTCTGAGCAGTTTTTCACCCAATTTTTTATATTTGTTATTTATTTGTATCTTTTTTGTCTTGCAGTCCATGAAGCGCAATATGGCAACGCCGATACAAAAAAGTGAAAAAAGAAAGCAAACGAACTGACATTAAATTCAAAAGCATAAAATTATGTTGAAAAAAAAAGGAATGCAAGCAAAAAAGCTCAACTTATTTCACACAGAGACAGATACAGATATATATTCAAAAAAAAGTTACCCAAGTGTTGGCAAACGAAAAAAAAAAGTCACTAAGGTGAAAAAATTAAATGTGGCAACAATAAAACTTTGTATCTTGTCGCTGCTTTGCAAAGAAAAAACTGAACAGAAAAAACGGAAGTAGCCTTATTTTTTACGGCGTTACCAACTGCCTTCATTTTATTGTTGTTATTGTTGCTATTATTACACAATTCTTATTATGTGTACAATTTTTCTTGATCGAAAATTATGATTACAACAAAGATACCAACAAACCGAAATACAGTCCAAGGGGGTGTTCCAAGCTGACATGTTCTGGTGTTAGTGTAGTTTTTTTTTTTTTTTTTGGTAGCTTTTTTTTTCTGTGTCAGGAATTTTGTTTTTATGACCTAACGGTTCATTGCAAGTAAATTACTTGACATGGCAGCAGGCAAGTGGTGTATGTGTGTGTGTTGGCAGTGACTGGAAAGGCAACAAAGAGTGCGACATTATTTTGCACAATGTCCTTGCATTGCCTTGCCTGTCAAAGTCACGAATTGGCCGCTTTTATTGACAATAATTTTTTGTTGCTCTTTTATGATATTTGGAACTTTATATTTTTGATATTTGATATTAAAGCACAAAATATAGAAAACACGAGCTACCTGGCTTTTCCCGGGCTTTTTCGGCAGCTCTCTCAATATTGGCTGTCACTCTTGAAGTCTCTGTCATGCTTGGCTTATTTTTTTTGTGCCTCAGCGACACGTTCTGGTTCAGGTTTTTGTTTTGTTGCCGATTTAAATTTTATTTATATATTCTTTTTTGACGTCTTATAATGTTCTTTTGATAAACTTAAGTAATGCAGCTTATGCTAATATTAAGGTCATGTTTTTTACAACTTTCCTTGTTGTTGGCTCTCTGTACTTATTGTTCTATTTTTGTTCCATTCTCAGCGTGAATTAAACTTAAAAACGCACAGATTAAACTATTTATTGTCTATTATTGTTAGGTTTTGTAATATCATGGCTTTGTTTTTTCATAATAAATGAGTTGACGTTATTCAATTTCTTAATGTTGTTGTGGAAATTGAAAAATATTCAACTATATTGATTGCAGTCGATATATCTCCTGATTAAAAATGCCTCTGATTTAATCTGATATAAAAGTATGCCTGGTATTCATATTCATGTTCATATTTATATTCATATTCATATTCATATTCATATTCATATTCATATTCATATTCATATTCATATTCATATTCATATTCATATTCATATTCATATTCATATTCATATTCATATTCATATTCATATTCATATTCATATTCATATTCATATTCATATTCACATTCATATTCACATTCATATTCATATTCATATTCATATTCATATTCATATTCATATTCATATTCATATTCACATTCATATTCATATTCATATTCATATTCATATTCATATTCATATTCATATTCATATTCATATTCATATTCATATTCATATTCATATTCATATTCATATTCATATTCATATTCATATTCATATTCATATTCATATTCATATTCATATTCATATTCATATTCATATTCATATTCATATTCATATTCATATTCATATTCATATTCATATTCATATTCATATTCATATTCATATTCATATTCATATTCATATTCATATTCATATTCATATTCATATTCATATTCATATTCATATTCATATTCATATTCATATTCATATTCATATTCATATTCATATTCATATTCATATTCATATTCATATTCATATTCATATTCATATTCATATTCATATTCATATTCATATTCATATTCATATTCATATTCATATTCATATTCATATTCATATTCATATTCATATTCATATTCATATTCATATTCATATTCATATTCATATTCATATTCATATTCATATTCATATTCATATTCATATTCATATTCATATTCATATTCATATTCATATTCATATTCATATTCATATTCATATTCATATTCATATTCATATTCATATTCATATTCATATTCATATTCATATTCATATTCATATTCATATTCATATTCATATTCATATTCATATTCATATTCATATTCATATTCATATTCATATTCATATTCATATTCATATTCATATTCATATTCATATTCATATTCATATTCATATTCATATTCATATTCATATTCATATTCATATTCATATTCATATTCATATTCATATTCATATTCATATTCATATTCATATTCATATTCATATTCATATTCATATTCATATTCATATTCATATTCATATTCATATTCATATTCATATTCATATTCATATTCATATTCATATTCATATTCATATTCATATTCATATTCATATTCATATTCATATTCATATTCATATTCATATTCATATTCATATTCATATTCATATTCATATTCATATTCATATTCATATTCATATTCATATTCATATTCATATTCATATTCATATTCATATTCATATTCATATTCATATTCATATTCATATTCATATTCATATTCATATTCATATTCATATTCATATTCATATTCATATTCATATTCATATTCATATTCATATTCATATTCATATTCATATTCATATTCATATTCATATTCATATTCGTATTCATATTCATATTCATATTCATATTCGTATTCATATTCATATTCATATTCATATTCATATTCATATTCATATTCATATTCATATTCATATTCATATTCATATTCATATTCATATTCATATTCATATTCATATTCATATTCATATTCATATTCATATTCATATTCATATTCATATTCATATTCATATTCATATTCATATTCATATTCATATTCATATTCATATTCATATTCATATTCATATTCATATTCATATTCATATTCATATTCATATTCATATTCATATTCATATTCATATTCATATTCATATTCATATTCATATTCATATTCATATTCATATTCATATTCATATTCATATTCATATTCATATTCATATTCATATTCATATTCATACGTATATTCATATTCATACGTATATTCATATTCATATTCATACGTATATTCATATTCATATTCATATTCATATTCATATTCATATTCATATTCATATTCATATTCATATTCATATTCATATTCATATTCATATTCATATTCATATTCATATTCATATTCATATTCATATTCATATTCATATTCATATTCATATTCATATTCATATTCATATTCATATTCATATTCATATTCATATTCATATTCATATTCATATTCATATTCATATTCATATTCATATTCATATTCATATTCATATTCATATTCATATTCATATTCATATTCATATTCATATTCATATTCATATTCATATTCATATTCATATTCATATTCATATTCATATTCATATTCATATTCATATTCATATTCATATTCATATTCATATTCATATTCATATTCATATTCATATTCATATTCATATTCATATTCATATTCATATTCATATTCATATTCATATTCATATGCATTCCTGAATATTCATCATATGCATTATGACCATAATAATAATATTTTTTTATAAAAAAAAAAATGCAAAAAATAACAAGTCAAATCCTGTTCTTTTTTAATTGATTTCTCCAAAAGGGATTGCATTTAAAATGGCATAAAAACACTTTTCTGGCAACAACTAACTGTTTATAACTTATAATCACATCTCAAACGTTGCGGGAATCCTTGTTAAGTAAACATCAACAAATACATCAAAATATCCTTGAGCTCACTTAAGCTCTTCTGCAAGTAAAGCCATTCAGCCAACCAACCGAACACACATAATTTATCTTTATTAGTCAAAACATCAAGGTAGTAGAAGAAAAAAAAGAGAGCGAAATACGTAAATATTAGTCGGTTGTGTAGCGCTCTAGGCGGTATATTTAACGCTCAAAATTTATATGCGCACATAATGAGGTTCAAATGATTTTGTTACTGTTGAATTTGCATCGTGGCCAAATACTCCTCTTTCCTATACTTCTCTCATTTAAGCAGCAAGATGTTTTTAGCGCATTTTACAGCTGTGACTGCTCGGTATGGGTGCACAATTTAAATTGCTAAATTTCCACAAAACCGTTGTTGTTTGCACATAATTTTCCACAAAACAACTACGTGCTGCACGCTATTCCAAATTAAGTTAAGTTTTATGCGTTTTTCTGTTTTTTTTTTAATTTTTTTGTTCTGTGGTTTTTTTCGATTATTATTTATTGCAATGTTTTTGCTTTAGTTTTAAGTTCTGTGTGTTCGGGCGGTTTGATGGCGTGGCGCTAGTTTAATTTAATATTTTTTTAGGTCTATCAACTTATTGTGGTTGTTGGTGTTCTTTTGTTGTTTTAGTCGCTGTTGCTAAAATTGTTTTTTTTTTTGCCTATTAAAATAATAATAATAATTATTAAGGCAGGAAATCCAGATTGTCTGGATTCTTAAAGCGATTTTAAGTCACGTCAACAGTTTTTGCTCGCAATAAAATCAAGTAACGCTGATGTATGCACAACATTTTTTAGACTAATAATGTTTTGTTATTTTTTCATTCAAGTTAATGTGAACATATTGATAATATTATTTAGAGCAGATGTAGACCCAGATTCAAAACCATTATGACTGGCATAATGGGATTGTTTAATAATATAAATATAAACCAAGTTTACTTTTATAATTAATTTATTAAGTAAATTATATTTAACCCATTATTAAAATATTGCAAAAAATTTCAAATTAAAATTACGTTAGGAATGAACGTTTAGTATATAAAAAGTATAGAATATAATGTGAAAGAAGTAGTTTTTATAAACGTGGTTTTTATAACACGGAAAATTAAAGAGCGTTGAGAATTGTCTTACTTTATAATCGTTGATGTAACTCTAATACAAACATTATAATTATTATACTAAAAAAATTGTTTGTACTGAACATGTACTTTTTATTACCTTCGTGAGCTCGATTAAACCTTTCAACATGATTGCACAGTCACAGGCTAATATTTCAACGTAATTTTATTTAAAATAATTGCTTATTTTATTTTTTTTAAATTTGAATGAATGTAATAAATTTATTATTTTTATAAATTATCCCACTGTGCAGTATTGTGCAGCGCAGTGTTATGTGACAATGTTTAACTGTGACAATTTTTTTGAATATACGATATAATAATAAAAAAAAAAAACATCAACCAACCACGATTAATTGCATTTTTGTGCACTCTACTATGCTTTCGTTGTTTTTTTTTTTGATTGTTTTTGTTATTTCAGTTTAACATGCAGCTACTTTATTTTATTGTGTTTATTTTATTTAACAATATCTTATTTTATTTATTTTATATTATTTTATTTTATTTACATTGCATTTTTATAAATGACAGCTTTGTGATGTTGCGCCTTTTGTTATAATTGTTGTTGCTGTTGTTGTAGTGCCACTGTTGCCCTATTTCCGTTCACCAGAATATTGTTATTTATTCATATGAATATTTTAATGTTTATATTATGTGCAGCCAATTTTATTTTTAAAACGTCTGCGGCTGCGCATGATGCTTATATCATGCCACTAACTTTTTCTCTCATGCCTGAGTAGTGTTTCGCAAACGCACTCTGATTTAAAATTTAAATTTAATATTTTAACAGTTTTGTTTTTTAATTTGAAGACTTATTTAATATTCATAGACTGACAAATTTTAAATTCTCGAAAGTGTTGCTTTACGGTAGCGCTTTATTTCAAACCGGGCCCAAGAACAGTCTGGGGCCTAAACTGTATGGCCTGAACATTGATAAAGATAGTTAGAATTTTTAATAAATCTCAAATTGATTTGAGCCTCATACCCCTTACACCTAACAAAAAAACATTTACTATTTAAACTTTCTTTAAAATTTAATTTTGAATATGTTTAATATTTAAAACAGTTCAACAGAATGCATGCATACACTTTATGTAATCTCTGAAATGTCCATTAATATTGATTTTTAAGTACATTTATATCACATTCATTAAAATTGCATATTTTTTCTTGTGCCACTCGCAGCAATACAAAGAAATTTCATCTTCCATAAAATGCATCTTTATTCTTTTTGCATTCGCATTTATATGTTTGTAATGGAAAATATTTTAATTTATGACATTTAATTAAAATTCTGTTAATCAAACAATTTACCATTAATTTATTGTATTTCACAAAAGAATTCAACTCGAAAAACAAGTTGTGCTCATTATGTTGCCATTGCTTGTTTGGCATTGGTGGCAGCCACGGCCATGACCAAAAGAATGATGATCATCAAGCAATATGCAGGGGGAAAAAACAAGGCCCTGATATTTAATTACAATGAAGTGTAATATTTTTGTTTATATATATTTGTATGATTGAATACTTTGTAGTCAGTGTCAATGTTTGTAGCAATGTGAAAAAATTGTAATAAACGATTTTTTTTCTACTTTTAACAAGTTATTGTAATATTTTTTCTTCAAATTTAATTAAAGGAATTCGAGAAAAGTTAAGATATGAAAGTTCAATAATAACAACAGAAAACATATAAATTGTGGTATAATTTTAAAAAAATGAAACCGAAATAATTAAGAACACGGATCAAACGAATACAAGTAGTAACATTTATACGAAAGTGTGATACAGATTTCCTATAAATCCCTTTCAAACCATATGATTAAAACTACAAATTTGATTTAAGTAAAATTTTTTGAGTTAATTTACTATGGCTTTTGCCATGACCTAACTTTAGAAGGTAAGAATTGTTCGCTACAGAAAATTTTACAATCGGCCACCCAAGTATCCACCAATATTCGGCAATACAGCGTATTTTATTCAATAAATGTATATTATTCAATACATGAAAAAAAAAACAACAATGCATTTGCTGTCAGCGCTCGCGTCAGTTCACAAGTTAAAATTATTGAGGACGCGAATTAAAATACATGAACGTTTTTGGGTTGTTGTTAATATTATTTGTGTTTTATAGCCCTATTCTGGTGATTGACAATTTAAATTTATTGACAACTGTAAAAATGTCTTAATCTTAAATGTAATCAAGAGCTCATCACATAATAAAACTGCTAGCACCATAAAAAAATATTCAGAAAAAAAAAATTTCGAAACATTTTCTAAGTTTTAAACTCCTCGGACCAAAAAATAGCACATAAAAGACTTGTCAATCACCAGAATAGAGCTATTAATGAATAAATTTGATTTTAGTAAAATTTTTCGAGTTCAAAGTTTGTGTTTATGGAGTCATGACCTAGTTTTAGAAGCAAAAAACTGTTCAGTGAAAAAAATTTTAAAGTCGGCCAAACCATTGCTGAGGTCTGATCCCGATAACATTTTGCTAATAAGTTGCCACATGGAAGCTTCGCTTGCTCGCTCCAATAAATGAATCACAATAAACACATACTACTACTGCCTAATGCGGCGAGTTTCTGTTGTTATTTTTATAGGAACAACTTTTCGTTACATCGGTTTTAACTCCTCTCCCCGCAATCTAATTGTTGTAAGCGCGGCTAAAGAAGTTTAACTTAAAAAAAATCATTGTACTAAGAATTTCCATAGTTTTAAAGATGGAATGTAAATTTTTTTGATATTAAAAAGTAACAGAAATTTTTTTTTAAATTAATTAGATAAAAAAGTTTTATTATGTTTGCTTGGAAGAGCGTTTTTCTCACTGAAAACAATTTTGCATTGAAAATTTATTGTACTAAGAACATCAATACTTTTTTAAAAAAAATATGATATCTAACATATATTTCATAAAATACGGCCAATTTTAGGGTATCTGTAAAAAAAAAATTAAACATGAGATGAAAAAATTAACGTGAACAAATTTTTTTCTGGATTTTATTTGCATTTGTGCTTGTTGGAAGGACGTGGCCAAATATAGTTATGCAACAATTGCTTTGAGGAAGAATGTAAAACATTTGTCAAATTTTAATAAAATTTATTCAGCCGTTTATATAAGTATAAAGATCAAACAAGGAAACCAATTAGCAAATAGCAAATGAGTTTAATAAATATAGGCGAGAGACTTGCAGGTTGCCACCACTGTTGTATTTTGACATTCTAGCAGTGTCGTAACTTAAACTTCGACTGACATCGACATCAAAAGAGTAGTTGTCACTTTTAATCTACTTTTGGAGCGGACAGACTCCATAACACAGTGTCTGCTTAAGAAAGTGTAGGCGATCAATTCTTAAAAACTGAAATATTAAAATTGTGCTCATAAATTGCAAATTTTTATTGACAACTCAAGATTGCTTTTCATAATCCAAACAGAACTCCAAAGATATCATGAATTTGTCAATTTTACATTAGGTTCCTTCTTAAATGGCGTAAATATGCAGGCTGACATCTCAGTTGGCTTGTAGGTTGCTACTTCTTTTCTTTTACTTTTGTCTTGTGTGTTTACCTTTACATGTTTACAAGTGTCATTGAGTCCAAAGTGAAGTATTTTTTTTTCAATTTTAGTGGTATTTTCGGTGATTTTTTCACATTTTTGTTACATTTTGAGTATGTCAGCGAGCAGACCAAGATAAATCTACCGCGGAATTAAGGATTTTGATGCATTGCTCGACGCAATTAAAGTAATAAAATAAACAATAAATCGAGGAAAATGCATGCAAATTCAATAAGTTTTAAAAAATTTTCCTAATCCGGTATTTTTAATTGAGTTTTTGTACATTTTCGTCAATTTTTAAAGGGGTGGCAACCTGCAAGCCGAAATTTCAAAAGGTGGATTTTGGATACTTTCGATATATTTGAACTATGGCATCACGCAGGACAAGAAAAATCGACTGCGGCATTAACGGTTTTGATGCATCGCTCCACGCATTTAAAATAATAAAAATAATACGTATAAAATAATAAATTAACAATAAATCGAGGAAAAGCTCTGCACAGTTCACGTAAAATTAAATAAATTTTAACAAGTTTTCTTAATCAGGTATATTTTTTGAGTTTTTCTACATTTTCAGCAATTTTTCAAAGGGTGGCAACCTGCAAGCCAAAATTTCAAAGGGTGGATTTTTGCTACTTTCAATATATTTGAAGTATGGCAGCGCGCAGAACAAGATAAATCGACCGCGGCATTAACGGTTGCATTGCTTCACGCAATTAAAGTAATAAAAGTTAACAATAAATAGAGGAAGAGCACTGCAGAATTCATGTAAAATTAAGTATATTCTAAAAAATTTTCTTAATCAGGATTTTTACTTGAGTTTTTCTACATTTTTGCCACTTTTTAAAGGGGTGGCAACCTGCAAGCCAAAATATCAAAGGGTGGATTTTGGATACTTTCGATACGTTTGAAGTATGGGAGCGAGCAGAATAAGAAAAATCGACAGCGGCATTAACGGTTTTGATGCATTGCTCCACGAAATTAAAGTAACAAAAGTTAACAATAAATCGAGAAAGAGCTCTGCACAGTTCATGTAAAATTAAGTCAATTTTAACAAATTTTCGTAATCAGGTATTTTTTTGAGTTTTTCTACATTTTAACCAATTTTTAAAGGGGTGGCAACCTGCAAACCAAGATTTCAAAGATTCGATTTTAGATACTTTTGTTGCATTTTTAGTATGGCAGCGTGCTTACCAAGAAAAATAGGCAGCGGTATTAAGGATTTTGAAGTATTGCTCGACGCAATATGAAAGTAATATAAGTATTGCTCGGCGAATGTAATAAAAGTTAACAATAAATCGAGGAAGAGCTTTGCGCAATTTATGTGAAATACAATAAATTTTTTAAATTTTTTAAATCAGGGTTTTCTTTACTTGAGTGTTTCTACATTTCCAGGAATTTTTCAAGGGGTGGCAACCTGCAAGCCAACATATCAAAGAGTTGATTTTAAATACATTCGTTGCATTTTTAGTATCGCAGCGTGCAAAACAAAAAAATCGACCGCGATATTAAGAATTTTGATGCATTATTGCTCGACGCAATTAAAACAATTAAAGTAAACAATAGATCTAGGAAGAGCATTGCAAAATTCATGTAAAATACAATAAATTTTTTAAATTTTCTAAATCAGGTGTTTCTCCACATGAGTGTTTCTACAGTTCCAGCAATTTTTCAAGGGGTGGCAACCTGCATGCCAACATTTCAAAGGGTCGATTTTAGATATTTTTGTTGCATTTTAAGTATTCCAGCGTGCAGACCAAGAAAAATCGGCCGCCACATTAAGGATATTGATACATTGCTCAACGCAGTTAAAGTAATAACAGTTAACAATAAATCGAAGAAGAGCACTGCAAAAAAATTCATGTAAAATGCAATACATTTCTTAAATTTTCTTAATCAGGTGTTTCTTCACTTGAGTGTTTCTACATTCCCAGCAATTTTTCAAGTGGTGGCAACCTGCAAGCCAACCTTTCAAAGGGTCGATTTTAGATATTTATATTACATTTTAAGTTTGGCAGCGCGCAGACCAAGAAAAATCGACCGCGATATCAAGGATTTTGATGCATTGTTCGACGTAATTGAAACAATCAAATTTAACAATAAATCGAGAAAGAGCAATGGAAAATTTACGTAACATTCAAGAAATTTTTAAAATTTTCTAAATCAGGTATTTTTATTTCAGTTTTTTATATTTTTAGCAATTTTTCAAGGGGTGGCAACCTGCAAGCCAACATTTCAAACTGTCAATTTTAGATGCTTTTGAAAATTTGTTGTAAAATTTTTAATTTTTTGAGAATTGAAATGATTTTTTGCTCAAGATTGTGGCTTTTTACTTCCTCTTAACAAAGTATGCAGCAATACGTTGATTTTATAATGAGTTTTAATCAAAAAAGCTATGCATTGGCAAGCTGCAAGTTTCTCGTCTAGATGGTACATTTTTTTTAAGGTAAATTAAATTTTTTTTTTCCAAATGTTCATACAAATAAAAATGTGTCTAAATTATATTAAGTAATTTTATCTTGACTTTTGTTTTCCAAGAACAAAGGCAATAAAGGAGAAATATCGACTAGTTTCTTGAATATTGATGTGAAGTAGTTCTCCAAAAGACATAAACATACACGCAGAAAATTATTTTGCTAAAATTAAGCTATTAATTTGCTTAAACTCAAATCAGCAAATGTTGGCTCAACCCCGATGCGATTTTAGAAAATATTTCCTCAATTGAATTTACACTCCATATATTTAGGAAAAATCCAAATATTTAATTTTAGTAATAATTGGCTTAGTAATTAAAAATTAAAATGGCAACATTTTGTTTGATTTTTTTTAAAAATAAGTAAAATTTTAAGTAGTTGAGAAATATGCTCAAATTTGCTTAATCTCCAAACCAATTAAGCAATTTTTTACTTTACTGTTTTTTTCTGAGCAATAACTATCTAAGCTTTGTTCTTCTAGCCAATTTCATATTGTATAAGATTTTTGTTTCTTTAAATAAGTTTCTCAGCTTCATTATAAAATTTTCTAACTAAGCTGGCTTTAGGCAAAAATATTTACATAATTTTTTTTTTTTTCATGTGAAAACATGTTCTAAATGAATTTTATAAATCTCGTCTTAATAAGTCAAAATTAAGCAAAAATATTTTTGTTTCACTCTTATAAAATATCTAATAATAAATCCTGAAATTTGTAACTTATGATTTATATTTTCCAAGGAAAAAAAAAAGTAATATAAAGGCTTTGAATTTTCTTTATTCACTACAGTAAATTGCTTCCTTTGAGTGTAATGGTTAGTTTATGTATGGTAGATGTGTGAAATTGTATTAAAAAAAAGGAAAATTTTTCGAAAAAAATTTGGCAAGAGCCGTTCGAAAGGTATCGCAATTAAATTTAATGACATTTGGAGAAAAGGTGAAACAAAAAATTTTTTGGAAATTTTTAGTTTAACTTGTAATATAACTGTGCTTCGACAAAATGTGAACAAATAAAATAATAGTAAAAAGTTGTTGCAAGAAAATTCATGTCCTTGAAATTAAACATACAGTGCCAACGACTATACAAAAGATTCTCACTCGCTTGTACCTGATCTATTGAGCTGGTTTTGCATATTTTTTTCTCAACCCCAACCCCTGCGTACCTGCGCTTTAACAAAGCCTCTTACAAAGCAAAACTTGTTAATGACAACTTTTCATTGACAGCAAATAATTTTTTATTAACAACATTTTTGTTGTTGTTTTTGGATTTTTTTTTCATGCTTACTACTCCATTGAATGAGAAAACATTGCATTTACATTTTAACTGCTAGGTAGGGCACACAAATACAGCGATATCTGTGTAACTGTTAGTGTGTTTGTTTGATCATCACTCACACACTCAGCAGCACACCGGCAAGCTTCCTGTCATTTGTCACTGTGTTGCTATTACTTTGCAAAAAGTCAAAATTCAGTGTAACAAAAAAAAAAAAAAACGAAATGAGCAAAACAAGAAAAAAACAATAAAAAAACATAAACAGAAAAATATATGAGGGAATATTTACGGATTTATGCATGAAAAATTGCAATTTTATCGCTGGCAGCAAGCAGAACGCTTGCAGCCGAATGTGCAGCATTTTTACGCAATTTACACACATACAAACAAACGCACACATTTATGTTATATGTTGAATTTTTAATATTTTCATTATTCCCGTACGGTACGAACGAACGCTCAAAGCGGAAAAGTCACCATAATGCGATTTCTCGAAGCTTAAAGAGCTTTAAAGTTTTGTGCGCTCTGCCAATGTCGGCGAATTAATATTGCATAAAGAAATGATTACCACACAAAATAAAAAAACAAGACCAAAAAAAAAAAAAACAGAGACAGCTTTAAATAAGTATGCAAAAGGAATGGAACAAAAAGTTAAATAAAAATAATGCTGCATATTAAAAGCAGCAGAACAAGAAATAAAAAATTTAAATATAAAAAAACGCTTTTATTTGCACGCTACACTTAAAGAGGAAGAATTTTATGGCTTTATCTCGATTGGTGTGCCAATTGAAAATAAAATTAAAAAAAAATTTGATATAAAGATATAAAAAAATATTAAATAATTGTGAAAATTTGCTATGTATGTTAGAACATGTATAAGATTGGTTTTTAGAATACGCTAAACCTATTTTGTATTTGTGTTCTTGCAAAACAAGTCTGAGTACCAGGATTAACTTTCTCATTAATTATTGAAATATGTTTACTGTAAAAGACAAAAAAAAAAAAAAAAAAAATCAAGAAAAGGTGAAATGACGATCTCAGTGGAAGATGTGGTAGCACGCTTTCCACAAGAAATTTTTAACTATAACATAAAAATAGTAAAGGAAGTATTGGAGAACACATTTTTAAGTAAAAGAAAAGATTTTCAATACGGTGTCAAGGTCACACATCATTTCTGGTACGATACGATGAACGTGTGCAAGCTTTCAATATCCGTAAAAAAAAAGGATTAAATATTGGAATAATTGTTTAACATGAATTATTTTTAAAGCTTGATTGTTTTTTGGAAAATATAAAAATATCATTAAAAAAAATATATCGAAAAAACAAAACAAAGGGGATATAATTACTCCCCTAGATAATGAATAATGAAAGGGTGTCAAAACTAAAAATTATTTTTGAAAACAAATGCAACTTTTTCGTCATTATTGGAAAAAAATTCAATATTTAGGACCTTTTTTGGAACAAAGATTAAAAATATAAATGCTAGCCAACAATACTGCTGAAATAATTTTTATTAAAATCTTTTATTGACATTTTCAGCATAAAAGAAGTGAATGAAATAAGGTATTTTAAATTTAATTCAGAATTGAAATTTAAGCAAACAAAATATACATTTAATACGGAGTAAATATGATTACAACAAAAACACAAGCAGTAACTGAGAAATATAAATAAGACTATTTGTTTCAACAAACGACACGATACACAATGGTTTCAAATCGAAAAAAGACGGCCAAAACCTCAAGGAGATGCCTAATTTGCAAAAACAATCTTCATAAAATGTTTTTTGGAGTCGCTGGTCACTAATCTGAAGTCAAGAATACAAAATTCAATAACTTTTATTGTAACTATATTCTACATGTCAAATTTGGTGCATCGAAAGTTTTTTGTGCAGCTGATCACGAATCTGAAATCAAAAATTCTAAATTCAAAATGGCGGCTTAAAAAATGGCGACCATGAACATGCCAACTTTTATAATAACTTAATTATGCATTTCGAATTTGGTGTTTCGAAAGTTTTTGGTGTCGCTGATCACGAATCTGAAGTCAACAATGTGATATTCAAAATGGTAACTAAAAACGGCAGCCATGAACATAGGCTGGGCCGATATTTTTTTTTGAATTTAATTACGCAATAGGTATTAGAAGTTGCTCATATTTGCGCTGATGGAAGATACGCTTACCATTCTTGAAATGAATATAACTTTTGGCCCTCTACCAGAGCTTGTCTGATTGAAATTTTTTCAGTTTTATTAATGAATAAAATTTGCAAACATTATAGAAAAATTCCGCATCAAAATTTGCAGCCAACTTGCTAATTTTGAGTCACAAAATTCATTAATTGGCATTAATTAATTTTTTTTTAATTCATTTCGAGGCATATGAGTGGTTTCTTTTTTCATACCGTGGTTTCTTGTGTTTAATTATTTTTTTTATTGTGTTTAATTTTAAGCAAAGATAAATTTTAATGATAGTTTTCGGACTAAGCGATTCAAAAGTATTAAAAAAGTTAAGCAAACAGACAAATAGCAACAGATTAGCAAATAAGAGTAGTTTCATTCTTAAAAGCTCTGGTAGAGGGCCAAAAGATATATGGAATTAAAAAATGGTAAGTTTATTATGAAACAACGTAAAAGTACGCAACTTTTTGTTCCTATTGTGTTTCGAAACAAAAAAAAAAAAAAAAAAAATACCCATTTAACATCGGCCCAGCTTAATGAACATGCTGATTGTTTTTAAAAACTTCTAAATTTAAATTCGCGGCCATGAGCATATCGCTCACTAAATACAAAACAGTCACAACTCTTAATATTATAATTTTTACTTTCTAATGTAAAACTATTCGTAGTGATCATATACTTTGACTGTAACACATCAAATATATTTTGAACACATCTTATTTCTCTATAGTTTAAAAAAAATGTTTTGTCTTATTGCTTTATAGGAATTTTTCTTCAAAAATAAAATAGTTTTTTTGCTTCACCTAGAAATTTAAAAATTTTGAGTTGTGACTGTTTTGAATTTAGTGTGCGATATGTACCATAAATATATAGAATCATCGTTAAACTCATTGAGTATGTTTAACAACAATACAAATACATAAAGATAAAAAATACATAAAAAATTTGAGTTTCCGACACCATTTTAGTTTTACTTAAAATTTTTCTACAGTGGCACATTGTGGCAAAACATTTTTTTTTTATTATTATAATAATGATATCCCGCAAAGGAACCAATTCTTTTCTAAAGGGGATAAAAGGGGAAAACACTTTCGATTTTTCCATTTTAACTGAGTCAAATTTTTAAAAAAATGTTAATTTTCGTTGTATATTTTTTAAAAAATTGGTCTGAATATTTTTTAAAAATTTTATTTCTTTCTGATTACTTAAATTTTGATCCAATATATTTTCATGTATTGGATGGAAAACATCTTAATTACTTATATGTACTAATAATACAACAAATGTTGAAACTTGGCTTAAAATATGACTTTTTTACTGTTAAATTTTTGTGAAACTTTTAAGGCGTCAAAAATTAATAAAAAATTTTTTAAAAAACAAGTGACAGCGCAGTTTTTTTATTCATCTATTGTGAATATGTATTTGAAGTAAAACATGTTCTTTAAACTTCTTTAAAACTGAGGTCTTGGCCGTCTTTTTCATGTTTGGAACCAATGTGCAATGTTGCGTTCGTGTGCTTGGCACGAACCAAACAAAGAAGCATAACAACATAAGCAGCTACTGAAGCATTTTATGTATGATTTTTCTCATACAGAAATGTGAATTTTTCTGCTTAAATTTTGCCATTTTCTGACTTTATTAAAGATAAAGTTAGATAAAGTTAGATGTTCGTTTCATTCGCCATATAACTGATTTTTTGGCGTATATTTTATCTTTGTACGAAGAATATTAAAGGCTGCAGGTATACCCAAAAAGGTGAACAAAAACGGTTCATGTGCTGGAAACTGCGCTTTAGTTCAACGGCGAAAAACCTCTCTTGAAAGACAAGCATAGAGCCGCAAGACTGAACTTTGCAAAACAGCATGCCGATTGGGATGCAGAGAAATGAAAGATAGTAACTTGATCGGATAAATTCAAAATAAATCGATTGGGATATGATGGACGGGTTATGTCATGGTATGGAAAGAATGTTGATTTAGCTTCACACAAACTTTAGAAGACATTTCTTGAAGGGGCTGTTTTCAAGGAAACAAATTAGAAGTTCTTGAAATCAATGGAATTATGAAAGCTGACGTCTATATAAATATTTTAAGGGACTCCTACCTTGCTAGTCTTGAGAAATTTGGATGTGAGCCAGGCGTTATGCTGTTTATGGAAGACAACAACCCTAAACACAAAGCCAAAATCACCATGGAATGTCTCCAGAATCGGAATATTACACGCATAGATTGGCCAACGCCAATCACCCGATAAAAAACCTAAAGAACAGAAAGTTTGTGAAATATTTTAGAGAAACAAATGTAAGTAAGAAAACCAACACCGCAAAATCTTGATAATCTATGGATAGACGTAAAGAATGAAAAGTAAAAAAGACCTGCAAATTCTAGAAAATTTGATACAAGCAGGTCACAGTTTTTTTTTTTTTTATTATAAGGCAAAAACTTTATATAAAAAATCCTAAACAAGCTGAAGGTGGTCAGTGTGAATCGGTTTGCATTCAAAAATTAACAAATTTGATAGCTCTACAATGTTCATCCGCTCTCATTTGCACTGTTTTTTGATAGTTTCCTTTGAAAGCAACAACAATAACTTTTGAACGCCGAGCAAACGTTCACCGTGTGACCTCAGCTATTAACACAATGGATGTCAAACGCAATAAAAAACATTTTTTTTTTGTTTCGGTTTGTTTTGCAGCATAGCACTGCATTTATATGTATCTCACTTTTCGCCTTGCACGAGGCCCATCTGTTTTCTTTATGTTGTGCTGTGCTAGCTGAGCAGAAAAAGAGAAGAGTAGAGAGCAGCATAGAGCTTATTGAAAATCTCGCGCAACACAAACGCATTAAAAGAAAACGCATTCCAGTTGTGGACGTGTTGTATTCTAAAACTTGATTTCTAATCTTTCTCACTTCATCAGTTAGTGAAATTTTGTTTATACTATTTATAGAAACATGGTCTTTTATTTTTCTATGTTCCCATATCTACAAGTACATATATACAAATAGCTTTTTATGTATAAGCATTTTTTAATTATTAAGTAGAAGTAGAAATGTGTAGCGATTATTATATAAGAAACAAAAATAATGAAAATAAAAAATATTATATATGGTCTATTAATCATTTGCTAATAAAGATTCGCTTTTATTTTGCTATTAAAAACGCCACTAAATGTATTCTAACTACATTATAATACTTTTATATAATTATTTTATAATTTTTATATTATTATACTTTAACACCATCTTATTGTCACTTTGGATCGACTGTTCACCTCCACTTACTTCAATTTGATTAACTTCTGCAACTAAGTAAATACAACTACAACTATTGCTGCCTGTGACTTCATGATTCTCTGCTTTATTTTTGTTCAAGCTTTTAATTTGTACATATATCCTGCTTAACGTGACCCATGAGGCCTATTTAAAGGCTCGTTAACTTTAACATGATCAAGCAAGCAGCAAAGAATAGACAAATAAAAAGCCACAACCAGCACCACCACGAACAACAACAATCAACCAAACATCAACAGCAGCAATATAACAACTCATACAACTGTATAGCAAACGAGCCTGTAAAAAATCGGTCAAGGAGAGCTTAGCCAAGAAGTCTAGACATTAGAACTATATTTCAACTAGCAGCATGCTTTATTCTATTTAAATAATTGGATAACAATAAATGAAAGCTACTCAAGAATAATAATAGAAAAAAATGAAAAGCAGAGAAAATTTGGGGTATTTTTTTTTTGCTGCAGCTTGTTAGCACTATAAGCAGCCGCAACCAGCTCGCAGCTAGGAGCCAGTCCGAAGTCTTGCATATTGTTCTCGAAGAAGAGCTAAATAAAATATGCGCTTAATTACGGTCGAACAAAGCGTATTTGTGGCGCACACAAAAGGATTCTCCAAAAAAAAAAAAAAAAACCAAAAATAATGAGCTTACATTTGTATAAAATTAACCACATGTTGGTGCGTTCCTTTGCGGCTTTAGCTGGCTGGCAGGCTGGTCCTAACCGGAAGTAACTATAACACCAAGACAGACAAAGCCAAAAGGCATTGTTTTCGTTTTGCTGCTGGATATGGCAGACATCTTTAACATCCCCTGCTCAACCCTAACTTCTTTTCTGATCACCAAAAAGACAATCCACAATTTATCTTGCATGCTTAATTATTATTAAGTGCGAACTATTATGCGAAAATAATTTATGTTAAAAGTTTTCTTTTTTCCCCTGCTATAGCCGGGTTATATGTTGGTGTTGATGGTGGTTGTATCTAGTTGTGGTGGGGGGGGGGGGGGGGGGGGATATATGTCTTGTTAAGCAAAAATCACTGCCATGTCCTCCCGTGTGGCAAACCTGGACAGGCAATTGCTGAAGGCTTTAAAGATTTATATCCTGAGTATTATTGAATAAGTTGCTAGTTTAGTTAAATGCAGTAAAATGTGTCACTAAATTGCTTTTGACATGTGATGCATATTTTTTTTGTTGTTACAGAAAAATGTATTTCGTTCGATATATAACAACACGATCTTCTTAAAATTTTCTTAAATTTTTAAAGACTTTATGCTAATGCTACCGCATTATACTAACGTCGATGCAATTAACTTTCCCACAGCATTGCCACCCATTGTTATCCTGCATTCTATCAGAATATGTGAACGAACAAAATCTGATACAATTTTATGGGTATTCACAGCGGAGGTTTCCTTCTCATTAATTTATTACTTTTTAATTGCATTTTGTGGATATTAAATACGCTGCTGTTGCTGCTACTGCTGTTGTTCGCACAACAACAACATCATCAAAGTAGCAAAAACAACATAATAGTTAAGCGTAGCGGAGTGAATGGTGAAAAACCAAAGTAAGAGGTTCTTTTATAATAACGGTCTTTAAATATCTTACTGTGTGCTTCGTTATTATTTTTGAGCCTTTTTGTTTTTGTTTTTGATTTTGATTTTGTTTTTGTAGTTTATGCTCAGAACACGCGTTCACTTTTCTCCCACCGAGCATTGATGTTATTATGTGGTTTTATTAAAAGTATTATTTATGATGCTGTTCCCTGTATAAAATTGATTTTAATTGATTTAATAAACAATAGAATTGCCCTTTGAGCACAGCAGATATGAAAATATTGGGAAATTCAAGTGAACACTTAGGTATGCATACGAAAAAAGTAGTCGGCAACAAATTGGTATGAAAATTGGATTTTTGAACAAAAACAGAAACTGATATATTTTTTAAAAGCCTTGACTATACTATGAAGAAACTCTACCGAACAAAATGATTCACTAATGTTGTCGTTTACGAATCGCATTCTCGTACATTTCATTCATTAGCAATTATTAGAAGCGATCCACTTATAATATCGCTAGCAAGAGATATTCCACCTTCGTTAACAAATCGTCAAAAACGAAAAAAGCATTTAGTTAACTAGTCGCCAAAGCTATAAAAAGCAATTCGTTAATGAGTCGCTAAAACAAAACAAAAAAACAATTCGTTAACAAGTTCCCAAAACTAAAAAAAAGAAATTCGATAACGAATTGTAAACTTACCACGTCAAGAATCGAAACCACGTTATCTGAATTGATAATGAAAGCCAGCATTTATGGACGTCTTTTCGAACTAAAGCTCTGCTAAGAACCATCCAAGCATACTAGTTATGTGTTGTTATTTTTTCTTATAACAACTTGTATCGGTTTCGCTCTATAAGCATTGAGTATGCATGGAATATTTCTCTTTTACATAACGATAGAACATGTATGAGAGAGTGAAACTATCAAACATCAAGAATACTAGATTGAGAACATACGTAACAAACAGATATATCAGTAATATTGTTATCTCTACTTGGAACATCTGGATATGTAACGTCAAAAGCATAAAGACTAAAGAACGAATTATTTCAATAAATCAATAAAATAGCTTTTTTTAATTTAGAGTATAGTTTTTAATTTATTTCATAAAAAATAAACATGACAAAGGCATTTTTGTCGACAACTTAATGAAATTAAAAATTAATTATTAAAAAAATAATAAATGTGGTACAAGTACCTAATGAAAGATAACGATTCACAGAATCCATATCCATTACACCATTACTTTTTTTTAGAAGCATAGAAAAAGTAAAAGCATGAGATTAACACAAAGAGAACTAACTGGAATATCCATTTTGAATGGATATATCCATTTAAAAAAAGAGTTAAAACAGTAACTCTGCTTAGTGGAGCCGATAAAGAGAAAAAAAGCTTATACTAAAATGAAAGCAAGAGAACGAGTTGATACGCTCTCTGCTTAATCCAAAACATGTTAGCATAAGTTGAGCTCTACTCGTTGTTGTATTTGTACCAATTATATCAAGTTATTACATGTTTTATCTGTTTGTACAAGCAGAATGGATGATTCTATGCAGACCTTTAGCTCGAACTATAATTTAGGCCAAGAAAAATTTTTTTTTTTTTTTTTTTTTTTTTTTTTTTTATGATTTGACCGTACAAAAGTTCGAAATTAATTTTAAATTTTTATTATTTTTAAACCAACTTTTTTTCAAACAAAACTTAAAAAAAACAAGTATTGACTTAAAAGACGTATAACACCGAAATAAAAAAATACTTAAAAAAAAATACCAATTCAAAAAATGTATGTATGTTATATGTATGTACAATCGCCAAAACCAAAGCTATTTGTTAACGAGTCACCAAAATTACAAAAAGCAATTCGCTAACGAACCATTAAAACTTAAAAAAGCAATTCGTTAACGAGTCCCCAAAACTATAAAAAGCAATTCGTTAACAAGAACTTATTCGTATGAAAATCTCAAAAAAAAAAATTATAAGTGGAAATTATTTATATAAAAAACAGACACGCAAAATATAACAGAAGAAAAAAATGTTTGTGAAATTTTTTTCATATAAAAATTTATTAAAAAACATGTCTTATTTACACATAAGACTTAAAAAAAAAATTGCTAAAATGACGTATTAACAACAGAAAGCTTGTAAAAAATACTTTTCTTAAAAAAAAAATTTTCTTATAAAAAAGTCGGAAAAAATTGTTTTTTTTTTTGTTTCAAGGGGGCTAAAAACATCTTAAGTGCAATTTAACAAAATAATGCTTTCAATCGGTGCTTTAAGCATCAAGCCAACCTTTGATGAATTCAGAACTAAACTATAAGAAAACAATTAAAAAAACGATTTATAAGCGATTCGTCAACGAATCACCCTTCGCCACAATGTTTTTTGAGAAATCAATATTTTAGTTCATTTGATTGAGGTGTATGTGAAGGATCTTGACTATGAGTTAACATCTGACATAAGGCGCTACATATCACTTGGAATGATCTGAGGTGATACTTTGATCCATTTTGGTTTTAGCTCTTTTTCATTTTTGGCAACTTATTTTGCTTATAGCAATTATCGTTTTTATTATTGCCCAGTATTTCTCAATTGGTTGAAGCTCAGAGCAATATGGCGGATTTGGAATTTATGGTACCATTCTCTTTGTACCACTTCATGACCAATTTGCTACAGTGACAGGTAGCTAAAACTGGCAAAAAAAAATTAGGAGCTTTGTGAAGTTGTATCAAAGGCCGATTACCGAAAGGCAACATACGTTCTGTAAACACACTTTCAAATAAATTTGTTGGTTGACTGAACTAGTAGTGACAAGAACTGTGCATTTTTATTCGAGGGTTTTCTTTAAACTTAAGCACAACCACGCCTTTTTTCTTTGCAGTATAAAAGAGTTGACAAGGAAGATGATTGAAGTCCGCTTTGTCATACGGTTCATTATTATGCATCTAAAGATGTGCACAAAGTTGTCATAGAGCTTTCACGAACGAGTTTTAGCTGTTGGGTTTTTTAGTTGTCATTTCTGTTCGGGGCTAATGGAACTTTGTTGGACTGAAGGAAGACTTTTTTTTCTTTTTTCGAACTTACTGTACATAGCTGTGTGACATATGCACTTTTTTGGCCACCTCTCTTATGGAAAGTCCTGAATTTTTTTGGTACAAATCTGCCAGTGCTTTATCCTTTTTTTTCTAAGGTTAATACCTTTTTCGACCACTTCAAATTTTTATTTACGTTGTCAAGCGTTCACTGAAGTTTTTGAGCATGAGAGTTACAGGCGATTTAGCAACATTTATTTTTGAAGTGAAAACTTCTTTAGGCGCTTTGAGCACTTTTTGGTAGAGAGCCAAACTATAGATTCGCGATATTATCACGCTGTTAGCGTAACAGAAATTATTGCTGTACAGCATTGCTTTTTAAGGAATTACCTAGCATCGACCAAGTCAAACACCGAAGCGATTACCGAACCGGTTACCGGTTACCGGAAGCGATTGCCAACCGATTACCAACCGATTTCCGAGCCAATTACTGATTATCGAACCAATTACTGATTACCGAAGCTATTACCAACCCATTACCGATTACCGAAGCGATTACTAACCGATTACCAATTATCGAAGCGATTACCGATTACCAAAGCGATTGCCAACCGGTTACAGAGCTGATTGCAGCTTACCGAAGCGATTACCAATTGCTGAAACGATTACCGAGCCAATTACCGGTTACCCAACCAAAGCAATTGTGTTACAAAAATATTATACTCGTATACAAACATTAAAAAATAGCAGTTTTTACATTCAATAACTCATAAAATGATAAAAAGAGTTAAAAAAGAAGAACGCGTCTGACTTGCCATCTCTAGCTACTTCGGGAATTCATAAAAGCTATGTTATTTCACAGCATTAAGATTTTACTTTGGTCGGCAATCCCCCCACTGCCTACTTTTTTTTTTGCAATATCTTTGTGAGACAAATGTGGAAAATTTACGTATAAACACCTTATTTTAATTTTTTAGAATTATATCATTTAAATCCTGGTAATCATTAAGTCAAAAGAATAAAGAATAAAAAGAAAAACTTCAAACATGCAATATCAATAGAGTTCAGCTACTATAACTTTTTCGCACTTTCTCAGCACTAACCCATTTGAAGTCACAACCCGGAAGAAATCATTGAAATTTCTGAACGATATAAATAAGAGTAGCTCAAAACAAGTTAGTTTGGGAAAGATTTACCCACCAATGTATGGGTTGGGCTCAGGGATAGGCTTTTTTTCTCTCAGAGTAAAAAAACTCCCGAGCTCTTTGCAGACTGAGAGGAAGTGGCAATATATGAGGAAGTGGCAATATGAGGAAGTGGCAATATATGACACACTTCATAGTGACTTAAAAATAATAACCTTGTGGAGTCTTGCTTATAGAGAAGAGTTTAATTCTAGCAAGACTCAGTGTTGCCTGCTAACCCACAAGCGAATCATTTACCTCTTAGTTCCCCTCAATCTAAAGTTTATAAATCTTGTGAAGACATGTGCTCTTAACGTTATGGGCATATCGATAAAATCAGAACATCGTTGGAATGAAAGCATTTTC
This sequence comes from Coremacera marginata, assembly GCA_914767935.1. Lineage (NCBI taxonomy): Eukaryota > Metazoa > Arthropoda > Insecta > Diptera > Sciomyzidae > Coremacera > Coremacera marginata. The sequence goes on along the minus strand of OU612047.1, from coordinate 31,341,971 downwards.
CATATGTCAAAAAACCTTATATATTATGCCGAAAATGGAGTAAAATTAGCACATAATGGCAGGGACTATAAGATCAAATTTGTAGCTTCTAGACCAGATTCAACGACGTGAGGTATATTTAATAAGTGATGAAAATATTTCATCTTCTCTCAACTCCCTTGAGCATTGACGAAATGTTGGTAGCCTAAACCTTCTATACAGGTACAAACATGGGAAATTTTCAAGAGAGATACATGGCATGACGCCACTAGCTGGTGTGTTTCCTAGGTCCACTTGGGCAGCTCTCCACGCCCAACCCTTTGCCATTGCCTCTTCGCCAAAAAGAACATCGCATTAACGAAATAATTCGTTCTCTAGTCGCTTAATAATATTGTAGAATCTCCCTGCGAGCGTGCATATATAGAAGGACCGAAGTGAAAACTTAAAGCTATGAAATAACAATGTTTTTTAATCTTCAAATTAATTGAATCATCAAATCATTCGTATATCAATAATTTTATTACATTCAAAAAAGGATACAATAGGCTCATGGTAACTTAAGTAAGAAACAAAAATGTAAGATTGGAATTTCTGTAAGTATCATGTTAAGACTGTTTTAAAATTAGAAGTACTGAGTTTTCGATTATTGGACATAGTAAAACCTAATGTTTCACTCAAATATTGAGTTAGTGGTAGATTTTTATATTCTAAAGAGCAAATATTGAAGTTTCCACTTTGTAGCATAGGTACATCGTAAAATTTTTCTAATATTTTTTTTTAAATATTTTAGAACCTTCTCTTCAATAAATCACAAAAATTTTTGAATAAACAGAAGTCTCTAGAGGAGTCCAATATATGAGCTTCAACATTTCTTCTGAACACACTTAACCCATATAGGAAAACGTCATATCTGGTGGTTTCCATTCAAAAAACACAAAAACTGTCGAATAAAGTTCATATCCCTTCCCAATTGATCTCTAGAGGGGTGAACATTTTATACAACATTTCTTCTGATCACACTTAACTCCTATCTAACACCCTTCTGGGAGTCCCCATCAAAAAACGCAAGAACTGTCGATTATAGTTCATATTTCTTCAGAATTGATCCATAGGGGCGTCCTATGAGCTGGTCCTATTATTTGTTACCCTTTAGCAATACTTTTCAACACACCTACCCCTTTCTGCCACCCTTTTGGGGTCCCCATACCCAAAACAAAAGAATTGTAGATAATAGTTAATTTCTCTCCCGATTTGATCACTTGAGGCAAGAATATTTGAGCTGGTCCTATTATTTTTTGTCCTTAAACATTTCTTCTGAATACTCTTCCCCCTATCACCACCCTTCTGGGAGTCACCATATAAAAAACACAAAAACGTTGCTTTTTTCTGCTTTACTGGGGTTCCTGTATCAGAAATGCAGGCATAAACAATGCAAGCCTTATTACATTGCTGACGTTAACATTGCTGTCACTAACAGTGCTGACGTTAACATTGCTGACATTAACAGTACTGAAGCGAATTCATAACTTTTACATTTACCAAAAAGTGCTCAAAGCGCCTTAAGAAGTTATCATAAGAAGAAGAAAAGAAGAAAAGAAGTCTATTACGCCATTTTGGAATCGTCTTTAGACATCACCATATAATTGATTAAAAAAAATATGTTTCTATTACTTTAACTTTTTAATTATTCTATAAATTTTTTGTAGAAAAATTCTAAGATAACTATAATATTTTTCCAACTTTACTTTGGTTCAATACCTTAATTAAAACACATGCAATAAAATATTTACCAATTTCATTATCATAACATAATATTTTTTGCCATAATTTAAATGTTTTCCATCATTATAAAAACAAGTTTTTGTTTATTTATGGCAGCAATTAAAACAAGTTTTATAAATATTTATTAAATGAATTCAATATAAATGATAATTATGGAGAAATACAAAATTTAAAAAAAGCAAAAATATATGACAAAAAAATGATGCCAACTCCAATTTTACCACGCCTAAGTTAAAAGGTTCCATACTCTTAAAACCAGTCATGCGAACACTTGCAGCGCTAAAAGGTAATAAATACTACATTGCTTAAAAAAAGGCAGTTGAACAGAAGACAAAAAAAAAAAAACAAACAATTGAAAATATGTGTGGAATAATATAAAATATAAAAATTGTTGCAACAGTGTGCTGTTGTTGTATAGTGCATAAAATGCATACTTATAGATGAGTGTAGATGTTGTAGCAGTTGTATTGCATATTTTTTTATGCGGCTTGGTTGCTTAAAAAAATGCACCTGCCGGCCTGAAGTTGATTGTAGTAGTATATAATATGTGAACATATATTTATTTACATATTTTTTAAAATGATACATTCAACATGTTCAACATGTTTGTATATGTTTGTGGATTTTTTTATGCATCAGAGTGTTTTCATAATATATATATTATTGAAAAAATAAATACAAGCACTGTAGGAAAATATTGTTAAATGCCCTGGTATAGGAATATTTTTAAATTTAAGAATATTTCATAATTCTACATTTTGTATATCTTATTTTTTAGATTTAATTTTTAAAATTTAATTTTTAATTTTTACTCCTTTAAATTATAATTTTTATTATTTTCTATTGGGTACTTAGTGCAAATATCTAAACTTCAAAATAGACTGCAAGTGCTCAATAACTTTAATTTAAATTGTTCACTACACTGGAAAAAATAATCAAAAAAAAAAAAAAAAATGGCTAAAATATTTATAAAAAAATTTTAAATCATATTTTAGAACCCATAAAAAAGCAGTGTTTAGATAAGGACAAAAACTGATCGAAATTTATAAAAACATCGAGAATATACACCATAAATTCAATATATAAATGTAAAGCTTCAGAAATAAAAAAAGTCAATGTGTTTTTTCTTAATTTTTCAAAATACTAAAAAATAATTGTTAACAATGTATAACAAGCTTTTGAATATGTATTTTGAAGTACAGAAAAAAAAAATTTCACACAGCAACAAATTAAATGCAATGCCACCGTTGCACCGAACCTTAACTCTTGTATTGGCATTGACGGTATTGCCAACAGTAACATCAACACATTCGCGCATAAATTGAAGCGTGTCGCAGAGTACTGATGAAAAGTGCAATCCTGGGGGATTAATTAACAACAACAATATATAAATAAATTTTCGTCACATATTTAAATGCTGGAAAAACAAGCGAATAATAGAGGAAGCCCGTTGCTATTGCTCACACTGTCAGATTTGTTTCATCTTTTTTTTTCAGGTTTGGTGACGTTGAGGTGGGTAAAAGCAGACAACCTGCACAGCAATTTTTCATCAACACCAGCTGCTGGAATATTTACGCAGGAACTAAGTTACACGCACGCTTTTAGACAACATGTTATACAATTTCTTAACAAATTCAAAATATTTACAATACAGCTATTTACAAAGGGAATTTAAAAAAAAAAAAAATATCTACTAACATAATTTAATTGAGTTGAAATATAATAATATTTACAATTATTAAATAAACAGTAGGTTGTGCCTTAAAATCAGCATACTTCACATTATTTCTTATTTATGTTCCAAATTAATATATTGAATTGTTTAAAAAAAAAAAAATTTTAATTTTCTCTGAATAAATTTTGAAAGTTTATGTGTAGAGTAAGGCACAGCCTAAATTTCTGTTAAAAATTACATTACAAGAATTTGTACAACATTTAGTTAAAATCTGATAGAAATTCGCTGAATGAAAAAAAAATGTTTCATAAAATTACCTGATGCGGTGCAGGGGCGGTAGCTGGTGTCGTTGCTGCTGCTGGCACTCCTTGTGAGTGTTGTTGTTGTTGGTGTTGTTGTTGGTGTGGCACAGGATATTGCCCCTGCGGATTTTGCTGTGGTTGTGGTGTAAACTCACGCACAATACGTTCCTCAGAGACTGGTGGCCAAGCTACGCGCTTATAACCTGAATTTTGATGAAAAAGAAAAAGGAATCAAAGGAGAAAAATTAGTTTAAACGAAAACTTTTTTAAAACAACTGCTAGCTTAAGTCTATACATATATATTAGGTTAAAAGCATTTAAATATATTTTTAAGAACTAAATACATTTAGGTAATATTTATTTTAAATAGCATGTGTCTTAAACTTATACAGGCTGTCCCGCAATTGAGTGCAACTATTAACGGAGGTGATAGGTTATGTCGAACTGAGCAAAAGATCGTCTGAAAGGGAGGGATCTATTTTCACATTCTTAGGAGCTACAGGGTTAATTAATATTTCACGACTTTGGCTTACGTTATTGTTTCTAGCAGGAAAACTAACGTACATTTTGATAGCTCATTGCAAAGGCAATAAAATCACCTTTTTAACGGTATATCAACAAACCCCACCTGAGCTGTGGTCGTGTGAAGATTAAATCAATCGGTTGAAACTACCAAATTTCAATTTTGAGTGCAAATTTCTCAGAATTTTGCGTAATAAATGAAATTTTTTTTAGGATCAGTTTTGTAATTTATTCAATTTTCTTTTCAATGACATCAAAAACATAAACATATCTCAAAACATAAAAAAGTTGGCTGTACTAAAAAAATTATACTTATTAGAAAACAATGATATTATCTAATGCATAATTAATTGTAATATCATTATTTATCATTATTTTCTAATAAGAATAATTATTTTAGTACAGCCAACTGATTTATTTTTAAAGCTATGTTTATGTTTTTAGTGTCATTGAAAAGAAAATTGAATAGATGAAAAAATTTATTTAAAAAAAGAATTCACATATTACGCAAAATTCTAAGAAATTTGCACTCAAATTTGAAATTTGGTAGTTTCAACCGATTGATTTCATCTTCACACGATACAGCTCGGTAACGGTTAAGTTGGTGGGGTTTGTTGATATACCGTTAGAAAAGGTGATTTCATTGCCTTTGTAATGAGTTATCAAAATAAGTTTTATGTAAGTTAGTTTTTCTGCTAGAAACAATAACGTGAATCAAAGTCGTGAAATATTAATTAGCCATGTAGCTCCTAAGAATGTGAAAATAGACCCTCCCCTCCCATACGATTATTTGCTCAGCTCGAGATAACCTTTCAGCTCCGTAAATAGTTGCACTGAATTGCGGAACACCCTGTATATAACAAAAGATTTAACATTTTTTTACATTGTGGTAAAATTCCAGCAATGAGAAAAAAGTGACTTACTTTGGGGTGATGTGTAACAATCATGGTGGGGTGATGTGTAACACATCTTTCACTTTATAATTGCCATCAAAGCGGCAATAACGTCAAACTCTGAAATGCAATCACATCAACGGCTATTCAACCCAGACCAAAATCAAATCGTGAAAGGAAGTCAATGAAAAGCTGTGCTGTAACAACGCCACAGAAACGTGTACAGTTCCAGGAGTTGGCAAAAACAAAAAAAAAAAAAAAAATATGGAAAAGAAAACCAAACAAACGACAAAGAAATCTACAGGTGCTCGGCCGCAAAACCGGCGCTCTTCATCGTCATCCAAAGAAGATTGAGATTTTTGCATGATTTGTTGCGATTTTTTGCCAAAACATTTAAATCACAAAAATTCGCTTAAATGCAACTTGAATGAAAGCACCTTTTTATTTTTTTTGTGAGCCATTTTATTTTTGAAAATTGTTACTCCGATATGTATATTTACAACGAATAATTATTTTGGATTTGAAATTTATTTTCTTTTTGCTGTTATTGAAGCCATTCATACATTTTATTAAAGTTAACGATCAGTTTTTTAATTTCAACGTATGTGTGTGTGTGTGCATTAAGAATCCCTATAGGAATAAACTAACTTGTTTTTAAAAACGACTAATTAAAAAAAAAGTAATTTAAAATTAACTAGTATATATATTCAACTAACTATTTTGAATTATATTAAGGCGGCAACTACTCTGATTTTGACATGTTTTAATTGCAAATTTTTATTAGATTACAAGTTTATATATATTTAATCTTGTTATTTCATCAAATATTATTAACTTTAAGCTTCACTAACATTTTGTTTCAAAAAGACATATTTTTTTATTAACGACATTGAGCTAAAAGACAGACGTGGTAAGCACACTTTAAAACTAATAAAGTGCCTCTTAACCCTGTGAAACGGATCAAAATTCTTTTTTATTTAAGATATTCAAATTAAAAACTGGTAGTGTTTAACAAACATTGCACAATTTGGACACTGTACGGAAATTGAATTGACCATTCAGCAAACACCTTATCACTTCAGTAGTAAAGACGCACACCTTTCCCTACGTAGCGTCGAGTCTGCTACATAACTTCGTTGCGATTGACACTTAAAAGAAGCACTAACCAAAATATCAGTGTGCCCATCGACCATGATTTATGGTTGCAAAGCGTGGAAAATCCTGCTGACACGCTTGTTTAGCTCATATTTTGAAATCAAGCATCAAAAAGCTGGCTCGTGTTACATAACAGGCGCAGTATCCACACAATTCCGATCATTTGGATCTGCACCTTCGCTCATGTACCCAGGTGGTGGCATGCCCGTTTTTGGAAACTGCTTCCGTGGTACGCATGCTCACATATAAGCGCAGAGTTCCTCTAGCTTCTGGAAGTATCACCTGTTGGAAGCAGAAATAGTCCAATAAAGAAAGGAATAATGAAATTATATCTACCATCGCAGCGTACTTCTGTTGCGCTCCTTGAATGTAATTACTAGTCCTTTTTTGAATTAACGGGCAATGAAGTTTGGCATGAATCACTTTTGAATTATTTTAAAATCAATTAAAACACCACAAAGAACGACATTTCAAAATTTTCCATTAAAAAAACTCTGATCCCTTTCAACTTTGTTTACATTTTGCTGTCAGCTTTTATATTTCAGAATTTATTTGTGTCGACCAGGCATGATTTTTTGGCATGATTTATGTATTTTTCAAAACAGTCAAATAAATGATGTCTTTGATGTATATAAATTTAAAATTTTTATGCTTTTAGATTCATCTTCAGTAAGTGGAATATTAAATAGTTTTCAATTGGTTATTTTAAAGTAATTAAAAAAATAGTTTAAATATAACTAATTTAACAAATAGTTGTAAATATATGCAGACGAAAGTCAATTGACTTATTTAGCGGACATCACCATACAAAATATGTTAGTTCGTTCTATGGAAAAAAGTCAGAATTTCAACTAGTTGTGGTTGACAAAAAACTACTTTTTCAACTACTTTTAAATTAGTTAATTTTGCTACAGGGATCAGATAGACTTACGAGATATTGCTATTATTTCATTAAGTTCTAATCATAATACATATACTAAACATAAAAAGTAAAAATAAACACAAAAAATTAAAGTTCCTGTTCTTTAAACTAACATTTTGTTGGTGTTATACATCACCCCACTGATTTGAAAAAGACCAAAACACCATATTTGAAATTTTTATTTTACTTCATCCATTTTTCAAAATATTCTACATACATAAAAATAATCACTTCGAATTGATTCTGCTGCAATTTATTGGGCTTTAACCAACCAAAAAATCAATTGTTTAATACTTTTTTTGGAGCAAATAAAAACGTGTTACACATCTCCCTACTTCAGGCCTATTTTTGCTTTAGAAAATATATTCTCGTTTTTAATTTTTTAAAGGTACTTAAAGATTTTTTTTTTTAAATTAACCCCACCAACGGCCTTGGTAGAAGTAAGTCTACGAGCTTGTTAAAGTTGGACATTAATTTTTTGGTCTCCCCATGAAAAATTCATATGAAATTTTGGAATCACCTTTAAAAATATTAAAAACCTGATTTGTATTTTTATATAAACCCATATTTTATATAGTTCACAATGTATTGGCTATAACTTAAACTTTATTCCTAAATTTTTTTTTTTAGAAGAAGGTTTGTTAATTTTTACTTATAGACACACTTATGCTGGTCACATTCAATGCAAACACACCCACATACACATTTTTCATGTTAGGATTAACTACATTTCCTCCATCAATCAATATTAATTTCCATTAACACCAACAAAGAATTCTAATTCTTCTAACACCTAAACCATAACGTATTTATGTTTTTTTAGGGAGCCACAAGAAGTGCAAAAAATAAAAATACCCTTGGCTTGAAATACAATTCTTACATATTGCTTAGCACTCAATCTGTTTGTCAAAACTGAAAAATAGCTTTCTTTTATAGTTTATTTGATTTAAGCAAATAAAATTTTTTTTAAATTAAAATTGATATCATAAATCGCTGCTTGTTTAACCCAAAACAGATTTCGAGATAGGTTTCAGGTTAAAATTAGCAATGTGTGGTAAGCTTACTAAAAGCTAAGGATTACATAGTGAAATTATTACAACTCTCTTTTTTAACCCTCTGTGGCATGGCATTAGTTATAGTTAACAGCTTCGTATTTATGCGATTTATACTTTCCTACTCAATCAAGTATTACAAAAATTTATATGTTGAGGTTTCTGTGGTTGTTCACCACAGATTTGTCACCAGAATATTTAAATTCAAGATGTCGCACTATGGTTTATTTCGAAAAAAGTCTGTTTTTCAACTTCAAAAATGTTCATTAGTCTTAGAAAAGTATTCGTCATAGAAATTACCACGTATAATAATCCGTTCACAGATTTAAAAAAAAAAAATGTACAGTTTTTTTTTAAGACAGAAAAAGTCACTAAATTTTTGCGTTTTAATTTGTCAGTCAAATTGGACAGTTTGTCGAATTTTAGTGTTAAATTGAATTCTGTATAAATCTTATATGGGCATTTCCGTGGTGGCACATGTGACGATCGTACGACTTTGATGAGTGAAAAAAGAATAAAAAATTTTACTTACAAGTTCCTTATTTTGATTTTTCCAAGAGCTTACTAAGCACACTATACAAGTTGTAAAACCTAAGAGTTATTAAAAGTTCGGCTCTAAGATAGAAGCCACCAAAAATGGTACGTTACGTGACAAAAAATAGAAGTGGTTTTTGACTTGGATCACAAAAATAGTAAAATTCTGTAAATTGGCAAGAGTTTTGGTAAAAAACTTTTTTTAGAAGAATTTGAAATAGTATACGTTTATTTTCAAAGTAATCAAATTTAAAAACCTTTTTTCGTTTTTTTTTTTTTTTATTGGGCTTAGTATGAAACGTTACGTGACATGGCGTAACGTGACATTTTTTCCATTGTAATTCATTTGGGTAATTAAGTAATTGTGTGACTTAGTTATTAAAAAACAAATTTAATATATTCTGCCTCTCCTTGCCTCAACCATTTTTCATTATTTTTAGCCAATGCTTTCCATTTTTACTCAAACAAAAACGTGTACGAAACATTTACAAAACATTAACTAAAAGGAAAAATTACATTTGTGAAACAGTGCAAACGATTGGATCATCATGGTAAATTACTTAAATCAATAAAATATAAATGTTTCTTTACGATAATATCATTATGTAATACGTTTTTAATAACTTTTAATTTTCGTGTCACGGTGGACTTGTCGACGGAAATGCTCATGTATACCTTTTTTTCAGTAGATTTTTGTTAATTGAAATAAATTTATATTTATTATTAATTCAGCAGAAAACATTAATAACACTACGAATGGTTTTTGAAATATCACATTTAATTGATATGCTTAAAAGTAAAAAAAATGCAAATTGCATGGGGTATCTCCTTATTAGCGCACTTGGCCGCAGCAGGTGTATTGGTGTCCATTGAAAGATTATTTTTTTTATTTATGAAAAAAAGTAATTGCCAACTTTTGCCAACTAGTGAATTATATTAATTTTTCCTTTTCTACCCACAAAAATGAAGCATTTTAAGCATTTCTGAATAAATTGTTGAAATAGCATTGCATACTTTTAGGCATATGCTTAGTATCGTTCATATGCAAGAGTGACAGAGAGAACGCTTATTTAATATGAAAAAAAGTAAGCAACTTTTTAATTTTGCGTTAAGTTCCATTACACTGTGGAACAAATTTAGGTTAGCAGAAGTTAGTTTGGTCGATTCTGAGAGTGAGCGGTGAAAATAGAGGCTAAATTTGGAGACCTGTATCGCGGCGTTTGTTTACGTTAGATCGAATTTTTTTTAATCGACCTTCGAACTTTGCAGTCCAATGCCGATTTTCAGCATATTGCTTATATGGTTTTTTGGCTATAACTCGTCGACTAATTGATATTTTTTCAATCTGTAAAAGCCAAATTATTGCTAGAAACCTGTGCAACAATTAAAAAGAAAATGGTCTTAGTCGATAATTTGCGTTAAGAATCCCAAAACCATTAAATAAATGCAATACTCGCTGAAATTTGTTGGTGGTATAAAAACACCTTTGAAGAAGAGAAGACGAGGAGAAAGAGGAAGAAGGGGAAGACAAAGATGAAATTCCAGAATATCTTTTGAACGAAACTATCCACCTTTCTAATGATGATGACGATGACCAAGATATTAGAGAGAGCAGTGATGTTGATCCACAGCCGCCTGCTAAACGGCCAAATCATTAATTTAATTTTTTTACTTAAAACTTTTCATAACTAACATTTCAAAATTATATATTTTACATATTTCTATAATTTTTTTTTCAATGTTTCTTCAAAACCAACACTGAACAAAATTGGTACATAAAAAATGAGAAGTAAATTAATATTAAGCTGGAAAACGCAAGTTTTGTATTATGATTGTTTTCTTTTCAAATGAAATTTATTGAAAAAACTGAGAAGTATATTATAGATCAAACAGAAAGCAAAAAAAAGACTTAGTTTTGTGGAAAATATTTCCAAAAAGCATCAAAAAAAATAATGTTTCCAACATTTTGCTTCATAAGCACCACAAAAGTTTTCTAAATCAATTTTTTAAAAAATTTTAATTGTTGCACAGACCTCTAGCAATAATTTGGCTTTTACAGATTGAAAAAATATCAATTAGTCGGCGAGTTATAGCCAAAAAATCATATAAACAATATGCTGAAAATCGGCATTTGACTGCAAAGTTCGAAGATCGATTAAAAAAAAAAATTCGAACTAACATAAACAAACGCCGCGATACAGGTCTCCAAATTAAGCCTCTATTTTCACCCCTCACTCTCAGAATCGACCTAACTTCTGCTAGCCTGAATTTGTTCCACAGTGTTATTTTAATAAAAATGCTTGTGTTTCCGAAAGCATTTATTTAAAGTTTAATAATATGAAAGAATAAAATCAATAAAATACAAACGAGTTTCCGAGAAAAAACAAACAAAAAAAAAAACTAGAGATAACATTGCCTGCAGACAAGTGCTTACAAAAAGTGCATACGCAAAAAAAAAAAATAACATGCAAACGAATAACCAGCAGACGCGATCTATTGTGCGTTGTAAACATTCAAATTTTTAAATTCAAAAAAAAAAAAAAAAATGTAAAAAACCCAGTCAAAAAAATTAGTTTGCATTTTTAATATCATTTTATTTCAAAAAAAGCCTTTACTTTCACTAATTAACGCTCAGAGACGTTGGCAGAAAGAGAGAGCAGTACTCAGAGTACACTTAAAATACATTCGGATCGATCGCCTTTGTAATAAACTCACTCAACGCACTCATTGAAAACGGCTTGAAGTGGTTCGGATCACACAGCGATCGGATATAAGAATGTACTTATACCCGAAAATATGCTAATGAGCCGAATGCTTATAAGCATTTTACATATATCATTGAGTCTGAATAGAGTTGAAAAGAGCAAGAAACTCGGATATGATTTGAGTTTCTGATTTCGGTCGGATACTCATTGCAGTTCTCTGATACAAATCTAAGGCGAAAAGAACAATTACTTACTCTAGACGAGGCTGAATAAAAAAATGATTGTACACGTTTAATACTCATTGCTGGGGCATTGTATTCTTAATAATTGCAATTTCAATTGAGCTTTTGTTTCTTTACTTACAATTGAATTACATTACACCACATGAATACAGTGAATAAAATAAAAGTACTCGTATACATAAGCCAGTTTCAGTGTTCATTTTCTGAATCTTGCAATTTTCTTGAAATCGTAAAATATATAACGCCTACAGCAACATTGATGGCATAGTTATAAGCCAATTGAGGACATTTATTTTATTTACCTCTGTAAGTAAAGTGTAAGATTGAAAATTCATACTCATGTTTTTTTTTACTCGTACTTACACACTCGCACTTATATCTCATACCTATAACAATACTAAAGGATCATTTGTGTCCTTTAAATGAGCTACTTCAATTCTACTGGATATTTCCGAACGAGTTTTCTGATCACTGACTTATTATTTTCTGGTTGGAATTTTCATGTTTTATTCTATGAGCTTCCACGTCATCTTAATTTTGTTAAAAAAAAAACGCTCCAAATTAAATTTAAAAATTACTCTTTTGGTACGCTAAAAAATGTGTAATTTACACAATTAAAAAAAAAAAAACTATGATAATTTTAAATTTTTACAAACGAAAACTAATACTTGTTGCATTCAAAAAAACATTTTTCCAATATCTGAACTGTATTAAAAGTTGCCGACTTTTTTCCAAAAAAACTACCTTTTTTAACACTGTGAGTCAGATCCAATAGGATCGAGAACAATGATTCGAAAAAAATCTTTATGATTGGCTGAAAATATTTTTATTATGGTTTTTGGGGTGATTTTTCATGAATCTGTGTTAATTCAAGATGGCGGATCCAATATTGCGAACGATAATTAAAAATTAACCTCAAAATTGAATGAAAATATAAATACGCAAATTGTTCAGTAATTTTCACATTTTTGTCTAACCCCGGTGTATACATTTTCAGTTTATCATAAGGTTTTTTTACAAATCACTATGCACCATATTGCATCTGTCATTTTGTATTTCAAAATTCGGAAATTCAAATTTATGATCAGCTACTGCAAAAACATATCAATTTTCATAAACCTTCGTTGACATCAAAAAATCTATGCTTCAAAGGGTTAAAGGATTTTTTTTTGCAATATCTTTAAATTCATTATAAGCTTAATATATTCAAACCTAGGCACGTTTTTAAATATTTAAAGCTCACATTTTGCACAAAGACAACCTTTTGAATTCACTTTGCAAAAATATTGCCAAATACTGACAACATTTTTTTTTTTTAATACTTATATATCACAACAAAACAAGTTTGCTTTGTGCCCCATGGCTACCAAAGCCTCAAGACGCGAACCCCTTTTGCGTTGACCTACAAACGATTTATCATTTTTTTATATAAATATAATTTTTTGTTGTGCTTTTGCTTTCTTTTTCTTCTTCTTCTTCTTCTTCTTATTACAATAGAAATCTGTACTTTGAGAAAATATTTATGAGGTTTTCGTGCTTAGATCAAAGAGCAACAATACAATAGCAAGAAGCAACATAGAAGCAAGAACACACACATACATTTATGCTGGTCACTTTCAATGCAAACACACGCACACACACACACCACACACACATTTCTCATATTGGCATTAACTATATTTCCTCCATCAATCAATATTAATTTCCATTAATACCAACAAAGAATTTTGATTCTTTTTACACCTACACCATGACGTTTTTATGTTTGTTTAGGGAGTCAAAAGAGCTGCAAAGAACAAAAAACAAAAATATCCTTTTCACAGCAGCAGCATGTCATCGTTAAACAACTCAACGAACACACACACACACATACATTGGAAAAAACCAAAAATATAACAACCATCAAGCACGTTCGTCGATATGAAAACAAACCGGATATCCGCAAATTATAACGGCCGCCACTTCTGGGCTGTCTAACATGTAATGTTGAGCTGCCGTGTTTCGCTATTTTTTTTTTCAATTCTTTTGTGTGTGCCTTTGTGTGTGTGTGTGTGTGTGTGTGTGTTTGTATCTGTTTGTTTTCCGCACACGTTTTTGCTATATTAATCATAATTTAATACTTAAAAATTATATAAATTCTCATTCAATCACATACATGCAAACACACTCACACACACACTCTCCCTCTTTTACGCACATTTATTTCGAAGACAAACCCATATGCTGCACAGCCATGCGTAACCATACGCAATCGTGCACCTTTATATGTATTGGAGTATTTAATTTATTATTATGTATCCAAGCAGTTGGCATTTATGTGTTGCCAATTTAGTCCAATTTTCTAGCATTTCGTTAATATTTTTTTTTATTTTTTTATTTTTGTTTTTATTTTGGAATCTGAAATTAATACTCGTAAATAACTTGTTCTAAGACAATAATTTTCTTTTGATTGTGCAGGTATGCAGTATCGCTGTGTTATTGAGGTGTGCGTCAGCTTGAGGTTGTCCACTAAAATAGCTATTTGCTTTAGGTGATCACATATATCTAGCTTAGCATTTGATCTTTTGCTGCCATTAAAATAACATGTTTTCCATATATCTTATTTAAGCACAAGTTATAAAAATTTTATGTGCAAGTCAAAGATTGGCCATAACTAGAAACTTAAGAGTCATTAAAGAAAGTTTTTGGCGTATACAAATAGTGGTGTATATAAAAGCTATAAAAGTGTAAAGAATTTATGGTGGTAAAGTGAAGATGAGAGTAGCGTTGAAAGAGTTTGTTCGCATAATCAGCTGGAAATGCAAAAAAAAATTTCTGCTATCAAAGGGAAACACAAAAAGATTTTTATGAGTTTTAATTATTTATTTGAATTTGAATTCAGTGAAATTTGTTAAGTAGCTTGACTAAATTTTAATGTTAAACTTAATCTTAGCATTTTCACAACAAATGATATTTGGTGAAGAAAATTATTAAATTTGTGAATATATTACAAATAGTGTGTGGTGGATAAACTCAAAATCTGTGTCAATAAAAAGCTTAAGTCTGATTTCAATGTTACGAAAAATTTTACTTTAAAGTTATCACTCGTCTTAGTTCCACAAAAGCTTCTTTCATTTTTGTGCCATAACTTTGGATTGAATAACGCTATAAAATCCAGATTTTGTGTGTACATAGAGATATACCTGTAGGATACAGCGATATCAATATTGCAGCTCTGTCATAAGCTGTCTTAAGTTATTATTGCTTCTTGTCACAGAAATATATACTAGTATCGTCTGTAACTGTGTCTGTAAAGTAACGAAATTCAAGTTCATTTTTTTTCACATAATTATTTGTATGCAAATTTTTAATTATTACCTTGACGCTATGAACAAAATAGTGTGAAAGCACTAAAAAGAAGAATGAGGCAGCCAATGACAAAAATTAAGTCAACGTATAAAATTTATTAAAAGAAAATATTTAAACTTTTAAAGTATTCTCACTCGAAGAAACTTCTTTAGGGCGCGTCCATTATTTACGTGAGACTTTTGAGAGGAGGAGGAGGCTAAGCCTTATCTCATTCACTCTCACGTGGCGGAGAGGAGGGGGGTTCTCGCAAAGATTACTTTATTTTTTATCCGCAAGAAATAGTGTAGAATTATGAAATAACTGGGTTAAATTGAGTAGAATGTTTTTCTCTTCTATCATCATCGTTTCCTCGAGCTCCTAAGCGGAGCATAGGAACAAACATATTATCTTCTACAATATAACTAAATTTGCTGTGCATTTGACCTTATCACTCAGATTGATGGGCATCTGACGATCCCAGGACTTGGTGACTATGACGGAAAGCTATTTGCTCCCTTTTTGATTCGCCACTGCTTACCGATTCAATCTTTGCATGCCTTCATGGACTTGCCCTATGACCTCTATTGCTCCAGTGTACGTGGTGATCTGGAAAAGAGATGCTGCAGTACATGCTGTATTCACTAGACATGGGTAACGCAGCAAAAATCGCTGCGTTGATACACCAACTTGAACGCAGTTTGCTGTATCAGCGGAATGCGTTAACGCAATTGCGCCATAGCGTAGTTTGAACTGCTATGATTCTTGTATCAACAAGAATTTAATCCACGCAGTGAGGACTAACGCGTTGCGGAATGCTAAACGCAAATTGGGTTCACTTAGAAAAATATAGTGTAATATATATAATATAAATATAAATCTAGAAATCAAATAAAAATCTTTAATCAATATATCTGATCTAAAGAAATCTTACTGCTAATAGATTCATTAAAGATTATTAAATCCATAAGTAATAAATATATATATAAAGAAAGAGCAGATTAAAGCATCCACCAAAACTAAAGATATATATTAAACTTCAAGCATGCAGCCAAACTGTATTTCGTTTAAAATTTGATGCGAGTCATCAAACAGATACATACGCGAACCTGGTATGCAAAACAAGTTCAAAGTTGGATCCAGATTTACTTCTGCTTCGAACACGAACACATCCAACAGTTTATTTAATTGACAAAACCATTCTGCGAATGGCATAACATTAATAACAGTCATACGCACTCCAAGCATCTTCCCCCTGCAACTCCTCTTCCTTATTTATACAGAGTAATAATGTTCGCTTTCAACTTTCTCTTTCTATCCTCGATGCGCCGTACTACATGTGCAATTTTTGCTCGCTGTGTAAATATTTTTACTTTTACTTTGAGCGCGTCATTTGCATTACTGCGCTATTGCGTTAGTTTTATTGAAACAAGTGTATCAACGCAATAACGCATTGAAGTGCTTTAACTCATTAACGCAACGCAGCGATGCGTTACTCATGTCTAGTATTCACCCATCACAAGAGCTGCACAGCATCGGCGCGCAGTTTATCGTGCACCAGCTGCACCAGTGCGCAAAGTGAGACCTTCACGGATTATCACACGTTGAGCTACTGAGCTTTTGTGTGCAAGTGATGACGGTTTAGAGTGGCTAAATCAGAGCGAGGTTGAAGGAGCAGATGATTTTACTGAAAATCACATGGACATTCTGCTTCCAGTAGTCACTCTTAAGACCGCACATGAGTCTCCGTGGACTAAGAATGAAAAAAAAAAAACATCGAATTAGAATGAATATTCTTTCACCAATTTAAGAAGTTCTCATTTATGTATTTTATTGTTCAATTTTTTCATTGTGATTTTAGAATACGATCTCCGTTGTCTTAAATGTAAGTTTCAACTAGTCCTAAATAAAAATAATTAAATAAATTAACATATAGAAGCCAAGATTAACATATTTACACTAAAAACACGCATTTTGAACAATCTCATGTGAGATTAGACGAGGGGGAGAAGGGGCTTAGCCAAATTCACGATATAACACTAGGGGGAGGGAGGGGTCAAAAAATCGCCAAAATCACCTCACGAAATTAATGGATGCCCGCTTTAGAAATATATAAAAGTGCAAAATTATTTAAAATCTGTTTGTAAATACATTTATATTTAGATATAAGGATTAATTGAAAGCTCATGTAACGCGTTTATAGTGCTTGCTTGTTACTGTGCCGAGCCGAACCGAAAGTCAGTCGCTTGAAGCTGCCTGCTCGACTGGCACACTATACGCACTTTGAGCTTATTTCAAGCTGTATGCGCAGCGGTTTTCAGCTTTTCTTCTCGGTTCGGTTCGGCTCGGCACAGCAGGCACTTTAAACGCGTTATATTAGCTTTCAATGAATCCAGCACTATAAACGCCTTCTATTTCCTTTAAGAAATAAAACCCAGTAGCAAAAAATATTTTAATGTTTTTATTGATGAAATCGATTGTTCAACTATAGAGGACTAAATATAAATCTTGAATATTATAACGAAATTAAAAAATAAAATAAATACATTTAATTCAAACAAAAGCGCACACTAACAAACATTAACTGATTAAATCTTAAACGCTTTTTACTTTATGCGGAATTTTCCAAATGACAAGACTGATTAAAAATTCTATTTATTGGATAGACCCATTTTTTTTTAAATGTATACTATTAAGAATTCTCTTTAGAGAATTGCTCAGAATTGGCAACGCTTTTGCCATAAGTTCTCAGTCTGGTCTTGCATTTTTATGCATAGACTAATGGCTGACCAATGCTTGCAAATTGTGCAAGTTTATTTCGAAAATTTGAGCTCAGTTCGGGAATGTCAACGTGCGTTACGTCCATTTGATGCCTGACATAATCGTCCACCCCAGCGATAAATTCGATTTACCATGGATAGTTTCGCACTATGCTTACTCTAAATGATAATACACATCCGCACAGACGTCGTAATGTCTGTAAAAAAAAAATGCTGTAGTAAGTGTTTTACGTATATTCGCACAAAGAGGATGGCACTTAGATGGTAACACTCAAGTGGTGTTACAGGGAGTATGCGAAAGTAACCGGGAATTGGACTTCCCTTTGATTTCGTCACGAAAGAGCACACTTACGATACGCAATACACAAGAAGCAATACATGTTTGTATGGAAAATGGTATTGCTTCTTGTGTCGTATACATCGTTGGTGTGCTTTTTCGTGATACAAAATGAAGCGGTTAAAAACGTTGTAATAATTACACGAATCAACGTTAGTCATCGTGAATGACCACGACTAACCGTGAGTCATTGGGAGTGAACGTTAGTGACCGTGAGTGACTGTGAGTGATAGTGAGTCACCGTAATTTACCGTGAGTCGCATAAGTTATCCGTGAGAAATTGTGAGTCGCCATAAGTGACAGTGAGTTACTGTGACTAAGACTTGCCGTGAGTGACCGTGAATAGCACTGAGACACCGTGAGTAACCGTGGGCGGTAGTTAGTGAATTCATGAGTGACCGTGAGTAGCCGAAAGTAAACGTGAGTCACAGTATGTGGCCGTGAATTATCGTGAGTGACCGTAATGACCGTGAGCTACTCTGAGTGGCCATGAGTCACCATGACTGACCGTGAATTATCATGAATGACAGTGAGTTACTGTGAGTGACCGTGAGTGACAGTAACTCACCGTAAATGACCGTGAATCACCATGAGCAACTGTAAGGGATCGTGAGCCACCATGAGTGGTCGTGAGAGTCACCGTGAGTCACTGTGTGTGACAGTGAGTAGCCATGAGTAATTGGGAGTCACCGTAAGTGAACGTCAGTTACTGTGTGTTATCGTGAAGCACCGTGAGTCACGTGAGTTGACGTGACCAACGAAAATTATATATTCTGTATATATATATATCCTGTATATAACAGCGGCCGTGGCGCAGTGGGTAGAGTGTGTGGCCCATACGCCAGAGAACCCTGGTTC
Source organism: Coremacera marginata (assembly GCA_914767935.1). Classification (NCBI taxonomy): domain Eukaryota; kingdom Metazoa; phylum Arthropoda; class Insecta; order Diptera; family Sciomyzidae; genus Coremacera; species Coremacera marginata. The sequence continues at coordinate 31,322,909 of OU612047.1, read as the reverse complement.
GAATCCCACCTGACACAGAAAGTTTTTTCAATTCAATTAATTTTTCTGTTCGGCCGTCACCTCTCTGCAGACAATAGCAAACCTCACAGAATAAAAACTGCCATGAAAAGCTTCTTGAGAATATAAACAGTTCGGAATTGGCATAAAACATGTAGGCCCAATTCTCAATCATTTGTGTTCAAACATTCCACAACACACACAACACAGTTGATAATAAGAAGCTCAGTCAAAGTCCTTTCAAGGCCTGGAAATGGCCATTTTGTTGTTTTTTGTTTTATCATGTCATATGTCATGTTATATGGCATTTTTACCAGAATCCAAGAATCCATAAAATTTACGTTTGTTAGTGGTGGTACTTTTTCAAACTTCTGTTTTCACTTTTGCTGAATTTCCCGTGGCGGTAACTCCTTATGTTATTGTTTTCAAAGGTCTACAAATTTTTTTCATTAAATTATTTATTTTTTTTTTTAAACGTCGAAGTTTCTTGAAAAATTTTCTTCTCATTGCTTTTTTTAATTTATCGACAACATTATATTGTAATTTATAAGAAAATTCTTGAGCATTGGTTTAATATGGAAATTCATGGCTCTAGCATGCGCCACCCATCCCTCCTACCCTTTGTGACAACGGGAAAAGGTGTTCAGATGCGCTGCTGTTTATAATAGAAATGATCGCTATTTTTTTGAATGAACAAAACTTTTTAAACTTTTGAGTATGTGTTTATATATCTTATCCTCATTAGCAATTATTAATTTTAATTTTCCTCCATAACTTATATATATGCATAAATTATATAAACATAACTTCAGTATAATTGCCCATAGTTAAAACTAATACTAAAATGTTCTATATTAATAAAAAGTTCATATATGTATTTTACTTGGAATAAAATTAAAGAACGAGTTGAGATTTTTGCATATATTTTTTCGCCAAATGTTTCATGAACGTATATTTATAGTGCAAACATCATGTTAAAAGCTGATCAACTATTTCAGTTTAATTATTGAAATGAGACAAGTTATTAAAAAGGCGCCAAAAATAAAAGTTTGCTTCCAAACGGATTTTTCTGAACACTGAAGTTTTAACATAATCATTAATTTTATTACAAAATTCTTAAATTTCACCTCAAAAAGCGCGATTTTCATGGTTTTCATAAATATCTGGTTTCGCAGTCATGCAGCGCTTGTTTTATCTCTGTTTCTGTTTCATTTTTTGTTATTTTTGTTGTTTTTTTGCTTTAATGAAGGCGCGTTGCATTAAATAAACTCAAAGTAACGCCGAGTAGAACAAAAGAACCAGCAGCAGAACAGCGTTAAACAAGTTGTCTGCGTTGAAAATGAAGACAAAAAAAAAGACACTGAAAACACGAAACAGCAAACAAATTTAAGCTTTTGCATGTCTAAAGTTTCCAATTTTTTTTGCTTATACTTTTTTTATGCTTACTCTTCTTTTAATGCAGTTTCATGTTGCGCGTATTTTACTTCTTTTTTCACGGAAACTCATAAAAATAAAAAAATTAAAATGAGAAAATTGAAAAAAAAAAAAATTATTTTATGCACTTTGCTTTTATATGATTTGTAATTTACACTTTAGCGCTGCGCAAAGTGTAAACAAATCTGTTGAAAAATTCATACAAGTTGGAATGAAACCGAAGGCTGCACAGCGAAGGCACCCAAAACGAAGAACAAAAAAAAAAAAAACTGCCAGGGAAATGCAACAACTTTGGTAATAAATTTAAGCACACAAAGTGGTAGAATAGCGTAATTTTAAAACGCCATCAACAAAAAAAAAAAGAGCCGCAATGGCAAAGGGAGCGAAGATAACTGACTACAACAACAACAATAACAAAGGAAGAGAAAAAAAAATCTTAACTCTTAAAAATTGTAAATATTTTGTTAACTATATTCACTTATGGCGAATTATTTATTAATAAATGTTACTCATACGCCGTGTTGTGCAGTTGTTGTCGCGCACTTCAGCGTACATCTGCTTTCATTAGTTTACGTAAATGTTTGTGTGTATGTGTTGCTTAAAAATTACTCATTAAAATTCATGTCGGCTCATCAAATTCAATTGAACGAACGTCAACGGTGCGCCATCATAGTAAGTGGTTCGTTCCATAGTGTAATCAGGTCACTGTGTCGTATGATGAACATGCATCTCAGACTCATCAGTTGTGGAGTGCTTCTTTCATTTGCATTGCAAGCAGGTACAATTACAAAAAATTCAAGAGAATTTGGGTTTTTTATATTCATGTTGTATTTGTATGATAAATTTAAAAATTCAGCAGCAATTCGGCACTTTTTTCAAGGAATTTCATAAAGAAACTGGAACATTACAAGTTGGGCATAAAGACGAGCAATTTTTTTTTATGTAGTATGTGTTAATGGTATTGATAAAAAGATGATTGATGGATTGAAATAAGCCAAGTAATTTATGAGAGAGTAGTAGTTTTAATGCAAGAGATAAAGAAAAATATTTCTGCAACTACTATTATAATAATAATGTAATTACTAATAAGAATTAAAAACGAGTTTCATTTAAGACTACTTGTATTTATCTTAACATCGAAAAAAGACAGAAAAAAGACATTACCAGATTTGAAATTAGCAATCATTAGTCTATTGAAGTCGATAGAAATTTTGAAAAAAGAACTAGTATTTTCCTAAAATTCTTGATTAATTCGTGATATATTGAGATCAAATTTTTAAAATTTTTTGCTTATGCTTAAGGGGGTCTTCTCATTGAGCAACTTTTTTTTTCAACTTGTTTTTTTGCATTTATTTATAGCTTGGGTAGTTGTGAATATGCCCCTAAAAGGATTTTTAGAAATTCGAAATACTTTAGAAGATACAGCCTTTTTTGTGAAGCAAGGTCTGATGGACAAGAAGGTGATGGAGGTAATAAAACCAGCTTACGAAGCGCTGTCGGCAGATAATTTGCTTGAAAGATGCCTTGGATCTGAAACTCAGAATTCCAATGAGTCCTACAATTCTGTTCTTTGGTCACTTTCGCCCAAACACATCAACTCAGGCGCACGCACCATCGAAGTGGCCAATTTCATTGCAACGTGCCTCTTCAACGACGGTTTTATACCCATTGTTGATTCCTGTTCCTGTGTCTAGGAGTATGAATAAAAAACTCGCAATTTAAGTTATATATAAATTAACATTTTTATTTAATTATTTAAAGATGTAAACATGGTGATACGGCAAGAGATCGGCGAGTTTATTCTCTGTAAGGATAATTACAAATTATAACAAAATATAAATAAATTTATATAATTTAATTAAATTGACATAAAATCTGTTTTTATTTTTACAATATTGAAGCTTACTTGGTTTTATCTCCTTTGGTAACTGGACACAGAAAAGGACCGTATCCAGACAAATTCTACTATTTATAATATTTTGTGTTGCAGTTACAAATTGCAACACAACATAACATTTGATGCCACATAAGTGTAAATATATTAAGCTAAACAACTGCAAGTAATAATACATAAACAAAAACAATACTAAGACAATAACATTCTGCAGCCATCTCATACTCGACTTTCTTCTCGCACTCTCCAATGCTTGAAACTGCTTTACCGGCTTTCAAAGCTTTTTGAAAGCTTAAACGACACCCATACTTAAAATTATGGGTTTGATGGGTATTGCGATTGGCAAAAACGCATACGAATACGCACTATCTCGCAATGAAGACAGATTGAACCGATCAGAGACTCGAGCTGCGGCATCATCAAAAGCTGGCAGAACGGCTCGCAGAGCAGAGAGGGCAGCAGAAAGCAGTTTCTACGAAAAAGAGGAAGGTGGCCTGTATGGAGCTGGCATCGCCGACTAATATTTGTAAGTAAAAATTGTCAGCTCTTTAAAACTGCATTTAAACATTTGCAATTTTTTTTTTTTTTTCCCAACAAAATTACTTCAAACTTTAAACGCGTTTATCTCGAACCCACGTTTTTCGAACTGGCGGCCATGATATCTCCAGTTCAACTGAACCGATTTTCATGAAACAAAATGGAATCGACGCAGAATTGTCACCATTCTCGGGTGAACCTCGACCATAATTTTAAAAAATTTTTTACTATTTTTTTTTTTACACTAAACTACAAAAAAAAAACCCGAAATTGATATTTTTTTTTTGAATGGCCGCCATTTTGTCAAAAAAAAAAATCACAAAATTAAGCTTGAGGTTCACCCGAGAATTACATCTATACTGATTATAACCCCGTTTTTTTTTTCATTTCAGACGCTCCGGAGACCCGGAATCGTGGCCGCCTTGACGACACCTTTTTTTTTCACCACCAACTTTGAAGTCTCATTACTTTTTGAACAGCCCACGTATCGAGGCAAAAAAAATTTTTTTATTTTCTTTGAACCTTTTGTAATACAATAAATAAAAAAAGTTTTCAATTATTCTTTGCGTTTTCAAATAAGAATTTTTTTAAAAAGGGTCCAAAAAACGGGTTTTGAATGAGAAGACCGCCTTAATGTAAAATAAAATCATTTTGAGAAAACTCTTATTTTAAAGCACCTATTACAGCTATAAAATAAGGTCAGATCTAGATAAAACTTTATAGATATTATTTATAAAATCGAATTAAATTATTATCCTTTTAATTTTTTATCCTGCGGTAACTATATAAATATTTATGAACTATAGTAGATCTTCATATGATTTTTATTAATTTAACCACTTATAAGCTATAAAACCTTACGATTGGGAAAAGATGAAAATCTCTATCAAATTTGCAGTTTGTATGCGAATTCGCACACGAATGAAAAAAGATATTTTAAGTAAGTATTTCATATCCATTAAATTTGGACTCGCATAATTTTTTGTCAAATTTTTTAGAATTACATACAAATAAAAAATGCGAAATTATAAACTTGAATATGCTCTTTCTTATAAGTCTGATATGAGAGCTTAAGTATAAAGCAATGTTCGTCAATTATAACTCAAATATGCCTTTGAAATACAAATATTATACATACATAAAGCTCAATATAGAATTAATATAATAAAAATCTGTCGACAGATTCGGAATCAGCGATCATAAATCTATTGGGATCGAGTACAATATAAGGAAAAAATAGAATTTTCTTGAACAGCTGGATGTGTAAGGATATTTTGGAATACCAAGATGGTGTTATATCCAGTGCCGCACTAAGCAACAAAGAGTCCGTTAGGCCATCAAAATCTTGGGCACCTTTTCTTGATGAAGCAATTTTAGTAAGCAGAGCAAATATTAATAAATAATATATATTAACTAGATGACCCAGCAAAAGTTGTCCTATCCAAGAATCAATGAATATGTTTAAATAGAAATGAAAGAATTATATATATTTGACAGATCTTGAAACAACTTAAGATGAAAAACTATTTTAATTTTATTAAAATTTAAGCTGTAATGCGTTTTTCTAGAATTTTCTACAGATTTTCCCAAATTTTTTTTCAATTAAAAACACGGAATTGTATAACTTCCATCACGAAAAGAAGGGAAAAAAAATCAATTAAATTTTCGTCAGTTATGATCGAAAATACTTGAGAAAACAAAATAATTTGATAATTTTGTCCGTAATTGTCGTGAATTTTTGTTCTGAAAAACTCTCCACGACCATAACGCACAAAATAAAAAAGAACTACGTCTTGGTTCGTACAAAAATCCCATTGAAAAAATATTTTATTATTCAAATTTTTAATTTCCGCAAATTTTTCCAATTTTCACAGTATTGTACTGCAAGACGAATCAAAATAGATAGCGTCAAAACATGAGCGCACTGACCCGGGCTACATGGTACCAAATTTCAGATAAGAGGATACAACAAAAATTTTCCCTTGCTGTGAGGGTCCCTAAAAAGCGCGGGGCCCATAGGCCGATTCCTACATTGACCTAATGGTTAATCCGGCACTGGTTTTATCAAGACCAAATTTTGAATTTATGCTTTTCTAACTAATAATAATTGATCTACTTTATGCTTACTGCGATTCAAATAATTTTGAAAAATTTTTTATGTTCAAAGACACTCTTAATCTATACTATTATATAAAACCTTTGTGAGGTTGTATATATGATTCACTTTCACGCGAGAGCCATTGAACCGAATTGGGCAATTGAGCTAATTAAAGATTCTTTATTTTTATCATATTCGAATAGGCTATATAAAATTCGCCACGCCCCATTTTGATACCTAATAAATGTGATAAGCATAAAAAACCTAAAAATACCCAAAAAATTTGCACGGTAAAAGTACCAAACGATGTTATTTTATTAAAAAAAAAACACAAGAGTTATACGAAATTAACCAGGTCCTATATATAGAAATACATTATAACACAAAAACGACTAGCCAATATGAGCGAAGTCGATTTAAGCCGAAAAACATAATAAATAAAGAAATATATAAATCTTTTATCTATTGAACAATATGATAATTTAGAAAAATAAGAGTCCAAGGTTTTGCACTTATTTGGATGGCTTTAAGACATTCAGGTATTTCATAGAACTAGATTTGTTCGATTTAACATATTTATAATTTTGGCCGAAAAGTTACATCGGCAGTAAGTTTCTTTTGTTTCTTAAAAGATGACAATAGAACCAGATACGCAAATAACATTAACTGATGAATTCACACTATTTCACTGAAATTTGGAGCATCAGTACTTTAAGTTGGTGAAATTTAACTGAACATAATTTGATTAAAAAAAAACAAAAAGAAATGGCCATTTTCAGCCCTTGAAAGGGCTTTGACCAAGCTTCTTATGATCAATTTTGTTATGTGTGTTTTGAAATTTTTTAACACAAATGATCGAGAACTCGACCTACCACCAGCTTTATGCCGACTCCGAATAGTTTATGTTCTCAAGAAGCTTATTATGGCAGTTTTTTTACTCTCTTAGGTTTGCCATTGTCTGCAGAGAGGTGACGGTCGAACAGAAAAATTAATTCAATTGAAAAAATTTTCTGTGTCAGATGGAGTATTCGAACCTGGGTTCTCTGGCGTATGAGCCACACACTCTAACCACCGCGCCGCGGCTGCCACTACATAATATGATTAACTGATTTAATTTAAAAATGTTTCACTGCATTATTATAGCATACTGATCAATTTTAAGAAATGAATAATATTATGTCTTATTATTTTATAAGTTTGGTAAAAAATCTTTAGCAAAAAATAGTCAAATGGCAGGAATATGTAAAAAAATTGACTTGAAATTTTCATTATATGAAGTTTTGTGGTTTTAATTCTATAAGCGTAAAAACATTTTTTTTTTTAATTTTTTCTTAGTAAAGAGTTTCAATGATAAAAATCTTAAAATTTTGTTCTTAATATTTTTTGTGTGATATATTCTTTTACTTGCACCAACATCATGATATAAATTGAAATTTGAGGTTATACAGATAAAAGAAATTTCACTTAATATTAGACAAGTAGCAAATTTTTAACATCATATAAATTAGTGTTGAAGTAAGTTTGATTAAGTGATATAGAAGCATTAATATATTATTTTTTCAAAAAAATTAGACTGTTAATTAACTGAAATAAGAAGATGCTTGTCAGTTTTAGTATATGTTGACAACGTGTTGTATTGACGTGGAAAATAATTTTCAAGTATTATGGCAAAGTTCCAAGAGTATAGCTAAAAGTATTGCTTTCACTGGTTTCACTGATGAAATCAATGAAAATACTAAAGAAAAAGATTAAAAAAATGCTTAATTTTAAAGCCAATTTCTTAAAAATTAGTAAGAAAATTTAACAAAATAGCAGCAGCAGGTAGTTAAAAAATGCTATAATACACATTTTTATAAATATTGGTGCAACATGGCGTATGATGAACATTAATTTCAAAATTGTTTTAATTTCTAGGTTATGCTGAGGCACACAAGTATTAAAGCGACAGTTAGAATTTGAAAAGAGGTCACACTTCGAGTCGAAAGCAGCTTTTGTCGCAATGAATAATTTTTGTGCTAGTTTGATAAAATAAAAGTTAAGTTTCCGTGCGTCGTGGCGTATGATGAACATGCAATTATTTTGAGACAGTCAAAAACAGTTAAATATTGATAAAAAAGTTATTAAAACAACACCAAACACTCCAGAAACAGCATATTTCACAAACATATTTACACTTAAAAATTACCATCAAGATTTTTGTAATTTGCATTAATAACTTTCCACTGAGCACCCATATTTATGTTGGTACTTTTGCAATTATTTGTATTTGCAGGGATTATAAGATGGGTTTTTTTTTTTTATAAACTTCCGAATGCACAAAATTCAAATTTGCACCTTCAAAATATATATATTATGTATATATTATTAATATAAGCTTTAACTTAAACAGAAAAATTAAATTAAATAAACAGTATAGAAGCAAATAATTTTTTGTTTTTACTCTTATTACAGCTCAACTCTTCTATTAACTCTTTTATTTTCTCAAAGGAAAAAAGTATATAAAAAAAAATTATAATAAAAAATTAGTTGCACTAAACGCGCGCGTTTCGTTTGTCGAATATCGTTGAAATCTTTGGTTTTATTTCAACTTGAATAAAAGTAAGCGAAATTATTTTATAGAACGCCGAATGCGAGTTTAACGATCGACTGAGTTGAAAAATCTATAGTGTGTGGTGGCGGCAAAAGTAAAGAAAAAAAAAAAACAACAACAACAAAAGCAACAAAAAATAATATTCATAGAACACGAAATATACAAAGCATTCTCAAAATAATCGTGTATAAAATACACAACGTAAAATTGCAGAATATCACAAAATATATACTTTGAAAAAGAAAAACAGATTAAAAACACAAAAAAAAAAAAAAAAAAATAAAAAAAATGTATAAATACCTATTCAAATAAATTTAGTTAATGACGAGTTCGATGGAATAATACATGTTGCTGCTGTTCTTGTTATTGTTGTTGTTGTTGTATTCTATACACCTTGAGTGTTTAGTTTATTTTTTGCACATATTTGTGGCAAACGTTATAATCAGCTGCTGTTGATAGAATTACGCCCACCCACCTACAATGATTTCATCGTTCGCTTATATCATGCAGGTGCTTTTAATAAAAACCAATAAAAATAATATTTAAATAATGAAATAAGCACTCGTCAGCATACAAGTTGTACGTGTGCTAGTTAGTATTGAGCATGTAGAAGAGGAGAATTGAAAAAATTACTGCTAAATGTTGTTGGCAATGCAAGGTTTTGATGCGGAAAGAGAGATGTTGTGTATTTGTGGAATTTTAATATTGAAGTGCATTAAAATATTTAAGTATTTGTGTATGCATCACCGATGCTTTGATACTTTAATTCTTTACATTATTTATTTCTTTGTTTGTTTGTTTGGTAATTTGATTCTGCACTCTTGCGATTCTACTGTTTTCTGTTTATAAATTTTCATTGAAATAGTGAAATTATTTGAATATACTTATTTGGCAATGATTTTCACATAGTTTTTCAAAACTCAGCGACTTTAAGTTTATATTGGTAATCATATAAATAATTCAAAAAAGCAATCTTTGTTAGAGTTTAGCCAATTTATCGACAAGTTTAAAGAATCGGTGAGACCAGGTAGAATTCTATACAAGAACACTTCAGTCGTTCGTTCATCAAGAAAGAGTATGGTATGTGGACGGAATCTACTGAAGAATTGCTGGAGCAGTGGAAGCCAGCTTTTGTAACAATGAATAATTTTCTGTAGTTTTGATGAGATTAAAGAAATTAAGTCATGTTTCCGTGCAACATGGCGTATGATTAACATGTAATTATTTTGGGACAGCTTTGAATACAGTTAATACAATTGTGATGAGTCCTTAGTGATACCAGAGGTAATTTTAATGAGGCCTCTAGGCTTTATTATCTCAAAGGATAAGCTTATCCAGGTTTTTCCCCCACTACAAATCACCTGGCCCTGACGGTATTCCACCAATAATGTTACAAAGGAGGTACACACAGAGAAAGAAGAAGTGAAAAATTATAAAATTTTCGGTTATAATTTGCCTAAGACCTTCGGCCAGAATGGATTATCTAAGTATTTGTATAATACAACAAAAGAACTTAAGGCAATCGCATTATTTTGCCATTAGGCAATTTATGCTTGAACTTGTGTGTTCTGTTGAAGGCCTTCTGCTAAAATGGGTTGCCGTATAATTTAGGCAATATTAGAAAAGGAACTTGGGTATCATAACCTTAGGTAAGTTATACTTATACTAGTGTAGTTTTTTGCAACATGCGCTTGCGTTCTTCTCTTATGATTTGATTGTTTTTTTTCATTTTTTCAGTTATGCCCAACACTTTCTTTACTGTTTTGTTTTTCTGTTTATAGTTAGCTCAATTTTAATTTAATAATGTTAGCTCATCAGTTGTCTTGCGTGATTGTCGCTGTGATGCACTTAGCTGTTTTATGTTCTATTTGTTTCGTCAATGTATCGAATAAATTACTGCGAAATACATGCACGTTAGTACAAATGATAATAAAAGGAAAGCAAATAATGACCGCGTATGACAGAAAGAGTAGCAATGAGAGAAAAGCAATGTCAAAACCCCAATTTGCTTTTGCCCAAGTATATCTGGCATATTATACAATTTTGGCATGCCTAAGTTAACAAAAATCTTGTGAAATTTACACAAATTTCTTAGGCTTCATACAAAAATAGTTGCCCAAATCATTTAAGGCAATACACCGAAGGTATTTTTCTGTGTGTACTGAGGCGATTACCAACCGATTACCGAACCAATTACCGATTATAGAAGCGATTACCAACCAATTATCGAACCAATTACCGATTACTGAAGCGATTACCAACCGATTACCGAACCAGTTACCGATTATTGAAGCGATTACCAGCCAATTACCCAACCAATTACCGATTAACGAAGCGATTACCGAACCAATTACAGATTATCGAAGCGATTACCAACCAATTACCGAACCAATTACCGATTACCGAAGCGATTACCAACCGATTACCGAACCAATTACCGAACCAATTACCGAACCAATTCCCGATTACCAAAGCGATTACCAACCGATTACCGAACCAATTACCGATTACTGAAGCGATTACCAACTGATTACAGAACCAATTACCAATTACCGAAGTCATTACGAATCGATTACCCAAGCGATTACCAATTACCGAAGAGACAACCAACCGATTACCGAAGCGATTATTAATCAATTACCATTTACTGGAACAATTACCAACTTTCGAAGTGATTACCAAACGATTACCAAGCCAAATACCGATTACCCAACCAAAGTAATTGTGTTACAAATATATTATATATAAACATGAGAAAATAGCAATTTATACCTTCAATAACGCATTACTTGATAAAAAGAGTTAAAAAAGTAGAACGCGTCTGATTTGCCGACTCAAGCTACTGCGGAAATTCATAACAGCTATGTTATTTCATAGCTTTAAGTTTTCACTTCGGTCGGCAGTCCCCCCACTGCCTACTTTTTTCTGTGTTTATTCGGATGCGTTCAATTCCAGCAAATTTGAGTCCAATTTCAAACTTCCAACTTGTTTTGCAGACTAGAAACTTGTATGTATCTGTTTGATTGCTGTATCAAGCTTGAACGAAATACAATGAGCCGAATTACAGCATCCGTAGTCGCGTAAATTACGAACGGCACGACGAGACAATTGCCGATAAATTTTGACGATTTTGCTCGTTCACGGATGCTGTAATTCGGCTGCATGGATGAAATTATAGTTTGTTTATTTTTGATAGATGCTGAGCTCTGTGCGACTTGCTTTGTTTTGATTTCTTATAACCAATATTTCTTTATTACAATAAACTCCTTTAGATGAAACTTATTGCTACAGGACTTTTATTTGGTTTGTTGTATTTTTTCACAACGCGACTAAGCTGTGGTAACTTAACCAAATAATTCAACTTAACACATTCAAAAATTCACCACATAACGCATTGTGCTATCCAATTCAAAATCAAACTAAGTTGTTAAAGTCCGGCTGATACAGGAGTCATAGCATCTAACTCATGGCGCAATTGCGTTAACTCAATTCAGTAAACTGAGCTTGAATTAGCGCAGAATTTTGTGCTGCGTAGCCTATGTCTACTGCTAACCTGCCCCATAGCTAGGAAGATGTGTCATATATACAACATTGGTGAAAAATCATCGCACGAAAATATTCTTGCTTTAATTCCATTTTTATTGCTGAAATGTGTACAATTTTCAAGCCACTATAAACAACACTATAAGTGAACGTACCCCAAAACGTTGTGAGTACATTTATGCTAGAAAATATTAAATTTTCGAATGAAACTTTCAAAATTCATCTGGCAATGATTACTGTTGCCTAGGCCTTTGATTTAGAAGCCAGTCTACGTATAAGACGCAAGGCGAATCTAAATAAATATGAATTTATTAGCAGGCCACAGTGGCCCGTGGCTTCGCCACGGACGTTTTTTTAATTAATAAAGAGCGTTAACACGTTTTTGTTACTCTTTGAATGAGTGTAAAGAGAGAGAGAGAGATATTGAACACAAAAACTTCATATAAAAAAATCCTAAACACGCTAGAGGTGGTCAGTCAATTGCCTTGCTTTCAAAAATGCACAAAGCTCATCTGTTTTTATGTTGTTCTGTGCTAGTTGAGCACAAAAAGAGAAGAGCAAAGAGCAACATGGAGTTTATTGAAATTCTCGCAGCACAAACGCGTGAAAATAAAACGTTCAAGCAATTCGTGGCAGCAGGTAGGATTTCTTAAAAAAGTTAACACTTTAAGTAAACAAACTTATTATTAAAATTTCAAAATGTTAGACCTTTATACTGTGCTTTAGCAAAAATATTACATTATAAAAGATATATCATAAAAATTGGTTTTTTATTTCCTAATTTTTTATTTTTTAATAAAAATTTTTCATTGATAACAATTTTGTTGCAAACTAAATTTTCTTGTTAAATAAATCTGTCATAAACTTTTTTCTACTACAACATCTTATCCTTGGCATTTGTGTTCTGCTCATGTTTATTTAATTATTTCTATTTTATAGTTTTTAATACCTTGTCTTTACCTTCAACTTATTTACTCATACCACAGGTTGCGAAACCTGCTACCGAAATTTATTTTTAATGACTAATAATTAGTGGCTAATATAATTGTCGCTATCTCTTTCTTACTTTCGCTCATTTTTATATTATTTTCTCTCTCTACTTCTAAAGCAAAATTGTTGCCACCTTGTTGATCATGAGCTAAATGTGATGATATTGGAAATTATTTTCAGCTGCTGTTTTATATCAAATTAAATAAAGCATAGAAAAAATAAATAAAGAATGCTTTTGCTTCAAGAAAAATTCAGGTGAATTTGAAATAAACAACTTGCATTGCGAAAATACTAGCAACGAAGTGGAAAAAACTGTAATGAATTCTTGCTTATTTCAAGTAAAGTAATTAAAAAAGTTTATTTGCTGATTTTAACGAATTCCTAAGCAAAGATTTTTGATTTTAGTCTGCACTACTTTGTTATGGATGAAAATTGGTAAAATATTAAATTTTAATGAAAACAACATTAATAAACTTGAATTCTAATAAATTGCATTTTATGCATAGTTAAAATTTGTTATTTATGAGTATTATAAATATTGTAGAGAGAATTTTAAAAATTTAAAAATTTTGCTTTTAATTTTTCTTCGCCGGGTGGAGGGGACTTCCGCTCAATTAGCATATTTTTTCTACACAGTTGTTCTTGTCATGTCGATATTTGGTTGCGCCTTAATGAGTTTCACTCGGCCAGACGTTGCCAAATTTTTTTCCGAACTTGTGCTTGTTGTTGCTAATTTGGAAACACAAAGATTAATTAATCACTTTTGACGTGATTCTTTGTAAAGCGTTCTGAATACTATATTGGCATGTTTATAAATTTTCTAATAAAAAATGAAATATGGCATTCGGGGTGGTAAGGAGCTTGTATTGCATTTTCAGCTCGTTCATTTTGGGATTTTATAATTATTGTTCTTGTTGTTGCTGGCAGATCTTTTATGAGCGTTTTCATGCTGATTTGAGCAAGATACTTTTAGCTGTTCATAAAAACAAAAGAAAATTTTTTAAAATATTATATTGTAGCAATCATTGAGGCATGTCAATATTTTTTGTTGTTTTTTCGCTAAGAGGACTTGAATGGTTTTTATTTTTAGGGCAAATTTTTGTACTAAAATTTATCATCATCATAATTTTGGCATTGATAATGAAAAAGTTTTTATGCATTTGAGCCTACTAAAAAAAATGAACAGCTTATTAAAGAAATTAAAATTTAAATTTTTAACGTACAGCGTGAAGCGGATTGAGAGAGATAGAGAGAGAGAGGGAGAGGAAGAGAGGGATGTTGTCAATATGCTGCATGTTCGCGACTTAATTCGGTTACAATTCGACGAACGTCTTTGTTGATGCTACATTTTGACAAATATTAGATAATAATACCAGTACCAACAGGAACAACAACAACAAAAATAAAAAGAGACAAAACAGACAACACAGACAACTCAGACAACGCTGATAACTCAGATAATACTGACAACACTGAACGCTGACAACACTGACAACATAGACAATACTGATAACTCTGATGACACAGATAATAATGACAACACTGAACGCTGACAACACTGACAACACTGACAATACTGATAACACTAACATCACTGACAACAACGACAATACTGAGAACTCAGACAACACTCAGAACACTGACAACACTGATAACACTGATAACACTGACAATACTGACAACACTGATAACACTGACAACACTGACAATACTAACAACACTGATATACACTGACAACAACACTGACAACAATGCCAATAATGACAACAATGATAGTACTGATAATTCTGATGACACAGATAAACTGACAGCACTGAACGCTGACTACACTGACAATACCGATAACCCTGACAACACTGATAACACTGACAATACTAACAACACTAACAATACTGACAACACTGATAACACTAACAACACTGACAAAATTGACAGTACTGAAAACACTGACAACAGCGACAACAATGACAACACAGATAATACTGAGAACACTGACAACACTGAAAACACTGACAACCCTGATGACACAGACACCACTGGCAACACTGAAGACTAACGACTCTGACAACGCTGACAACGCTGACAACACTGACAGTACTGAGAACAATGACAATACTAACAACACTAACAACATTTATAACACTGACAACAACGTCAATACTGAGAATACAGACAACACTGAGAAAACTGACAAAGCTGACAAAGCTGACAACACTGACAACACTGACAGCACTGAGAACACTGACAGCATTTATAACACAGACAACACTGAGAACACCGATAACACTGAGAACACTGACAACACTAAAAACACTAACAATCCTGACAACACCAATAACACAGACAACACTGAAAACACAGACAGCTCTGAGAACACTGACAACACTGACAATACTAACATCACTGACAACACTGCCAACATTGACAGCACTGAAAACAACGACAACAATGACAACACAGACAACACTGAGAATACTGACAACACTGAAAACCACTGACAACACTGATAACACAGAGAATACTGAACACTGACAACGCTGACAACACTGACAACACTGACAGCACTGAGAACACTGACAACATTTATAACACTGACAACACTGACACCACTGACAACATTTATAACACTGACAACACTGACACCACTGACACCACTGACAACACTGACACCACTGACAACACTGACAACACTGATAACACTGACAACACTGATAACACTGATAACACTGATAATACTAATAACACTGTTAACACTGACAACGCTGACAATACTAATAAGACTGGCAATACTAACAACACTGATAGCACCAACAACAACAACAGCAATAACAACAACAACAACAACAATGCAACTCTAGCAAGCAAATCATATCAACATGCAGTTCAGAAGAATGAACAAAGATTCAACAGGCCAAAAAGCAAGTCAATCAAATTCTTTTCTTTTAATGCGTTTTCTTCTGCTTTTGTAGCCAAGTTATTACAATACTTAAAAAAATTGTATGCGCCAAATCAACATTAGTAAGTAATCCTTCACAGTCCTCAGCTACTCTTCATCCAAGCCATCAAACACACAATCTCGCCCAGCCTCTTTCAGCCTAAGCTTAATTTCGGCTTCACTCTCTACAAAAGCGCCAAAAATTCGTTTTAAGGAAAATTTAATTTATTACGGTTTTTCCGCTGAGGTGGGTTTTTTTCCCCATTCTTTCATTTCGTTCTTTTTTTCTTGTTTGCTTTCACTCTATGTTGTTTATTACGTCAGAGCGTGTCACTCGGGAATTTGTTTAGAATGTCTGGCATTTTGGGGACACACTTTATTTATTTCGAACATTTGATTCTGTTGATATTTTATGAGGGTAATAAAATAATTTTAGGCTTAATAAACCGCCAGGCGGTGCTTTAATTACAAAGGAATGAAATTTTGCAATAAATATTGTTTTTTTTTGCTTGGTGGTTTTTAAGTGTAAAATTTCAGTGTTGAAAAATTTGTTTAGAGTGTCATGTAAAATGACAAAATTTGAAAGGTTTGTGGATGTGGGTAAGGTGAAGGGTAAAGGTAGAAGCATGATAAATTTAAATGAAAAACATGTTTCTTTTTGTTTTTTTTTCAAACGATTTTATGCAGCAAAAAAAAAAAAAAACTGGAAAAAGGTTGTTATTTATGAAGTTCTTTAAAATTTTGAAAAATTAATCTTAAAATAAAATTAAAAGTAGAAATCTATAAAGAGAGAATATTTATTTGTTTTAAGATAAAGTAAGTTTAGGAAAATTGTTTATTGTTATATGGACCAGAACAATAATATTTTATTTTTTTTTTTTAGTATTGAATGGTTTTACGTGGCAATGCTACATTTTGTCGCGCAGGTTTTTCCCAAAAAATTATGCGAAACATTTTAACAAAAATGCAATAGTGTTGCATGCAATAATCCTATGATATCCTATAATCCTATGATAAAAAAAAATTTAGTAAGGAATACAATCTTTGGAATAGAGGTCGGACAAAAGATGTGGGTGCAATTTGGGTACATACAGACACGATGACATGCAGTTTTTTATATTAGTCAATACATACTCGTATGGTATATCAAGTCGATACATATGTAATGATTTTTATTTAGCGTAAAGTTTCAAAAAACACGTAAACATTCTCATAAACATGTAAAAAAAGTGAAATGTTTTTTGTAAATACTGTATACAGTGCCGTGCAACTAATTAGCAACGCAGAAAGTACTATTGCAATATTACCTTTAAAATATATTTTTTCGCCAAAACTTTTGAAAATTTTTATGAAAAGTTTGTCCAATTGAAATTGTCGTTTAATTGCAACATATGTTATTACGATAAACAAAAAGATTCCCAAGCTTCGATGGCTAAACTAAAAACAAGTTGGAAAAGGTCATGCATATAATTAACAACGCTTTTGTTTTATAGGAATAATTTTTTTTTTTCATTCAAAAAGTTAATATTTGGTTGCAAAACTATTTTTGTCAATAACTGCAAGGCATTTGCGTGGCATTGAATCAACTAAGTGTTGACAAACTTCTGCAGGCAGCGCTTCCCACTCCTCGATAGCTTTTTCGTAAAGTTCGCCAAAATTTCCCACCTTATGCAAGTCAACCTTTCTTTTCAACTGTTGCCACAAGTTCTCTATGGGATTTAGGGCAGGGCTGCATGAAGGCCAATCCAATAATGTCACCAAGTTGTCTCCAAACCACATTGTTGTATTGCGTGCCGTGTGCCTTGGATCATTGTCCTGTGGAAAGATCCATGTTACAGGCATATGATCTTCAGCAAACGGTAACATTACGTCGTTAAGGATTGAAATGTTTTGGAACTGGTCCATACGACCTTCAATTTTGTGAATGGGGCCAACACCAAACCAAGACATCGCACCCCATAGCATAATGCTTCCACCACCATGTTTTAATGTGGGGCAGGTATACTTGGGGTCAAGTTCTTTGGACCGTTAACGACTAACATAAGCTTTACCATCTGAATAAATTCTGTTTATCTAAGTTTTATCAGAAAACAAGATTTTTTCCAATCATTTACTGTCCAGTGATGATATTTTTGGGCGAATTGCAACCACTTCTTGCGGTTACGCTCCGACAGTAATGGCTTCTTCGGGGAGATTCTTCCAAATAGCCCATTTTCTCTCAATCTCTTTTAAGGATATCTACAGAAGATGAGCTTTCAATTTCACTAAATACCGAAACACGAATTTCATTTGCTGACTTGTGAGGAAACTTTTTAGATTCACGCACTATCAGTGTGTCTTTTCTGGTAGCAGTTTTACGAGCCCTACGCTTGCGGGGTATAGTTTTTACCGTCTTGTTATTTTTGAAATATTGCACAGCATTGAATATCAGCCTTTTAAAGATTGCCCGACCTTGTGCTTCTGGACGATTATAGCCCGGGTGTTTTTGTTGCAAGATTTCGTTCTACCCATTAAAAAATTGCTAAAAAAACACGCAGTATGTCAAACATAATCTAAATTTTTATAAATTAACTGCAATTTTTCCTTTAATTGCCCAAAAAATAAATTTAACAGTTAAAGTGTTCAGCGTTGCTTATTCTATGAACGGACATTTTTTCACTTTATGATGAAAAAAGCTCATAACAACTTTTTTGACAGTTCAAGTAAACAAGTTTCCATAATTTATCGACAACAAAGTTGCCATATAGATAAAACAATGACAGGTTATCCCATCTGTCTTACAAATTTTATGTAATAAGAAGATCGTGCAAAAAGTAAAATCGTTGCTAATTAGTTGCACGGCACTGTATAAACACGAGCAATGTATACAGGGTGTCCCAGACTTAGAGTACTATAATGTGGGGGCTGATTCCTCGTGATGAGACGAGCAAAAAATCGTATAGGTGGGGTTGGTCGCAAATGCCCCCCTAGGGGGCTAGGAGGGAAAAACAAAAAAAAATAGGTGTCGTAACGTTTTAATCCATAGCTAACATATCTCTGCAACGATTAAAAAAAAACATAACTTTTTGAAAAGAAAATTAAATTTGCTTTAAATTATTTTTGCAAAATTTTTCCATAAAGTCATAAACAAAAAATGTATAAGCACCTGAAGTCAAAAAATTGGTTTTTTTCTTTAAAAATTCAACTTTCAAGGCAATTTTCTCAGAAAAAAACCAAATGTTTTATTCTGTTTTATGACGCAGTTTTTTTCCTTGCTCAATTCTCTAAAAATTTTCTAAAACCGTAACAAAAAATAATGTCTGCGTACTCTGAGTTGGAAAACATTATAACTTTACGATCGGTGAAAGAATGTGTCGATTCAGGCATGTGATGCACTTAATAATGAGAAATTGCTTTTTTTTCTTAATTCCGTTAAATCTAACTGTTTTACTAGTTATTGTAAGCAACAAAAAAACAAAGTCGCCTTGTTTGCATTAAGTACCCCAGTGGGAGGAAAAAGTGGTAGAATCGGAAAATCGATATTATACGAAAAATATTATCTCTGAGGTATAAACAATGTATGATGGATTTTTAGAGAATTGACCAAGGAAAAAAACTGCGTCATAAAAAATAATAAAACATTTGGTTTTTTTCTGAGAAAATCGCCTTGAAAGTTGAATTTTTAAAGAAAAAAACCTATTTTTTGACTTCAGGTGCTTATACATTTTTTGTTTATGACTTTATGGAAAAATTTTGCAAAAGTAGTTTAAAGCAAATTTAATTTTCTTTTCAAAAAAGTATGGTTTCTTTTAATCGTTGCAGAGATATGTTAGCTATGGATTAAAACGTAACGACACCTAATTTTTTGTTTTTCCCTCCTAGCCCCCTAGGGGGGCATTTGCGACCACACCACCCATACAATTTTTTGCTCGTCTCATCACGAGAAATCAGCCCCCACATTATAGTACTCTAAGTCTGGGACACCCTGTATAAGCGCTGCTTAAGAGAGTCTCCCTCGTTGGCAGATTTAGGGAATCGCTAGTTTTAAATCTAATGTCAGAATTTTCAAATTCAAGATGGTGGATAGAGTCGCCACCTAAATTTTTTTGTATTTTTGCGAATTCTTGTAATTCGGAAATTTTGAACGGATTTAAATTCGAATCAAATGTCACAGTTTTCAATATTAAGGTGGTCTTTAGGGTTGCCAACCAAATTTTTTTTTGTATTTTTACGAGTTCTTGTGATTTTAAAATTCCAACAACGGATTCGGATTCAGCGACCCATTTTTGCTAAGCGTTCGCCCCCAACGCTGAACTCTTTGAAATACAAAAAAATTAAGGTTGCAATCCTATCTCTAGATAATGTTTAAAAATGGAGAAAAAAATCAATCTTTGATAGGAATTTTCTTTGTTGGCGCTTTTTATCGATCCGGGCTAATAAGTTCCAACATCATGCTGGAACTGTCCACTTTCAATTTCTACATAACGTAACAGCTCCAAACTGCCACCCCAATAATTAAACCCATTTTTCCAAAATTTTATAGGCTTTCCTCTGAAGATGTGCATTTTAAAATGCAAGCCTGTAAGTATGCAATGTAAGTATCCAATACTTTAAACAACTTCTTCCAGCAATAACTAAAGACAAAAACTACCTCTCAAAGTATACAAAGATTGTTATTTTATTATATTTTGTCATAATTCTTTTTGTTTTCTAAGTTTTGCAATAATATTAACAGATATTAACTTACAATATTAATTAGAAGTGAGCGTAATGAAATTTATTTTAAGGAGAGATCATTTCTTAAGAAGTAAGAATCGTTCTTTTATTATACTTACATTGTATATTTCATTGTTATGCATAAATAATGTATTTCATATATAGAAATTGACTTGGACTAATTAACTACTGCCATTTATTTTATGTTAAATAATTATTAAATTGTATTATGATATTGTGAAGTTGCTATGCCTAAAGGGGTTTATAATTGCTCCTTGTTTCTTCACATTAGCGCCTCATGTTTTTATTCCGTATTTCATAAAAGAAATTTAGTCGATAACAAATCAAAGCAACTATTTTATTTAATATTGCAAGAGTTTAGAATTTTAAATCGAATTTGGTGCGAGGAGTATTAAGACAATAGACAATATATTGGAAATCTCTATAATTACTTTAAAGAAAATTATGACTTGAGAGATGTTTTGTTGGAAAGTTTAAAACTAAATGACTTAACGCCTCAAGAAATAAACAGCAGTTTCTATTAAAAAATTAAACGTAGCTAAGTCGTAAGTAAAACTACTTGGCTTGAGCTACTAATTTTTCATCGCCTAGTTAGCTCAATAGGAGTGCTCTAACTTCCCGATCGGAGAGTCCCGGGTTCGAAACCCACTTGGAACAGTTACGTTTTTTATATTTTTTATTGTTTATTAGTCTTACGTTTTTTGTAATTTGATGTTTGCATTCATTCTGATAAAGTAAGAGTAAAATTTTTTGGAACTTAAGGAGTGGGCGGTTAGTCTGAAATTTTTTGAAATTTTTCAAATTTTTTAAATTTGAACTTACTTACTTAGGTGGCCGTAACAACCCGTGTTCGGGTTTCGGCCGACCTCATCAGGTGCTTCTGCTTTGCACGCGCCTTCTCCAATCGGATCCACCAAATGCGGTTAGGGCTTCCTCGGCCTGGTCCATCCATCGGAGGCATGGTCTCCCTCGTCGTCGTTGACCAGCGACCCTCGCCTCGAGCACCTTTTTCGCTGGAGCTTCGTCGTCCATACGATGGACATGACCCAGTCAGCGTAGTCGCTGCACAGTTATACGCCGAACTACGTCAATGTCATCGTAGAGCTCATACAGCTCGTGGTTCATTCGGATGCGATAGTCATCGCCGACTCGAACACGACTGAAGATTTTGCGAAGAACTTTTCTCTCGAATACCCCCAGAGCAGCTGCATCAGTTTGCAAAACTACGCATGCCTCAGCACCATAAAGCAGCACAGGTAGAACGAGCGTCTTGTAGAGTGTTAGTTTTGTCGATCGAGAGAGGGCTCTGGAACTTAGTTGCTTACTGAGCTCGTAGTAGCACCTATTAGCAATTATTGTTCCTCGCTTTATCTCCAGGCTGATTTCGTTGTTGGTATTAATGGCGGTGCGAAGGTAAACGAACTCCTTGACTACTTCAAAGTTATAGCTGCCGGATAAAACGTGGGAGTCGTCTAGACGCCGCGCTCCCTTGTTTCTAGACAGCATATACTTTGTTTTATCCTCATTTATCGTTGAACCCACTTTGGCTGATTCCTTTTCGATAGCGGTGAAAGCAGCGGTAACATCTCTCATGGTTCTGCCGACAATATCAATATCATCAGCGTACGCAAGGAGCTGGACCCCTTTGTAGAAAATGGTGCCATTACGATGCACACCGGCCTTTCGTAGGATCCCCTCCATGATGATATTGAAGAGATCGCAAGACAGTGGACCACCTTGCCTGAAACCTCTTTCGGTATTAAAGGTTTTGGAGAGGTCATTTCCTACCTTGACGGAGCTGCGTGTGTTGCTCAACGTCATTCTGTAAATTCTAAACAACTTTGCAGGTATACCGAACTCAGACAATGTTGCGTATAGGCAATCCCTTCTCGGGCTATCGAATGCAGCTTTAAAATCGACAAAGAGATGGTGTGTGTCAATTTGATTTTCATGGGTTTTCTCCAGGATTTGTCGTAGCGTGAAAATCTGGTCTATGGTGGACTTACCAGGACGAAAGCCACACTGATATGGTCCAATCACTGTTTTTGTAATCGGCTTTAATCTTTCACACAGTACGCTTGAGAGAACCTTATATGCGATGGAAATTAGACTGATAGTAGGCGCAGATTGTTGCGTCTCCTTTCTTGTGTATAGGGCAAATTACGCTGAGATTCCAATCGTCGGGCATGTTTTCCACTAGCCATATTTTGCTGATGAGCTGATGCATGCGCCTTATCAATTCATCGCCGCCGGTTTTAAACAATTCAGCTGACAGGCCGTCAGCACCCGCTGCTTTATTGTTTTTGAGTCGTTGGATAGCAACTCGAACCTCTTCATGGCTAGGTGGTGATACTTCCACTCCGTCATCGTCGATTGGTGGCACTGCACTGTGCTCTCGATGGGCGGCATTGGTGGAATCGTCGCCATTAAGTAAATTGGAGAAGTGCTGTCTCCACAATCTAAGCACACACTGTGTATCCGTATTCAGATCTCCATTTTCGTCTCTACAAGTGGATGCTCCGGGCTTGAAATCTTGGGTTAGACGCTTAACATGTTGATAGAATTTTCGTGCATCCTTCTTGCCCTGGTATACCTCTAGTTTCTCACGCTCACGATTTTCCCGCTCTCTTTTCTTGCGTCTGAAAAGGCGCCTCTCTTCCTTCCTCTTTTCGCGGTAGTTTTCTCACACGGCTCGCGTTGCAGCTGACTGCAGCATTTTTCCAAAAGCGGCATTTTTTACTGCTGTCGCGATGCGACACTCTTGATCATACCATTGGTTCCGAGGTTGCGGGCGCCGGAAACCCATGACTTCTTCAGCGGCAGCGCGCATGGAGTGGGATATATGCGCCCAAAGTCCGCCGGCGTCGTCGGGTCCAGAGGTTGGTTGGTTGAGCTTAACCGAGAGTTGAGGGGAGTAGGCTTCAGCAGTCCGTTGTAATTGCAGCTTAGCGACATCTAGCTTTCGTTGCATTCCTGTGCGTATGTTCTTGGCATTGCATAATCGCATGCGGATCTTGGCTGCAACAAGATAATGGTCGGAGTCAATGTTGACCCCCCGAAATGTACGCACATCTAGAACACTAGAGGCATGCCTTCCGTCGATTACAACATGATCAATTTGGTTTCGCGTTCTTTGATCCGGGGACAGCCAGGTGGCCTTGTGGATGTCGAGGTGCTTAAATCTGGTCCTACTAACTACCATGTTTTGCGCCGCGGCGAAGTCGATCAGTCTTAGACCGTTGTTCGTGGAGGTCTCATGAAGACTGAACTGACCGACAGTGGGGCCAAATATGCCTTCCCTTCCGACTTTCGCATAAAGATCGCCGAGGACTATTTTCACGTCATGGACCGGAAGGTGGTCGTATACGTCCTCAAGACTAGCGTAGAAAGCGTCCTTGACGGCTTCGTCCTTTTCCTCCGTCGGGGCGTACGCGCAAATAAGGCTGATGGAGAAAAATTTTGCTTTGATGCGGATCGTGGCCAATCTTTCGTTCACTAGTGTGAACCGGGAAACAAGGTGGCGTAGTTTCCGGCTAACAACGATTCCACATCCAAATTCGCACCGCTCCGCATGGCAGCTGTAGTAGATATCACAGTGTGCTTGTTTAGAACAGCCTTGCCATCGCATTTGCCATCGCATTTCCTGGATGGCGGTGATGTCAGATTTTATTGTTTTGAGGGCTTCCGCTAGTTGGATAAAGGCACCTTCCCTATAAAGGGCCCGGACATTCCAGGTGAATATCCGTAAATCATTGTCCGTTTTTCGTTTGCGGTGGTCATCAAACTTCATCCCAAACTTTGTATGGGATGAAGCCACTATGCGGCGTATTAACATTTGAAAGTGATCTTAACCTCAAAAAGTAAATAGCAGAGATTGTTCTTTTGGGTTATTATAAAGATACTGACATTCAATTATTGTTTAAGTGTTTTATTTAAAATAACAAAACAGGACTTAAGCATTACCGATATTATTTATTTCAGAGAGCCATTATTTTCACCATTCATGGCAGATTATTAAAAATTTCTATTTAAGAAAAGAAAAAAATTCTTATGAATCAAAGCATAACTTTTTATAAACAGCTGGATTATTATCGATAATGATCGGTGCTCATCTTGGCATCAGTTTATTAAATTGACATACAAGTCAGCCAATAAAAGCTGTTTTAAGACTCCCTGCTTTGCTATCCATGCATCTAAAAGTATGAAAAATGCATCATCAAGCTAACCAACGCATCACTTCTTCTCCTTCACCATGTTTTGCAGCATCGCGTTTACTTTCATTCACGCTTTACACATCCAGCTAGTTAACAATAAACTGCAAAAATGGCACGAAATTAATAAACATTGCAAGCTAATGAAATTTTAATGTTCTTTCAGCATTTTAATTATGAGACATCGTTGTGCAGTCGATTATGCTGCTGATGATGATGGTGATGATGATGATGACGACGATCAGCCGCTGTTGCTGCTTGTGGTAGGGTTGCCTGCTGTCAAGCCTTCGTCATGCTGTCAGGAATAGAGTTGGCGGCTTCATAAAGCTCCGTTTCACATTTATTAGCATTTTTTCTATCTTTTTCATAAAATTAAAAATTCATATTTTGCTGTTTATTAGCTCGCTCTTTTTTTTTAGCTGAATTAATAGGGGATTTTGGCATTTGTAAAAAGCTTAATGAAAACGTTGCTTTAGAGTAGCGAAAAAGTGCGAATAGAGTTTAAATTACAAAAAAAGAGCAAAAGGGCTTAGGTAGTGATTAAAGATTAAATTGTCGTTGTCACAATGCGTTTGGGGGAAAATAATGATGCCTGCTTATTTTATGACAAGTTTATACATTCAAAAATGTTTGATAATAATAATAAATGATTTCGATCTAAAATAAAATGCGAAAAGAAATGCTAAGCTACCAGATGTTTTTTTTGTTTTTTTTTTTGTCAATGAAGTCACAACGACTAAATTGCTTTTTTCCGCTACTGATAGCATCTTTTTTTTTTTTGGAAACTCACACTTAAAATGGCTTTTTTGGAATCTTTCTTATTCAAATTCAAGTAACACAACACTCACTCGTAACGTTTTATCTTCGATTATAAATGCACCGCCTGTCTGCCCCCTCTATTACGCTATGCCTGCGAAGTTACGCTGATTTTCTGCTGGCCTGAGCAGTAAAACAACATAAGTGGTATTTAATGCCTGCGAGGTGTTTTGATAAAAAAAATTATGGCAACTTGCCTTTAAATTGGTATGGCAACCCTTAAAGACCCTCGGGTATCTTTATACTTATGTACAATGCTGCGGTATGTATGGCAGACTTTAATTTTAGCTTATAGCCGAAATTTAAGAAGTCTTAAAAAGCTTTTTGCTTCATATTCTAAGCGACTGTGTTAACGTCAGCTTCCTTCCCCTGGGGTCTTAATAACTACTTTGCTGAGGCATAAAAATGCGTACCTATCTAATTTTGTTCCGTTTTTTATCTGGTTTTCTTACACAAAGCAGCGTAGTATTAAATTTTTAGCGGTTTAACGAAGAAAGGCAGCTCAGCCCGCCTTTAATGGAAAATTTGCTGATTTTTGTTGTTTCATTTTTTTTTTTTGTGTGTGGCTGTTTTTAAGGCTTGTTGGCTTTGTTGCAACATTTAATGATATTGTAATAACGTCTTTATGGTTATTGTTAAAGGTGGTGCAGGAGAAAAAAAAAACTTCGAAATAAGCGTAGGCTTCTTTTTTAAGCCTTAAAAATGGGCTGCTTTATTGGTGTTTTTTTTTATTGTTGCTGTTGCTATGTGTTGTTTTTTTTGTTTTACAGCATAGTAAATTGTTATATTAAAAATTCAGTTTTTAATTTTCTTTTAGTATAAAATGATTAAGTTAATAGCGCACCACACACACAAATAGACCGGCATAAATGTCTTAGCAAGCAAAAGGTTTACTTTTGTAAAAGTTTTTGTAAGGCTTTATTCTAGAGCTTAGAGACGACAATGCTCTGATTTATTAAAATTATGAAGCGGTTAAAATGTCGGTAAACTCATCTGGATGTTTCATAAGAAAAAAAAAGAATTGAAAAAAAAACTGTGCATGTCAGCTCCAATGTGCGACTGTAGTGTTTACTCCACCTACACCGAGAAAAAAGCAATAGTTAAATCACCTAAGTCGGCTTGGGTAAAGAGAATCGTATGGGAATTATAAACTGATGCTTATTCATCTAAGCAGTTTATTGTTTAATACATTGCTTTGAAAGCACATACTTCGATACCTTGCCAAAAAAAAAATTTGATTCACCTAAGCTATAATCCAAAAATGCAAAATTAAAAAACAACTAGCATGGATGGCTTAAGCATAGATTTGAGCTATTTTCTGCAAAAAAAACAAAACACAGCTGCGTCATTAGACACACGAGAGAAGGATAGATTTGATAATTTAATGGTTTTTTTTTTTGTAATAAAATCACCTTTCAATTCAAAAATAACATAAAGTAAACTAAAAAAATACACGTTAATATTCACAAAAGTAAATTTTATTACATTTCAACAACAAAAAGAAAAGAAAAAAAGAAAAAAAATTTCTTTGCCGGCCGTGCGGAATTGAACCTGGAACTTTTAGTGCCAGTCCATCGCTCTACCCACTGATCCAAGCAGGCTTGCTACTACTTGCTGACATAACTGCAGCTATGTTAACAGATGCTGTATTAACAGATGCAGTATGTCGCAGTATACTGTTGATAGCCATACAACAAAAATCTTTTAATAGATTATTGTGTATGCTGCAGCATAGCTTCAGTTGTAATTAATATTGAATAAATCACTCCGTGTAACGAAGGAGATTGGCTCAATGCGTAGTGTAGCGACTTCAAACACAGTGGTATCGCTTGGTTGTGGGTTTGAATCTCAACGGGATGCGAAGTTAAATTTTTGTATTTGATATTTAATTTAATTTAATGTTCTTGTTATCATAGACGTCAAGCAGCAAGAAAAGCCGAGAAGTCATTAATTTCTAAGAAAAAAAAAAAATGGTGTGATAAAAGAAAAATTTGTGTTGTTGCCGATTTTAGTCAAGCAAATCACAGAACGAGAGGCGGCAGCTGAAAAAAAATTAAAATAAAAAAAACCAAAACCTGAAAAAAAGTTATATTTTTGAAATTCTATTTTTTTTTTAAAGTAGTTTATAAAAAATTACCAAATACTTGGTAAATTTATCACCCAAATAAAAATTGGCAAGTCAACAAAACTTAGGCGTTTTGATGAAGTACTTGGGTGGCTGAAAACTGCCAAAGCCATCTTATAAATTATACTAGGTTTTTTTATCAATTTAACATAAGGTTTTTTCTCCGTGTAGATTGATTAGCTTAGAATTTGAGATGTATATAAAAGGCAAAGGAGCTAAATAAAGGCGCTCTTATATTACTGTAAGGATTGTATACTTTTTAAATTTTAAGATACAGGGTGTCCCGCAAGTAAGTGCAACTATTTATGGAGGTGAAAGGTTATGTCGAGCTGAGCAAAAAATCGTATGAGAGGGGGGTTTATTTCCACAATCTTGGGAGCTACAGGGCTAATAAATATTCTACGATTTTGATGCACGCTATTATTTCTAAGAGAAAAACTAACCAACAAAAACTTCTTTTAATAGCTCATTGAAAAGGCAATGAAATCACTTTTCTAATGGTATGTCAACAAATTCCTCCGACTAAGCCGCTACCGAGTTGTGATCGTGTGAAGATGAAATCAATCGCGTGAAACTACAAAATTTCAACTTTAAGTGCAACTTTCTCAGAATGTCGCTCAATAAATTAAATTTTGTTATCAATTTTGTAATCTATTCAATGACATCAAAAACATACGCTCTATGCGTGTAAATTAAGCGTGTAAATTAATTTTTTGATAGACCCCTTTCCATAACTCTTTAAGTTAACTTGCGTTTAATTTTCTGAACTTAGTCAAAATATACTACAAATATTTAATATTTCAGACTCATGACTCATGACAAACTTTGTAAACATTGAATAAAGACGAAAAAATGCAGCATATTCATCAGTTAAGAATTAGCCAAAATCTGGCAGTACTAAGCGCACCAACATGTCTGCCACACTAATTTTATCAAGATCAACCAAACAAAAAAAAAAGGAAAAAAAAAATTAAACTACCCGCCCAACTAACTCAAAGTCAAAATAATAAATTAGTCATTATTTTACA
Organism: Coremacera marginata; assembly: GCA_914767935.1. Lineage (NCBI taxonomy): Eukaryota > Metazoa > Arthropoda > Insecta > Diptera > Sciomyzidae > Coremacera > Coremacera marginata. Next base: position 31,293,995 of record OU612047.1, on the reverse strand, counting down.
AAAGTTTGCCAAAACAATAAAAAAAACAACAATAACAAGTTGGCCAAATTTGTCATGTTTTGAGTATTATTTGTGTTTTGTTTATATGTGTATTTATTTTAATACTGTTTAAGCTGTAATAAAAATATAAATAATGAATGTTTGCTGATGTCATTAGACTCTGACTCTTTGACATTGAAGCTTAACTTTAAACGAAATTTAAATTTTGATATTAAAAATTTTTGCAAATTTTTTTTTTTTAATGTTGTTTTTTCATCAAAATTTTTGCCAAACATTTTTGAGTAATTTGAAATTATTTTGTTGCAGTTGCTATTGCTAAAAACGTCATTAGCAAAATAATTTTGATAAATTTTGATTAAAATGATTATTTTTTGGCTAATGTCAGCTCGTGTAGAACATTAAGTGTGACAGCAACATTGGTTGTAGATGACAAAAATGTAAAACAAAATGCTGTAAATAGGATTTTAAATTATTTTTAATATCTAGGTATTTTATATATGAGCAAATAAAGCTAAACAATGTTGATGGGAATTTTAAATTGAAAAAAAATTAATTATAGCATAATAAAAACGTACAAAATTAAGCACATTCAGGTCATATAAATATAACAAAAATTAGCAAAGTATATGACAAGACTGTTTTTCTAATATTCTAATTTAAATCTAAATATATCAAAACTGAATGTATAATAAATAAAATTATTATCATAATTTATCTCAATAAGTAAGAACTAAGGCTATTAAAGTCAAAATTAAACTCAGCATATAGTAAATAATTCATACTTGGTCTTCGAAAATGAAACAAAACTAGTAAGGATGGAGCTTCGGCAGGGTACCGCAGCTGAAATTTTTCGCTCTCCTGATAGGGGAAGACGTCATTTTGTGAGTGCCAGTGCCAAAACTGGTTTTTAAAAGTTCGATCCGGCAATTTTGATCTCGAAAATGCACCACGTTTTGGAAGACCGAAACCGACCGTAATCGAAATCGACCGTTCATGATCATTTGAAACGGCTAGGTTTAATCTCAAAGGTAGAGATATAGGTTCCTTATCTTCTTACGGTAAAAAATTTATGCATTCGCATTGACGTTTCCATTTTGGAAGATGGACCGGCTCAAAGCACTTCGAAAGCCAATATTGATCAAAAAAAGGTGATGCAATATGTTTGGTACACCGAGAAAAAAGCTTATGTTAAATTGGAAAAAAAACCTAGTATAATTTATAAGATGGCTTTGGCAGTTTCGCCTTAGTGTATCGAAGTATGTGCTTTCAAAGCAATGTATTAAACAATTAATTGCTTAGGTGAATAAATGTAGCTGCAGTTATGTCAACAAACAGCAGCAAGGCTGCTAGGATCAGTTGGTAGAGGGATGGACTGGCACCAAAAGACCCCAGGTTCGATTCCGCACGGCGGACAAAGACATTTTTTTTCACTTGTTTTTGTTGATGAAATGTAATAAAATTTACTGGTGTGAATATTAAAGTGTGGTTTTTAATTTACTTTATGTCATTTTTTAATTTAAAAGTGGTTTTATTAAAAAAAAGCCATTAAATTATCAAATCTATCCATCTTTCGTGTGTCTAATGACGCAGCCGTGTTTTTTTTTTGCAGAAAATAGCTCAAAACTATGCTTAAGCCATGCATGCTAGCTGTGTTTTAATTTTGTATTTTTGGATTTTGGGCTAAGGTGAATCAAATATATCGTTTTTGGCCAGGTATCGAAATATATGCTTTCAAAGCAATATTTTAAACAATAAATTGCTTAGGTGAATAAGCATAAGTTTATAGTTCCCATACAATTCTCTTTACCCAAGCTGACTTAGGTGATTTACCTGTTGCTTTTTTTTCTCGGTGTAGGATTTCGCAGCACAAAGATCAATTCTGAAGTGTACTGCCATCAGTTGGACAAATTGAATGATTCTCTTAAAGAAAAAAAGGCCAGAATTGGTCAAAAAGAAAAGTATACACTCAGAAAAAAAATCAATTTTAAAATCAAAAATCACCAGTTTCTGTTTTGAAAATTTAAAATTTCCTTAGTTATAATGTAATTTATATTTAAAACACAAATATTTACCTTTTTTCTTAAGGTGGGACAAGACATTCGCGGCGGAGAAAACAGACTTTTTTTTAAAAATTCATAACTCAGTCAAAAACAAACATTTTTCCAAAATTTTAAATTTATTCCAAATTTAAAAAATTTATTTTTTATTATTGTAGAGAATTGAACAAATTACAAGAAAAAAAATTCAAAAAATATATTTTTCACTCCAACATGGTTTTATAGAGCCCCAAACTGGAGGCAGAGAAAAAAACGGGGCCTCGTGGTTGCAGCGCTGGGTGTTGCAAAAATTGTCCTGTCTGGAATTGTCTGGAAAAAATGACTTTTTTAAATCTTAACAAAATTGGTTATCGTATGACCCGAGCTTTTTTTTTTAAATTTTTTTTCAATTTTTGGTGATGTTCCAAATTTGAAAGTAGGTTTTTTCGAAAAAAATATTGACTTTAAAAATTCATTAAAAATCGAAAAAAAATTAAAAAAAAGAAGCTCGTTTCATACGATAGCGAATCAAGTTTAAAAAAAAAAAAAAATCGTCAAAAAATTACCCGCTAGTGCCGCAACCGGTACGAAAAACATGGTTTCGAGATAAACGCGTTCAAAGTTTGTGAACAAAGAAAAGAAAGGTTACTTTCAATCTGCCATGCCTGCTTCGTACTGTATGCCTTCGTTATCTTGTGTTGTGCTGTTTCTTATAGTTTTTTGCAATCGTTTAGCAATTCGGGCTTCACCCTTTACCCTTCAAGTAGGTACGAAATAACAACCACCAAAAGTCAGGTAGCAAGTAAAACAAGTATAAACCAGCTGCCGTAAGTAGGTTGCGCAAAAATTAAAAATGCGCTCTCACTAATCCGGCTGTAACTTTTGAACCCGTAGGAATTTTTCCATGAAATTTTTTCTTATAATTTTAAGAATAGTTACTAAAATACAAAATTATTAAAAAAATCGATTTAAAAAAACTGCCAATGTCATGTAACCCCTTAAGAAATTAAGAAATTTAATTTAAAAATCAAATTTTCCCTAAAAAATATGTTTTTCAAGTTAGAGAGGAAAAGCTTGATTAACTTATTGATTCCTTACTTTGTGGGCAACAGTTCTATAGCCTACATCATAGAACGTCAGACCCTCGGCATTGTCGGTCGTGAGTTCAAATCTCGAGGTGGCAGAACTTTTTTTTGTTTTCGGTTAGTTTTTTTTTAATGAAATAAAAACAATCCCTTACTTTTCGATGCAGTTCTTGCAAGTGTTTTCGCATGTTATTGAATGTTATAACAAACTCTCTGTTGACGTAGTTTTTTTAGAATAAATTACGCCACTGTTTGATCACAACTGAGCTGGTGCGTAGGAAAATCGACAGACTGTCACGCGAGCGACCCAGGTTCAATTTCCGCGATGGTACGTTCCAAGTTAAATATAAAATAACGAAACGAACGATAACGAAAATGGCCATTTCAGCCCTTGAAAGGACTTTGACTGTGTGTGTTGTAAAAAACAAAAATTTTAAATTGTGTTGTGTGTGTTGTGAAATGTTTGAACAGAAATGATCAAGAGCTGGACCTACCAGCTTTATGCCGACTCTGAACGGCTTATGTTCTCAAGAAGCTTTTCATGGCAGATTTTTACTCTCTGAGGTTTGCCATTGTCTGCCGAACAGAAAAATTAATTCAATTGGAAAAACTTTCTACGTCAGATGAGGGACTCGAACCTACGTTCTCTGGCTTATGAGTCACACACTCTACCCACTACACCACAGCCGCGTATATAATATACTAGACTATATATATAAAATAATAATAATTATAATAAACTCTTTGTTAGTAAATATCCACAAATGTAAATGTCAAATTTATGGAGAGCACAATTACCATTAGCTTGAATGAAATTTTTTGATATATTCAGTTGTTACGGATTTTTTTTTGATTCTAAATACTTGTTTTTTCTTTCCAAGAAAAATTTCACTTTGATATAAAAAAAAAAATTTCTTTGGCGCTAAAACAAATAAAATTTTCTTTAATATTTAGTTAATTTTATGTAATTTTCGAATGTTTTTTTCTGAGTGTAGAATTATTTGACCTTCATCATCACAATTCTAATGTGTTGTTGACATTTAATCCAGAAATCTTGATTCCAAGCTTCAGAAAATCATTATTCTGAAATATGTTTTCAAGCTTTTCTCATATTTTAACTGAGACAATAGTCTCATAAAAACCTTAAATCTAGGAAATTGCTAAACTTTCACTTAACAATAAGCTTTTATTAAAAAAGAAAAAAAAAATTGAAATGTCAAAATGGACAATGAACAAAATGTATGGAAGAAAGATTGTGACATTCCATTATATATGAATGATAAAATTTCTTAAGTATGTTTATATATATTGAAAATGGACATTGATTGCTTGTTTATTCTTTTATTGAGTTAACTAGATTGATAAAATATTCAAGGAAATATTCAAGGACATCATTTACGACAGATTTTCTTTTTTTTTTGTTCAATAAAATATTCAAGAAAGTTTGGTGCGCCTTAATTGTATAGATAATAAAAAAAAAACCCATAAAGTAAACAAAATCTTTGCAACTTTCTCGTCAAATCCCAAAAATCCTGCTGGTTTCAGAGTCAATATTTATGCTACTCTCTCTCTATCACTCTCTCTCTCTCTTACTCCTTTATAATTCGAAGAATAAACACGTAAATTTTATACAACAATACAGGGCTAAAAGTCGGTAATACATCACTCAATAATAGCCAAGGCTTAAGTCACTTCAAGAAAATTCTTTTCGGCTAACTTTACGAGTTGATATTTGTTGTTGCTGTTATGTTGTGTTGAAATCTTTTTGTTTTTTGTTTGTACTGTTTTGTTTTTTTTTTTTTTTTCTTTTGGTGTGTGCCAAAAAGTTCTGTTCCTAATGAAATCTCTGGAGTGCAAGATGCAGGCAGCATAATCCTCATCCAGAACAATTTTCTCCATCTATTTTGTGTAGCACTCGTATATCAGACGCGACGTTTGTCTATCACACGAAACTTTTCACAAAAGATTGCTGGCTTTTTTTTTTATGTTTTCAATCTATTTGTTTGTTTGTGTGACTTTCTGCGGGTCTCTTAGTCTGTCCATTCATGTGTCTGTCTATCCGTTTGTCGACTTGTCTGTAGGTTTGACTGCGATGATGATTGATGAGCTAGCAAGTAGTGAGCACAGCAAAGTATTCATTCGATTAAAAGTTTTTTTTCGGCACAAAGTTTTGTGGTTGAGAACAAAAAAAATGAAATTCAAAAACTTATCGAATGTATTTTCGGACCTCAGTGGATAGAAAAAAATATAAAAAAAAAATATCAAAAAAAAATAAATTAGCGGATATGAAGTTGTTGGCTGAACTTTGACGTGCTTTTTATTTACGACTTGAGTGTTACTGGCGCTGTAGTTAAAAAGTTGGCATTTTTTCAAATGCGGCACAAGTTATTGAGCGAGTTTTGACAAAAGTTCAGTGTTCAGATTTAGCATGGCAACTATTTATTTTACAAATAGTGTTTTGCAGCGGAAAGGACCTCGTTTTGGCATTTAAAGTAAAGCTTTGAAATGAAATGTGTCCCAGCTGATTCTAAATTTTTTAATGAGATTATTTTTTTTTTGCTTAGCTTTAAATGCTGCACACATAAAGCAACACAACTTTTGGAAGCCATCGTTAAAAAATCCTGTAAATTATGGAATATATAAATCTTAAAGATAAAAACTCTCCTATGCGCTTCTACCCACACCTGCCAAAATGGTCATCTTTGCATAATTTTCCTGTACTTGTCAAAGTTACGACTGTCTGTGTGAAAAACAATTGCTGGCTGCTAACAACAATTCATAGGATTTATAACTCAAGCAAAAAATATAAAAAATTACCATTTAAAAAAAAAAAAAAAACAAAAACCACAAAAGCAAATTTTAAATAAAAATAGCTAGCTGCGCAAAACCTTGATATTCTACAATATTGTCTGTTGCTATTTTGTGGACTTTGCTTTTGTTGTTGTTGTTTCTGCAGAATATACACAGATTTTTATTTTTCTTTAAAAATATTTCGATTATTATTTTTTATTATTATTATGATTAAGTTTGGCAACCTTGACGTGTGCAGTTTATAAATAAATTTACCTGTATATTTTTCTTTCTTAAGCTAATTAGAAAAAGAAGAAAAGTATATAAAATGAGCAGAGTATACTTACAAAAATTGAAAATTTCAACAAGTACACGGTCAAAAAACTAAGCCGTAAGAATTGATAAAAAATAACATGAACTATTACTGTTTTGTTTGGAAGGTGATTTTGCAGCGGCCTTAGAGCTACGTGGCAGAAATTTTTACTACATATTTTAATTTAATGCTTGCACTAAAACATTTACATTTCTCGCTCATTTGTTTTGTTTTTGCAGTAGTCTTTTTTTTAATTGAACAGCTATTAAGTGAATGAATTTGCTTTGTATCTATTGGTTAAGCTTGTATGATACTTAATTAAATTGATCATTGAAAATTATAACTAGAGCACGAATGCATGGATTCAATTGGTGTGAGTGAGTACGCATATGGTACGAATTAGAGAACAATTTGTAGCACGGACTGTATTTTCTTTGCATTTTTTTGCCGTTTCTTTCTTCGTTCCGGTTCTTCGTTAAGTTCCGATCAAATATTTACTTTGCTGTTAATAATTAATTTGACTTTTTTAGAGTAAACAAAACTATTTAATATAAATGTATGTTGAACTGGAAATGATGTGTGTAGCTAATATTAATTTATTTAATGCAGCTGCTCTTAAAAACACCAGATATAAAAAAGTAACAACGTTTATCCTTTTCTTACAAAATATATCTGTCCTGCCCACGCGCCACTTGTTTTCAGATTTTAAAATTGGACAAAAAATATTAAGTATCATACGGGCATTATTATCAAATAATTGATCATTTTAATTTGCAATTATTTAGTAACTTTACTTTTCGAGCGTTGTGTTTAAACTACAATAATTTTCAAATACTAAAATGCAGGCCCGTATCCAGGCTTTACCTTAGGAGGGTTTTTGATAAAATATCTATAAGTAATATAACTGAAATATATCTATATATCTATTATCTATACTATTAATAAATCTGTAGCCACTTTTTATGTTCACTCATCACGTTTAAACGACAACTCAGATTTTTATAAAATTTTGTACACATATTTATAGGTCAGCAGAGAGTGCAATAGGATACTTTATTTTAACCCATTAACAACCAATGTTACTATATGGAAACATATGCGTCTCGAATTTTCATTAAATACTGCATAATATTTCAAAAGTTTTAGTGCCAGTTTTTTAAAAAAAGTAAAATTAGCATGCAATAATAACTTATTTCTGCTCAATGGCATACATAGCTTTCACCAAAATGTTGCTTCAAGTCTAAAAATGTCTGTTTTTTATGGTTTTCTTTCGGTCCTAATGGATTAAATTGCACTTCGGTTAAACGAGAACAATATCAATAAACGCTTTTAAATTTCCTTCAATTTGATACCAAAATCATGTATGTAGTTTGAAAACTGTGAAAAATTTTAGTACCAGATCTTTTTAGTATTAATTATAAGCTGAGAATTTTTACTAAACCAAAGTATTAATATTTTTAAAAATTTTTTTAAAAAATGTTCAAAAATATTTAGTTTAAGCCAAAAAATTGGATAAAAGTTGTTTTTGTTGTAAAAAAAATTAAATCCAAAATTTAGGTATTCGATTCCTATCAGATGATATAACAATCTTAAGGTTAATAATTTGTAGTATTACTTAAACAATAAAACATCGTTTTGGTAGCGAAAAATCAAGCCTACCCACTATCAATTTTTGAATAAAAACTTTTTGAAAACCCGGCGAAGCGGCGGGTTTAAGCTAGTATATAATATATATTGGGGGTTGGAATTAGTTTTAAAGGTTTTCTAAGAGATGGTGTAACTATCAATAGATCGCATCGGGCACACCTGTGACTATATTCATTTCAAAGCACATTGTCTAAGCTTCATTTTTCAGTATGTGTCATTCCACTGAAGTGCAAACAACATATATTTTTTTCTATGTGAACATGTCGACTTTCGTTCCAACAAAACGCAATTTGCGGGAAGGTTTACTTTTGTGCTTCCATTTGAAGAAAAAAGCGGTTGAAGCACAACGCACGCTTACTGAGGCTTACGGGGACTATGCTCCATCGATTTCTACTTGTGAGTACTGGTTCCGTCGGTTTAAAAGTGGTGATTTTGATACGGAAGACAAAGAGCGTCCGGGCCAGCCGAAAAAGTTTGAAGATGAGGAATTGGAGGCTTTGCTCGATGAAGACCCGTGTCAAACCCTTCAAGAATTGTCAGAATCATTGGGAGTCGACGGTCGGCAAACGCCTGAAGGCCATGGGAATGATTCAAAAGCAAGGAAATTGGGTGCCGTACGAGTTGAAGCCGAGAGACGTTGAAAGGCGATTTTGCATGTGCGAACAACTGCTTCAACGGCATAAAAGGAAGAGTTTTTTGCATCGTATTGTCACTGGCGAGGAAAAGTGGATCCATTACGATAATCCTAAGCGAAAAAAATCGTGGGGACCACCCGGCCATGCATCAACATCGACGGCCAAGCCGAATATTCATGGCGCCAAGCTTATGCTGTGTATTTGGTGGGATCAGAAGGGTGTAGTGTACTATGAGCTGCTAAAACCTAACGAAACCATCACTGGGGAACGCTACCAACAACAATTGATGCAATTGAGCCGAGCATTAAAGGTTAAACGGCCAGAATATGGGAAAAGACACGACAAAGTGGTTTTTCAACATGACAACGAACGGCCACATGTTGCAAGAACCGTCAAGGAAACGTTGGAGGCGCTGAATTGGGATGTGCTACCCCACCCGCCTTATAGCCCAGACATAGCCCCTTCCGACTACCACCTATTCAGATCGATGACGCATGGCTTGGCTGAGCAGCGCTTCACTTCTTACGAGGATACCAAAAAATGGGTCGATTCGTGGATTGCCTCAAAAGACGAGTCGTTCTTCCGGCGCGGAATCCATATGCTGCCAGAAAGATGGGAAAATGTTGTAGCTAACGATGGACAATACTTTGAATAATATACATTGTACCGTTGTTTCTAAATAAATGCTCAAAAACCGAAAAAAAATTCTTTAAAATTAATTCCAACCCCCAATATATGTATATAATAACTGAAAGAAAATTTATGAAAATTTTTAAGCAAATTCGTTTTCTTTTAAGACTGAATATGGTTGTTTTTAAATGACCATAAGAGACATGAGAAGAGTTTTTTAAATTTTTCTTTCACAAATCAATTTTGAGAACTAAATTAATTGATTTTTGCCTATGATTTGTTGAAATATGATTCAAATTGAGAATTTTTAATTTCTTTTAAAAAGTATTATTCCGAAAATGAGCACAAAAAGTAAAAATGTGTGTGACAAAATTTTACTAATCCAACAATATCAGTGTGAACGGTAAAAATAGACAAGATTTTTAGCTAAAAGATAGCAGTTTATTAAAATAAAAATTAAAATCAGCTATGAAAAATGCAAACATTTCTTAATAAGTTCACCTGGTGAAGCTGTTTTACGATGTGCCATTATGATTTCGTAACGAAATCGGATTCCGAAATCGGATAGATTGCGAAATGTTTGTTATGATTTCGTTAAGAATATTTTGAAATCTTTCCGATTTGGAAATTCGATTTCGTTGCGAAATCGTAACGAAAATCGTATGAAGGAGTTGACACGACTTAGTAACGAAATATCGTAACGATTTCGTAACGATCCTTAACGAAAATGTTGCGAAAAAGTTACGATATCGTTCAGACAGTTCGAAAGAAAGGAAATTTTACTCTGTTAGCATTTTAATATGTCGTACAAACAGTCGCATTACGAAATTTTATATAAATTCGTATAAAAAGTGAAACTGTTCCGAAATTTGCGTAACAAAATTGTAACGATTTTTCTAAGACAGCTCGAAATAGTTATGAATTTGTCGAAATTTCGACATAGTTGTCAACTATGGTTTGCTGGGTAGATATGGCATAAGAATTGTCAAGCTAATTTTCTTCAATTTACAAAATTATATTCGTTCTAGGTATAACTTTCATATATTTATTTTACTGGATATCAGGACCTTTTAGAGCATTGAAACTGATTTTTTAATATACAAACTCCTTGAAGACGAATTCCAATATAATGATTATGACGCTTATAAGCAAAGTTAATCTTTCACTTGGTCCAAAAAATTTTTCAATAATTAATAGAAGTTTTTAACAAAATTAACATCATTATCATAGTTTATCGAAAAAAAATCACATTTTCAATTTAATAGCCTCATTTGTCATTTTCTGCACGCTAAGGGGGGAGGGTTTGAACACCTAAATCCCCTCTTGTCTACAGGCCTGCTAAAATGTATAGAGAGAATTAAATTTTGTGATTACATTTGTTGTGCAAAATAAATAAAAAAGAATAGTAAGGAAATTTGTATGGCTTGGCCGAAGTTGAAATACCCCCAGCCCAACTAGCACACAAGCTCCTATTAAGAGTGCGATAAGTTTTACATTAGCTTATTATTTAAACTACTTTACTTCTAATAGTGGCGGCCGTGGCGTAGTGGGTAGAGTGTGTGACTCTTACGCCAGAGAACCCTGGTTCGATTCCTCCATCCGACACAGAAAGTTCTTTCAATTGAATTAATTTTTCTGTTCGGCCGTCACCTCTCAGAGAGTAAAAACTGCCATGAAAAGCTTCTTGAGAACATAAGCCGTTCGGAGTCGGCGTGTAGGTCCAGTTCTCGATCATTTGTGTGCAAACATTTCACATCACACACAATACAATTGATCATAAGAAGCTCGGTCAAAGTCCTTTCAAGGGCTGAAATGGCCATTTCGTTTTTTTTTTTTTTTTTTTTTTTTTACTTCTAATAGTACTCCTTTTGATCTGAGTAAGAATTTTTTTAAGTGAAAATTTCCTTAGGCGCGTTGAGCACTTTTTGGCTGGTGTAAAAGTTCATAAACTCGCACTGTTAACGTCAGCAATGTTAACGTCAGTAATGTTAAGTGCATCACTGTTAACGTTAACACGTTAACATTAACTTGCACTGTTAATGCCTGCATATCTGATTCAGCTACCAGGACCCCCATGTGTTGAGAAGAAATGTTGAAAGGCTTTAATCGACAGTTTTTGAAAAAGTTAGAAAAATGGCAGATAGAGGCTAGGTGTGTTACGAAGAAATGTTGAAGTACAGAAATCTAGGCCCTACCAGCTTATATATTAAATTTTTCTAGGGCACAATTCGGAGAGATATGAGCTATAATCGACAGTTTTAGTACCTTTTGTATGGAGACCACAGCAGATGGGTGGTATATAGAGGTTAGGTGTTCAGAAAAAATGTTGAAAGGTAAAAAATAATAGAACTTTCTCATATATTTGACTCCTCTAGGGAACAATTGGGGTGAGATATGAACTATAATCGACAGTTGTTTTGCCTTTTTTAAGGTCACTACTTGAAGGATGGCAGATAGAGGAAGAACGTGTTGGAATAAATGTTTAAAGGTAAGAAATAATAGAATTAGTTCATATATTTGACCACTCTAAGTATCAATGCGGGAGAGCTATGAGATATAGAGACATGAGCTCAGAAGGGTGGCAGGTAAAGGTTAGGTAGCTAGAGGTTAGCTCATATTTATGTCTTCTCTTGGGGTAAAGTTGGGAGGGATTCATTTTCTAAATCAAAAATTTAATGATTAAAAAAAAAAATTTTAAATACTCGAAAAAATTTCTCAAAAATTCCACGTGTACCACTAATACAAACAAGGAAATGTCCTAAGTGCCACTCTGATTGTGATTCAAACAAACATCTAAGGTTGACGTATTTTTTTTTATACGTGCTCAATCGATGGTTTAGCGTTTCAAAATCAGCAGTTATATCGTTTTTTCGCAATAACTTCACTAGTTATTTTTTATGGAAACATACACATATTTGGTATCAAACAAAAGGCATTGTTTTCACCTTTTGAACCTATGATTTCAGCTAATTTTTAGAAATAAATTTGGTTTTTATTTTGTTGTGGAAGTTTTTAACAGCATTTAGTTGATATCATGAGGAGTCCGTACCTGAAATTGTTTAATTTTCACTCATGTTTATTGTTTTTTTAATTTTAAGCTTTTCTTTATTAAAAAATGCACTTATGTTTTGAAAAATAAAATTTTTGCTATGGACAAAGACCACATTATGGGCTTTAAAAAAATTTTGTTTTTTTTTTTATTTTTAATATGAACTATAAAAAGTTCATATTTAACAGGGCTTCCACACAAACTGTGTGCTTTTTAATTGTTTGTCCGTGGGAATGAGAAAAAATCATCTAAAATTTAATGACATGACTTTCGATGCAATTATTGCAATTATATCCCCCCTTTTTTTTAACAGTTTTTTGTTAAAATATTCCTTAATCAAAATAGCTGCACAAAATGCAACGAAAATATGACCATTGACTTATCGTGTAACTTTTGTCTTGCAACTTTTGATATATGAAATTGAAATGAAGTGTGGACCAAATGGTCTTAACCTAACAGCAGGGTTGAGTAAAACTTCTAAGGCGGCGATGCGACGATTTATATTGAGGCAGAAAGTTAAAAAAAAAAACACGTATATAAACATGTAACAAAATATTGAAACTTTTTTGTAAACCTTTTTTGTAAACATTGTATATAAACAGGTTCAATGTATATATGCGCTGCCTAAGAGAGAATCCGTGGTTGGTAGTTTTAGAGGATCTGTTTTAGGGGAAAATTTCGAATCTGATGTAAGAATATTAAGATTCAAGATGGCTGATACTGCTGCCACCTAGATTTATTTGTATTTTTGTGAATTATTGTAATTTTGAAATTCTGACAACGGATTTGATTTCGAATCTAATGTCACAGTGTTAAAATTCAAGAAGGCATATAGGGCTGCCACCTAAATTTTAACCACAGGCCTGCCACCTAGATATGTTTTTTTACAAGTTGTGAACATTTTCTAATAGTTTTAAGGGGTCGCTGATTTCGAATCTGATTTGAGATTTTGAAAATTCCAGATGGCGGATAGGGCTGCCATCTACATTTATGATGCTTACGAAATCGGTGCTGGAGCGAACACTAAGATAAAAATGGCTAGCCAAATTCGAATCCATTATCAGAATTTCAAAATTATTTAATTTTTTTACAATAGGGTGGCCTGCCACCTAATAGAATGTATTTTTAATAGTTTTGAACATCATCTAACAGTTTAAGGGAGTCGCTGGTTTCGAGTCTGATTTTAGAATTTGAAAATCAAGATGGCGGGTAGGATTGCCTCCTAGATTTTTTTTTATTTTTATGAAATCTTGCAATTTTCAAATTCTGACAATGGATTTGAACTCGAATCTAATGCCACAGTCTTAAAACTTAAAACGGCGACGGTCACCACTCCACCACAAAAAAATTGTCTTCGGACTTTTTTTATTCGGCTTATAAATTCACAGATTTAGGCATAGTAGGAACTTAGTTCCAAAAGGACTTCCGTTTCGTGAAACGTCCGAACGCATGCTCAAAATAAAAATTTTGTTATAAATTTAAATTGAATAAAACTTGTTTTAGTTTTTTTATTATACCAAAAGATAGCTTTTCGATAATATACATCTACCAAATATAGAATATATATATAGCTCTGGATCATCTGAAAAATTTTTTTAAGAAGCGAAGAACCCAGAAGAACGTTCGACACGCTGGGATTTGCTCATATAGGTAAAAATGGGTTGCTTAATCTGAGTCCGTTGTTAGAATTTCAAAATAATTTAATTTTTTTACAATAGCGTTGCCACCTACTAAAATGTATTTTTAAGAGTTTTAAACATCATCTTACACAAGGTTGATTAATATAAGTTCAGTCGCTTGAGAGAAGCTCGGTCGAACTGTTAAAATGTATGAAAGGAAATCAAAAAAAAAAAAAACCTGAGTCTGTACAATTTTGAGCTAACAGCAACTTTATCAGTTTGAGCAAAGGCAAACGCGAAAAAGTGAGATTTTTTCTCAAGTGACTTAACCTATATTAATCAATCTTGATCTCACATTTTTTGGGAGTTCGCTTATTTCGAATCTGATGTCAAAATTTTGAAATTCAAGATGGCGGATAGGGCTGCCACCTAAATTTCTTATTTCATATATCGCTCCATAATGATTTACATTCAGGCGGGTGCTGATGCTCTTGATAGAAGCGAAAATAAAATCCCTATGAGCCTTGGGGGAGACTTTAACATAAATTTTGCATCAAATTATTCCTTACCGCTAAATAACTTTCTTCACGAAAAATTTCGTTTAGACATAAATAAATCCGGAACGACAATGCATGCAATTTTTTCACGTTGTCTCAAAAATTTTGAATCACGTCCACATACCTCATTTTCAGGTTATCACAGTTATCACAGTTATCACATATAGTGTAAATATTGAATTGAATAACAGAATATTTTTCATGGAATTTTGTATTGTATTTCTTTTGAGATGAGAGAGAGAGAGGCTCTCTTTCTCTTTGTTTCTTACACTAAAATCTTTCCAATTCTAGAAGTGAAAAAGTGTAAACAGATAATTTAAGATTTTAGAATTTTAGATTCTAAATTTTAGATTAGAAGTCTTATTGTTTAAACTTAATACAAAACAGTTAAAAGTTTCACATTTTTATAGTAGTGTTACACCTTAAATAAACTATTGACAAACGCAAAGCTGATTAAAATTGTTTTTATTAATATTAAAATCACGCGTGCCACAATAACTTTGGAACAGATGACACTCTTACGGCATTGTGACTAAAAACAACTCAAACGTAAATCAAAGAGCGTAAAGTGCAAAATAAGGACGTGCCACAAAACATTGATTTTTAAGTATGAGTAGGTCTGCGTGTGTTGCCTGCAGTGTGTGGGTGCAACGCATTAAAACAATAGCAGAAGCAAACATGAAACGAATTGACACTCATGGATGTTGCATAAACACACGCACGGACACACAAATACAAGCAAGTAGCCACAAATTAATGACTGCGGTGGTGTTACAGAGAATAGGAGGAACTCATGAGCTAAAAACTATAGAAAGAACAAAAACAACAGAAACGCTGCTGTTGTTGGCAGCAGCTTATTAAGTGGGCCACGCAACATGTACAACTTGACAAGAATTTCAACAACAAAACCTTGCATTGAAGAGGCAACGCATGCAGCAACTTCAACAATAACAGAAGGAGCAGCAGCTACAACAGCAACAGACAATTATCAATGACCACAAAAATGTTTCGATTGAAATCAAGAAATCCTACCTTCGATTGAGCCATACGGACGTGGTGAGACGTTATCAAATGTGCGATTTATTGTGCCGGCTGCATCGGCTGTATGTTGCTGCTGTGCCCATTCTTGTTGCAGCTGCTGCTGCTGTTGACCTGTTGCCAGCGCATAATTAGTTTTGTGGCATAAATCGGCTTTGTTGCTGCTGTGTTGAGGCGCACCCTGATTTTCATTTGCAGTTGGATAGCTGCTGCTGCTGCTTTTTTCATGCTCAACAATTATATCACAATTGCAGCAACGTGCCGCAGCAATATTGTCGAGTCTTTGTGCTGTTGATATGCTAGCAATAAGTTCATCACCCTTAGCAGTGGCAGTAAAATTGTCAGCTTTATGTCGGCGTTGTTGTTGCAGCTCACTGTTGCTCTGTGCGACGGCGGCGACGTTGGTTTGAACTAATAGGCCAACATTGTGACCTTCCACCTGTGGCACGGACATCATCATGATATAGCCACCAGGTCGTGTTGACGCGAAGGGCGCAGGTGTGTTTGAGCGTGAGGTCTTTGGTGTGGCTGAGGGCGAAGGTGTGGGTGATGGTGAGTGCGTACGTGAGTGCCGCTGCTCGAGTGTACTTTTTAGTTTTGCTGCATCAACCGCATTGAGTCCAAAAGATGAAGCTGCACGTGTTGGTGATACACTAGGCTCTATCAAGGCTGCTGGATAGCGACGCATGGTGGGTGATGCTGAATGCGGCATTGGTGTGTCTGCTCTTTGTATTGATGATGGTGGTGGTGGTGGTGGTGGAGGTGTTGGAGGTGGTGGAGGAGTTGGTGTTGGCGGTGTTGTTGGTGGTGGTGTTGGTGTCGGTGTTGGTCTTGTTGGTGGTGGTTGTATTGCCGTTACTGGTGTCATACTTTGTACATCACCTGCTAATTGCAACTCTTGATGTTGAGTTGCAATCACATTACGTGCGACTGCTTCGCTTTGTTGTTGTTGTTGTTGTTTTTGTGCATTATCTACCGTGGCTGGCAATTTGTCCCAGTTGGTCTCCCCCCAGCTGCTCTGGCGCGAGACATACGGACTGCGTATCTCATAGCTCGCTTGGTACGTGTCAAACATGTTGTCGTTGCAGTTTTGTTTTTGTAGCTGTTGCCGCCATTTATCGACAGGTGTTAATTTGCCCCAAGTGGTTTTGTTGCCGCTGCCGGCACAAAATGGACAAGCGTTGGCATCGGCGTAGGTGGAGTTGATGGTGGTTGCGCGGCTGACAATACTAGGATTTGTTGGCTTATCCTGGCCAATCAATGGCGTGTCATTAGTTGGCTGTTGTTGTTGTTGGTCTGCAGTTTCAGCAACACTTTGAGTGGCAGCGGAAATGATGTTAGTCTGCGGTTCTTTTAGCCGCTGCTGCTGCTGCTGCAACTCATTGCCATACATGTCTTCGTGTTGTCGCTTGTCGCTTGAGTTGTTAGTATTTGCCTTAGCTTGCTGCTCTTGATTGGCCCTGGCTGGCACTGTTTGCAACACATCAATTACCGGTGCCATAAAAAGTTGCTGCTGCTGCTTTTGACATGCGGAAGTAGTAATGGTATCAACATTTTTGCTGCATTGCTGGATACCATCAGTTGTTGTTATTGCCTCTGACACTTTATTGCGTTTATCCACCACATCAGTAGTTTGAGCAGCATTTGTCGATAACTCTTTCAAGGAAAATTGCTCATAATTTGCTTGAGTTACTTCTTCGGTTGTTTTGTCTTTCTTTACTTCATGATCTTCATGCAGCTCCATTTCCTGCTTTTCGTCATCTTCTATCATCACATAGCTGGCCATTTGAGGGATTGCCAGCTTTTTTACATCAGCTGTATCGGACAAAGTTGCTGCTTCCTGGCTGCTGCTGTTGCTGCTGCAAACCCTTACTATGGTTAAATTGGCTAAATCCTGCAGCGCCTGCTCAACTACAGGCACATTTTCTATGCATTCAATATCTGTTGCTGCCGTCTTCCCCGCTGCTGGTTGTTCATCTTCCAGCTGCGACTGCGTCTTGCGCACTATTTGTCGCACTATAGCCTGCAGCGGCGTTTCAACTATGAAGCTAGGCGTTGGACTAGGCGTAAAGAGACGCAATAGCTCCAGCTCGGTTTGTGGTAGCTTTACTGGCTGTTCCCCCAGTCTGCGACTAAGTGCTAGTTTGGCATTTTTCATATATGCGTCAATTTGACGCAAATGTGCTGTAATTGATTTTTGCAGCTCATCATAATTGAGCTCAGCTGCAGCAGCAAGTTTTTGGCTGTCAATCAAGGGTTGAGTTTTTACTATATGTGAATCTGAGTGCTTGACTGCAGGTGCAGAGCTGAACACATCGCGTTCGAAGGGTCCGAACAGGTACTCACCGTCGGTGTAGTAAACGCCACAACGGCGTTCGTGGCTTTTTTTATTGCTCAACTCTTGAGTTTCAACTGCAGTTGCTGCTGTTGTTAGCGTTGAACTCTCTGGCAACTGCTTTGTTATTGTTAAAGTGGATTTAGTTGCTGCTTTGTTGTTGGCTTTCGTCACACTATGTTGGCGCTGCAACTGAATACCATGCGAAGTTGTCGGCAGATGTGTCACATAAGTGCGTTCTTCGCACTCTGCTACTGCTTCATGAGCTTCGGATAATTTGCTATCCTGCTGCAACTTGCTCACATAAGCAATATAATCCTGCGGAGCCGGAGTTGAAGCAGCTCCAACAACATCGTCATCGCAAGATGTTGCCTTTCGATTTATATTCCCCGACTGCTCCTTTTCAGTGGCAACAACATTCATATCGGACTCTTGAATAGCCGCCTCAAGCTGTGGCTGCTCACTCCAGCGTCTTAGCATTTCTTTCGTTGGAGATGGCACAATTGTTATGGCAGCAGGTATATAAGCCAAAGTATTGTCCGTTAAATCTATGGAACGCAAATAGATGCAGGCGTCGTCGTAGATTTGTTGAGCCTTTAAAGCAGCAGCAGCAGCAGCAGTAGCAGCAGCGGAAGTTGGTGAATTCTTCCTGGGTCTATCGATCGTTTTAAGTACGTCGTCGTTATTGCGGTTTCGCGGTTCAACTGTAACTGGTATAATTTTTGGCTCTTGCACGCTGCTGTGTGACAATTTTTCAGATTGAATCTGTTGTTGCTGCGCTTTAACCTTCGGCTGGTTGTCAGTGGTTGTCAGCTTTTGAGTGCCATGCAGGCTGGTGGCTTGCTTGAGGTCAGCAACTGCAGCTGTTGCTGACAAGGTATTTGGTGTTGCAGGCAACGGTATATCTTCTAAGTCCAAGTTGTTGCTGTCACTTTGACTTGTGGCAAGACGGCAATTAGCTTGATTGCCTGCTATTCGGCTGTTGTCAATGTCATTTTCTTTTTTCTCACCACTGACAGCAGCTGTTGCTGCCGCATTATCTGCTGCAACAGTGTCATAACTTATTTTTATTTCTGTGGCCACTTTTATGGCACGTCGTTGTAGTAGCGGTGAAGATGTTGATGCTGATAAATTGCTTTTCAATGCAGCAGCAGTAGCAACAACTCCTGCACGTGGCTTTAATGGTGGTAATTGTTGACGACGCTGTTTGGCGCGTCCGCGTTCCAATGAATAAGAGTGTCGATTATTGTTATGCATGAGTTTAGTGGCAGCAACATTTTGATTGCTGTGCCAACGTGTTAGGTAAACGCGGCCATTGCTGCTTTGCTGTTGTTGACGACAGAGTTGCTCATAGTACTGTAGGCGCGGTTCGACCAGGCCTATATTTTCATCGGCTGCTTTGGTTTCTGGTGCCGAAAAGCCTTTGATATGCGGCGATGTTGTGTTGGCAGCATCATCGATATCGTCAATAATTTTAATAGCCTTGCCACCTTCAACGCCCATATCATCATCATCATCATCATCATCACCCACACCACCACCAGCTGTTGCCTTTTGGGGCCCATAATTTTTGTCGTTGACTTTATGCGTTGCTGATGCTTTGCCTGTTTCGCTCTGCTGTTCAGTGCCGCAAGCACAATTTCCAGTTTTATGATCAGCATTTGTCAAAGTTGCTGTTGCTGTTGCTGCTGCTGTCCAGCGAGCATTGATATTTGATTTATTTGCTGTTGCACTGTCATAACGAAGTTGTCGCACCTCCTGCGCTGTTGGTTCAACTATATAGGTGGCGCTGCTGAAACGCTCACGCAATGGCTCAATACCATGGCGCCGACAGACACTGTCATCGAAATGTACTGCATTGTCGTTGGATGAACTGCGTGACCTTGAAGTGGTGCGCTGTTCGTCGCTGCGTTCGTCTAGTGGTGGCCAGCTTTGGTCACGTTTATGTAAATTGCGACGTGATGCCAGGCGATTAATTTTTAACACTGCAGCGCGATCTATTATGATGTCATGTCGTTGTTGTTGCGTTAAATACAACTTTTTCATCTGTTCCAGTTGCTGCTGGTGTAAAGGTGTGTGCAGCCGATTTTGCGGTGGCTCTGCATTATAACGCTGTCGTGCACGGCTGGGCCGCTGCGTTTTAGCTGTATAGGGAGTAGGTATTGGTTTTTTTTTCAAAAATAAGAACAAACACAAACAAGTGGTGGGTGTCGAGAGAAAGAGAGAGAGAGAGAGAGAGAGAGAGAGAGAGAGAGAAAAGTTGCAGATAAGTTATTAAATTCAGCGTTTTAATGGCAAACGATAAACATAAAAAATGTTTTGGGAATAAAACAGCAACCAGGTTTTGGCTGAATTCTTATACTGCAATCAAAATGTTGCCAAAATATTGTGGCAGTTAAAGTTAAAATCATGAACAATTGTGACTGAATGACGACGCAAGCTTAGAACTTTGGCACTTCTGTGCTAGTTAGTCAAAATTATTGATGCTCATCATTTTTTAGTGAGGCAATTTTTTTTCCCAAAACATCTTGACCATAAATATCACAACACAACATTGATGAATTACAACTGTTTTAGAATATATTTGTTGTAATAAAGCATGCATGTGTACATTTTTGTTTTATGTCTGGAATTATATGGCCAAACAGATTCAGATATTGATCGTTTTTAATTATGTGGAGAGAAATGTATATAAAAATCAGATCTTATGTTAAGGGGGTCTTCTCATTGAGCAACATTTTTTTTGCATTTATTTATAGCTTGGGTAGTTGTGAATATGCCCCTAAAAGGATTTTTAGAAATTCGAAATACTTTAGAAGATACAGCCTTTTTTGTGAAGCAAGGTCTGATGGACAAGAAGGTGATGGAGGTAATAAAACCAGCTTACGAAGCGCTGTCGGCAGATAATTTGCTTGAAAGATGCCTTGGATCTGAAACTCAGAATTCCAATGAGTCCTACAATTCTGTTCTTTGGTCACTTTCGCCCAAACACATCAACTCAGGCGCACGCACCATCGAAGTGGCCAATTTCATTGCAACGTTCCTCTTCAACGACGGTTTTATACCCATACTTAAAATTATGGGTTTGATGGGTATTGCGATTGGCAAAAACGCATACGAATACGCACTATCTCGCAATGAAGACAGATTGAACCGATCAGAGACTCGAGCTGCGGCATCATCAAAAGCTGGCAGAACGGCTCGCAGAGCAGAGAGGGCAGCAGAAAGCAGTTTCTACGAAAAAGAGGAAGGTGGCCTGTATGGAGCTGGCATCGCCGACTAATATTTGTAAGTAAAAATTGTCAGCTCTTTAAAACTGCATTTAAACATTTTTGATTTTTTTTTTTTTTTTTCCCAAAAAAATTACTTCAAACTTTAAACGCGTTTATCTCGAACCCACGTTTTTCGAACTGGCGGCCATGATATCTCCAGTTCAACTGAACCGATTTTCATGAAACAAAATGGAATCGACGCAGAATTGTCCCATTCTCGGGTGAACCTCGACCATAATTTTAAAAAATTTTTTACTATTTTTTTTTACACTAAACTAAAAAAAAAAAACCCGAAATTGAAATTTTTTTTTTGAATGGCCGCCATTTTGTCAAAAAAAATCACAAAATTAAGCTTGAGGTTCACCCGAGAATTACATCTATACTGATTATAAGCCCTTTTTTTTCATTTCAGACGCTCCGGAGACCCGGAATCGTGGCCGCCGTGACGACACCTTTTTTTTCACCACCAACTTTGAAGTCTCATTACTTTTTGAACAGCCCACGTATCGAGGCAAAAAAAATTTTTTTATTTACTTTGAACCTTTTGTAATACAATAAATAAAAAAGTTTTTAATTATTCTTTGCGTTTTCAAATAAGAATTTTTTTAAAAAGGGTGTAAAAAACGGGTTTTGAATGAGAAGACCGCCTTAAGCGAAAGTCGGCTTTCTTTTTAAAGAATTAGTAGAGATATTCTTAAAGAGAATAAAATAATTGAAATAACTTTCTAAAAAACTTTGTATTGCATGCGAAAACTAATATATGCATATATAACGTCACATAAAACTAGCACATAGTTTTATGAGACAAAAAATCCGCACATAGTTTTGATGCTACAATGTGCGCGAAGCTAGCCCTTTAATTTTTGTTTTATTATTAAAATAGCATATATGTCTGCAATGTGTCAAATGTGTGTTATTGGGTCTCATCAGAGCTGGGTTTTAATGCTTCTTTTTGGAATTAATTCTGCTTCAATTCCTCAGGAATAGAATTGGAAAAAGATCATCAATTCCATTACAGGAATTATAGGTGAAGGTATAGGTGCAGGGATATATGGACCAAGAACCAGGCACTCAGTACCTATGGGGACAACACCCAGTATCTTCCAGGCGGAGGTCTTAGCAATACAGCTGTGCGCACAATTTAACCTGGACAGGAGTTACAAAGGTCAAGACATAATTGTGATGTCGGACAGCCAAGCAGCAATCAAAGCATTAGCTTCCTGTGAAATATCATCAGAAATGACATGGGAATGCCTAACAAAACTGAATGAGCTAGGCAAGAATAACACCGTTACTATACTCTGGGTCCCAGGACATAAAGGAATTCATGGTAACGAAGAAGCTGATGAATTAGCGCGACGAGGCGCAGCCACACACTTTATAGGACCAGAACCATTCTGCGGATTGGGCACACACACTATCAAAGAAGAACTAAGAAGGGAGGAGAGACACAAAAGATCAAACCTCTGGAAAAGCTTCCCAAAGCTAAAACAATCCAAAGTGCTCCTCAAAGATTTTAATTCTCGGAGAGCAAAATTGCACATAAGCTTAGGCAAACCGAATCTAAGAATTCTTACGGGGTTTCTTACAGGACACTGTAAACTGAAATACCACCTGAAGAAATTGGGCATCGAAACCTACAGCAACTGCCGTTTCTGCGAAGAAGCGGAGGAGACTCCAATACACCTACTTACCAACTGTGACGCAGTAGCTCGCAAGCGCAAGGCAACACTGGGGAACTACGAGCTGAGTCAAGAGGAAATCTCATCCATCGAACCGAAAAATATTCTCAAATTCATCAGAGCACTAGGTCTGGATGAGATTCTGTAATCCGTCAAAGAGCGGAGCATCAAGAAGGAGGTACAATAGATCTATATAGGTCGCAGTGCGCATCTCCAAACAAAACATTAACATTAACATTAGGAATAGAATTCAACGACAAAGAATCGCTCTCAGGATTGGACCATTCATCACTAGATGAATCATCATTAATAAGAGGAAAGCAAGATCATCGTATGGGTGTTTTTTTAATTCTGATTCAACAGCAGCAACAAGAAAAACTAATACATCCGGATGTAACTTTCTACCATTTGTTAGAGGCTTTCCTCAGTAGGAATCAACCAAAGGATCAGAACTGATGAGAAGCATATTAAAAAAAAATCCGTATTTGTATTTACTTTTGAGCTTTTACGTATGTTTGTCAAACGAAAATGCCTACAGTCTTTGTTACGAGATTGCATGTTCGCTTCGACTCTCTAATGTAATAATTGCATAACATATTTCTTTAATAATTTTTATTCATTGTCATTTTAGTTTGAGCACCACGTTTACTACGTAAGGGGAATATAATTTTTTTATTCCGTTTGAAACTCCAAAAGAGGGCTGGCAGGGGTAGAGATATGCATATATTCTTCATCAGCATAACCTTCCGAGTCGATTTAGCCATGTCTGTCTGTCCATCTGTGGTTACGATTAAAGCCGTTATTTGAACAATACAGTCGAAACCTGATTTTGAAATTGAAATAATTATCATTTTTAGGACCATCAAACAGGTTAAATAACAAGACACTCGTAAGTTTGCGCACCTTGGCGCTCTTAGAGCTCAAAATAGACATAATTGTGATTAAATAAAAAATTTTGCAAATGTGAGGCATCGCATTTTTTTATTTTTTTTTATTTTCCAAACGTCCAAATTTTCTGTTTTTACCAAAAAAAAAACCATCATTAAAAAATTTTATTTCTTTATTTTGTATGTATTGGAATTTTTTAAGCGTGGAAATATTTTACGATGTGTTGAAAATATTTAAACACAGTCTCATTGACCTCAAATTCGACACCTTTCATGGTTCTTGCATAAAAGCCTGGTTCTTGCAGGCATTTTTGGGATCATCCTATAGAATCGAAAAATAAATTTAAAAAAAGTTGTGCACCTTGGCATTCCCAGGGCTTAAAGAAAACATAATAGTTATTAAATAAAAAAAAAAAATTTTGTAAATGTGAGGTTGAATATTTTCCAACTCTTTTGGATGTTGAGAAATATTTTAATCATATTATTGAGTAAAACTAGAAAACTCATTAACTAAAATTTCAAAAATATCAGTTTTTGGACCAACATTCAATAATTTTAGTATTTTTTAGAGAAAGCGGAGGTAAGTAAAATTTTTCCTGACATCAGTAGATATTTCTGAAAAGTTCTACATTTTCAGAATTTAAAAATGAAATTTCGATTTTTTTTAGGTCTAACATGCCCTTTCGCATTACTCTGCGGCAGTGGAGGGGTATTTTAGCTTCAGTACCCTGCCGAAGCTCCATTTCTTACTAGTTGTTATATGTTATTGATAACTTCTGATTTCGATATATCAAGCAACTGGAACAAAAAAAAAAAAAAAAACAAGAAAAAGTTGTGTGCTAGATACCAAAATTGGGATTTAGAGTTTGCCTTTATCATTTAAAAAAGTATTGCTTTCTGTACTTCCACACATTTAAATCAAAGAAATAACATTCAACTATCTCTAGAACAGCTCCAAATTTACTTTAACCAAAAACAGTTCAGCACGCTTATTTCATTTCAAGCCAACCAATATCTTTGCATTAAAATATATATGGGCAGAAAAAAAAAACTGCATAGATAGCAATTCTTTTAAGTGATCAATTAAAATTTGCTAGCATCATGCACTTCATGGTGACCTATTTCAATATATATATATATATATATATATATATATATGTATTTCTTTTCAAAATATGACCGCTACGGCACTTAACCGCCGCAATATCTTCACTTGTGTGCATGCACAATTTTAGCTAAAAGGAAAAAAAAAAAAAAATTCAAATTGAATTGAAAAATTTTTAAAAGAACGAAAACAATATTCCAGCAACGCAGTTAACTTTATTTTCAATCAATTTTCTATTCAGTCAACAGCATAAACGATGATGAGCCAACGATGATGTTGTTGCTGCTGCTGCTTGATTGCAACAGCAGAGCATCGATTGCACTTCAACAACACAGTCAGCAGATTCGCGCATAACGCAGCTACGAACGCCCACTATAGCTAACCACATGGCTCAATGGACGATGTGGTCCAACTTTCAGATTTATTCGCCGGACTCGCTACATGGCTGGCTGGCTGGCTGGCTGGCATCTTTAACAACTTTAACATGCTGCGGTTAAGGAAATTTTGTTAAATATGTTCTTTTTTTGTTGTTGTTTTTGTTGTAGTTGTTGGGTTTCTTCTGAACTCACGGCTGGCATGACTCAAAATGTAGCTGTTGACAGCAACAGCAGTAGCAGGGACAGCAATTGTATAGGTGGGAGTAAAGTATCGACGGGTGCGGCCTGTCAGTGTCATGGCGACGATGTGGAAAGTTTTAAAATTGAACAACCGTAGGCACCGCAAAATATGATCAATGGCTTTATGCACTCCTATAGTCAACATCCCAGGGCGTTCAGCCTGAGTCTCTCTGTTTGTCTGTCTAGTCATTTGTCTGTCTGGATGTATGTTGGTCAATTTTGAACTGCATGCCAGCAAGATACACCGCTACACATGAACGTAAAACAAATATTTGGGTTCATGTCGCTTCACTTCACGTTGTGCTCTGTATGTGAAGCAAATGTTGTGCTTATTTCAGCCATTTGCTGCATTCATGCTGCAGCATATGTTGAAGTTATCGAGTGTTTGAGTTGTAGACAGTTTTTTTTCTGGCTTTTCATACATTTAGCCAGAAGTGGAAATTTCGTTTAAGAGTTTTATGAATTTTGTCAATACTCACGTACCGATGTTTCACTTGAAGTCGATAACAAGTTAGAAAAATTGGTGATAAAGTTTTTGAAAACGAGTTAGTCATTTACTCTTCTAAATTTTGTATTTCCAGCTGAAAATTTTTTGATGGAATTGTGTAAAATAATCGGTTTGCTTCAATTTTTAGTCTTTAGACTTTAGTGTTCAGTCTTTAGTCTATAATTTATGGTCTATTTTCTTAAGCTCTTAAAGCTTAAAGTTATTAGTTTTAAGTTTTTGGTCTGTAGTCTTTAGTGTTTAGTCATTAGTCATTAGCATGGCTCGGATTTTGATGCTCATAAAAACACCAAAAAATGGCTTTAAAAAACATTATATAATGCCCTAAAATAGCATTCAAAATTTCCTAAAATACCCATAAAAATTCTCTAAAA
Source organism: Coremacera marginata (assembly GCA_914767935.1). Lineage (NCBI taxonomy): Eukaryota > Metazoa > Arthropoda > Insecta > Diptera > Sciomyzidae > Coremacera > Coremacera marginata. Next base: position 31,267,819 of record OU612047.1, on the reverse strand, counting down.
ACTAAAATTAATGATGTATTTTTAATTATTAACGTTTCAATAAATTACAAAGAACATTTTTAGATTATCAATATTACACAAACATGTATTATCGGCATTGACTTATATATTTTGAAATAATTCTTTCGGTTTCAGCTCTGGTGAAAGACGCATATTTAAAAGATGAAATGTCGCTTACATCCAAATTTCCTTTCAGTTGCATAACTTCAAAATTTATTCACCTAATATTTCACCTTCATACCCGGAATTTTATTTTTTTCAATACAGTCAAACCTGTTTTTGTGCGGTCTTTTTTTGTGCGAATTTTTTTTTGTGCGATTTTATTTATGCGGTTTTTATTTTTATGCGATTTGTTTTGTGCGAATTTTTTTTTGTGCGAGTTGTGTTATGATATTTTTTCTTGTATGCGATCTTTTCTATGCAAAAAAAAACTCTGCACTAGCTGAAATTATCATTAAAAAGAGCAATAAAGAGAAAAGCGTAAGAGCAAAACGCAATTCTGAAGTTTTTGAAATGTCCAAAAAAAGCGCGAGAGACATTATTTTATGTCAGAGAAGACTATGAGGAATAGTATTGATTAACTTATGAATTTATGTATTTTAATTTATGTTTTTAATATGCATTTTTTTAATGGAATAATTTTTCGTATTTTTCACATTTAAAATTAATTAAAATTAATTAATTTTTAACGTTTCCGTGTGTAATTTATTTATTTATTTGGCTTCGAGACCACTTTTCGCTTTTTCATAGAATGTTTCCTAGGTGAGATTTTTTTTATGCGGTACAAAAAAACCGCATAAAAAAAATTTTCTTTATTAGATTACTTAAAGTTTTATGTTATAGCTGTTTATGAAGTCTCCGAAGAATTTTTTTTTGTGCGATTTTTTTTCTGCGGTCCCTATCTACCGCACAAAAACAGGTTTGACTGTACTTCATAAAACTTTCCAAATACATTAAAAGAGCTAAGAGATTAAAAGAGCTTTTCTTTTGTACTTTAAATCAAAGTAGTTTCATTTTCCAAAGTCAATTATGTAATACTCCAAAGTCTCTATGGCTCGTGGTATAGAAAAATTATACCCTCTATTTTATTGTTTAAAAATAATATTAGAGCATCTTCAACGTCCCCCTCAAAGCTTTTAAAGGATTCTAAGACATTTTTTAATGTCCCTAAACTCCTTAAAAATGATAAAAAAATGTTTTAATATGTAAAAATCCATAAAAAATTACTCAAAAAATGACCTTAACTATGGAAAATGTCCTAAAACATAGATATGAATAATAGGCTGTGTCAATTTGCAAAGCTTTGTTGTCTGGGCGATTTTCGGATCGGACATGAAAAGTTATTAAGAAAAACAAAAAAAGGGGGATGATAGGGGTGCACTTTACCCTATCACATTCTCAATTTTCTGAATTCTATCTTTAGGAATTTTTTAAAAAATTTTTTTATATATAAACGTGCACAGGCATAGCAAAACTGATGCCAAAAATGAAATCCTCGTACCCGATTCCACCTAAAACTGGTCTCACATTTATATGTTTTTATACAAAAATTGATCGTAGAAAATTCCTAAAGGAAAAATTCAACCAATTCAAGGTATAATATATTTAAGAATTCGTGATATTAATTCATATTTTTGGTATTAATAATCCGAATTTAACCTTTTTTTTTTGGGTTAAAATTTTGCCAAAGATATTCTTTTTATTCAAATATTATATGGTGTGAATTTGGGCCAAATCGGTATACAAATATATTTTTTTTTAAAAAATCAACCACAGTGCAACACAGGGGGATCTAAAAACACAAAAAGATTTTGGAGGAACACATGTTGTGAATATAAGGTGGATAGATTCAGTGGTTCAGCTGTGATGGTCAAAAATACATACGCACCAACGTTAAGATTATACCTTGAATTTTGTGAATTTTTTTCTTTATGAATTTTTTACGATCAATTTTTGTATAAAAACGTATAAATGCAAGACTTGTTTTAGGATGAATTGGGTTTGAGAATTTCATTTCTGGCATCAGTTTTGTTTTAGCGGTACGCGTTTATATAGAAAAATTGTTTGAAAAAACATGCTAAGGAAAAAATTCACAAAATTGAAGATGTGATAGGGTAAAGTGCACCCCTATCGTTCCCCTTTTTTTTGTTTTCTTAAAAGCTTTTCAAGCTCAATCCGAAAATTGCCCAGGAAACATACATTTTTTTGACCTCCATACAAGTCGACCCAGCCAAATGAATAAAAATGACGGGATAAATGCCCTCAAAAATGTTTGGTTTCGATACCTGGAGACTATGAACGGTGTTTTTGCATCATCAGAAAATGTATATGTAAAAGCAGAAAAAAGTTGACATGTCAACAAAATCAGAGCCCTGGCCATTAGTAATAGTTAGCGGCGGATCTAGCAAAATATTGCTCGAAGAACTAAACAATTTCTTCAAAACTAGCAAACACTTAAGGGCCTCCGGGAGTTTTTCGAAGAAAAAAAGACACCATTTTAAAACATTTTTTTTTAAGCTCTGTTTTATTTTAGACCAACATTTTTTTTTTAACTTTATAAAAGTATAACTATTGAGAATTTATCCCTGACATGTTGGTCCAAAAATATTCGTCGATAAGGTAGAAAAGTGCAATGCTGCACAATGCTCCGTCAATGGACAAAAATCAAAAAAGTTAGTAACGTCGAATTCAACAATATTGGTCTCATTTTAAAGGTAAAAGTCCAAATAAGAAGGAACTGCAACTTCTTTAGTATATATATACAGGGTGTCCCAGACTTAGAGTACTATAATGTGGGGGCTGATTCCTCGTGATGAGACGAGCAAAAAATCGTATAGGTGGGGGTGGTCGCAAATGCCCCCCTAGGGGGCTAGGAGGGAAAAACAAAACAAAAGGTGTCGTAACGTTTTAATCCATAGCTAACATATCTCTGCAAAGATTAAAAAAAAACATAACTTTTTGAAAAGAAAATTAAATTTGCTTTAAATAATTTTTGCAAAATTTTTCCATAAAGTCATAAACAAAAAATGTATAAGCACCTGAAGTCAAAAAATTGGTTTTTTTCTTTAAAAATTCAACTTTCAAGGCAATTTTCTCAGAAAAAAACCAAATGTTTTATTATTTTTTATGACGCAGTTTTTTTCCTTGGTCAATTCTCTAAAAATTTTCTAAAACCGTAACAAAAAATAATGTCTGCGTACTCTGAGTTGGAAAACATTATAACTCTACGATCGGTGAAAGAATGTGTCGATTCAGGCATGTGATGCACTTAATAATGAGAAATTGCTTTTTTTTCTTAATTCCGTTAAATCTAACTGTTTTACTAGTTATTGTAAGCAACAAAAAAACAAAGTCGCCTTGCTTGCATTAAGTACCCCAGTGGGAGGAAAAAGTGGTAGAATCGGAAAATCGATATTATACGAAAAATATTATCTCTGAGGTATAAACAATGTATGATGGATTTTTAGAGAATTGACCAAGGAAAAAAGCTGCGTCATAAAAAATAATAAAACATTTGGTTTTTTTCTGAGAAAATCGCCTTGAAAGTTGAATTTTTAAAGAAAAAAACCTATTTTTTGACTTCAGGTGCTTATACATTTTTTGTTTATGACTTTATGGAAAAATTTTGCAAAAGTAATTTAAAGCAAATTTAATTTTCTTTTCAAAAAAGTATGGTTTTTTTTAATCGTTGCAGAGATATGTTAGCTATGGATTAAAACGTAACGACACCTAATTTTTTGTTTTTCCCTCCTAGCCCCCTAGGGGGGCATTTGCGACCACCCCACCCATTTGCGACCACCCATTTTTTGCTCGTCTCATCACGAGGAATCAGCCCCCCCCATTATAGTACTCTAAGTCTGGGACACCCTGTATATATATCTATTTTTTGTTGGTACAGCTGTTCAAAGTTGACGAATATGATATTGAAATAGTTAAACATGAATTTAGCGCTCGTAAGTGTTTTTAAGATAATTTGGCAAAATTACATTTTTGGTTTCAACTATGTAATGTAGAACATTTTAAATTAAGAAATAACTCAGCTAAATGAATTCTTACAGTTTTTTGTAATTTATGAAATTGTAAAAGTTTTAGGAGATGGCAAACATGGAGGTTTTCATTTTGGAAAAATATGAAAATTGGGCAATTTCTGGAGCCAGGGGAAAATTAGTTCCTTGAAAGTCCGTGAAATGTTATTGCTGTTTCTGTAACACTAAGCCTTAATTTATCCGGAAAAACCAAAAACTCTTCCGACTTTATCCGATTCTTGAAAATATAAAATTTTTTCTAAGCATCCAAAACGCAGTTTTTTCCCCTAATATTGCATTTTAAGTAGTGCACGCAAATCAATATAAGTAGAATTGTTATTGTAAATTTTTTTTATTTGCTTGCATATATTTCTTTTTGTTTATATTCTTATGCCCCACCCAATTTTCATGCATTTCGCCATCAAAAATTACCTACAAAATCTTAGACTCCCACGTGTGGGGCATTGAATAGTTATTGAGGCCATCAGTACTCTTTTTACTCGTTTAACTTACCGTTTGATTTTACAAAAACAAAACCTACAAGTGTAGCCTAACTTCGGTTAACAAGCGCGATTAAAGTGGTTGTCATTAAAGTGAAAATAATGTCTTTTAAAATTTTAAATAGTGAATTGGTTGGACTGTGGATTTCCACAGAAACAAATAAAAGAATATCTGAAATAAATTCTTTTATTTTGTCAAAAATCGGAGACTGAGAATTCGATTCAAAGTTGTTGCGGTCTAAGGTTTACAAATTTCATAGCCAAATGATCGCAAATTGGAGAGATTCTTCTTATAAAAAAGAAAGTTCTGTAGCAACTGTTTTGTCAAATACGAGCTCCGCCAGCAGATGCTTCATATGCAAAGCTAGTCCGACTGAATCAGATTGTGCAAGGAGCAAGCGGCAACTCTGAGTTCTTTAAGTTTGGCTTATCAATTCTTCAGTGCTATATTCGATTTTTTGAATGCCTGCTTCATATAGCATATCGTCTCCCATTTAAATCCTGGCAAGTACGAGATGTAAATAGAGCTGCATTTTTAGAAAGTAAAACCCGAATTCAGAGGGAATTTAGGGAAAAACTGGCTTAATAGTTGACTAAGTGAAACAAGGCTTTGGAACAACAAACGACGGGAATACTGCACGCAGTTTTTTTCAGAAGTCGACGTAGCAGCAGATATCACAAAAATCGACAAAGACCTCATTTATAACTTCTCAGTTATATTACGGGTGTTATCTAGCGGAAAATCTATAAAAACCCACGAGTTTGGTGAGCTTTTAGAAGCAACAAGAGATTTATCTCTGCAAAATTATAGCTGGTACCACATGCCTAGGTCGGTACATAAAGTACTGATCCGCGGATGCCACGTTATCAAGTTTTTTGACTCGCTAACTGGTAAATTTAATATTGAAATCACTCATACATCTCATTGTGTAAATCTAATTTTATTGTAGGAAGTTTATCGGAGGAAGCACTAGAATCAACCCATAAAAGCGTTCGCAAAAATCGTTTAGAGCACACTAGAAAAACGGGACGAGAAGACACGAACAAAGACCTTTTACGGCACCTTCTTCTGTCGTCGGATCTCTTAATTGCCAGTAAAGAAAATATTACAAGAAAAAAAAAAAGAAATCCAACGACAAATTAATCGATTATTATGTTTTGAAACCAGGAACTCAGGTTGAAGCCGAAGAGTGTTCTTCCGAAGAAAGCTCCGAAAACGAAAATTAAAATGAAAAAAGTTTTGTGATCAATTTATTTTAATTAGTGAATAAATAAATGGAACAAAAAGAAAATAATTTTATAAATTCACTGGAAATTTCGATCTGAAAATAAAGAATACTGCCATTGGCTAATATTTGGCCAATATTTAGAGCTTCATAATTTTAAACTTTCTCCATTTTTTGCATTTTTGATATATGATTTGACCTCAGGCGTATTTAGAATTAAAGATTTATTCAAAATTTGCCGGATTTTGTAGGCCATATGCAAAATTTTCTCATACCAATTATATGCAACCCAAACTCTTGTTAAGCCGTTCAAAAATGCTTTTTTTTTTAAAAAACTATGAGATTCACAAAAAAACTGACTTCATTTTTGAAATCACCGTACTCCGTCACCATAATTTAAAAACCAAGTTTCATTACAATCGGTACCACTATTCTATTTTTGCCCATCATTTGTATGGAGACGAAGTACTGTGGAGACGACAAAAGACCTTCAATTTGCGGTGAGCAAGATATCTGGAGACTGGTTGACCTAAAAAAATAAAACTTTTTTTCGTCGTGTTAAAGAGTTTTGGGGCGTTTAATCGTTGATTTTTGAAAAATATTAATTTTTGACATAATGGTGGGCGTAAAATGAAAATTTAAATTTTTTATGCACAAAATTGAGGTCGTTTTAGGTTATGAATCAAAAAGTATGTTTCAAAAAAAAAAAAAAAAAAAAAAAAATCAAACTATTAAGCGCCCAAGAGATCTTTACTAAGCCGAAAAAAATTTTGTTCTTTTTTTTCATATGAACCAGTCTGCAGATATGTCTTTTGTGGCATTGCTCTTTTCTTCCTTATCGACTATTAATTTTACACCAAAATTTCAGGGATAAATCTTCAATAGTTAAACTTTAATAGTGTAAAAAAAATGTTGGTCTAATATGAAATACATATGAAATATACTTCAAAAAAAAATTTTTTAAAACGGTGTCTTTTTTTTGAAAAACTCCCGGAGGCCATTATTTGATAAAAAAATGAAAACTTTAAGGGGGGGCCCTTGGAACAAAATTGTTTTCTAGAATTATTATAAGGGGTGAAAGTGGGTAGTTTTATAAATATCAAAAAAAAATATTTTTTAAAATAATTTCGACGATACGTCTTGGTTCAGGAAAGCCTTTTTATCGATAATTTTGTCTAAAAAAAATATTATTTTTTTTGATATTTTGAAAAGTACCCAATTCCACTCCTTAAAATAATTCTAGAAAAAATTTAGCTCCAAGCACTCTACTCCCTCCCCACCCACCCCCTTAAAGTTTGAATTTTTATTATAATTTTAGTGTTTTCGTATTTTGAAAAAATATTTGTTAGTTCTGTGAGCAATATTTCGCTAGATCCACCGCTGGTCATAGTAAGTCGTTAGTCAATAGTCATTTATTTTAAGTTATTGCTCATTAGTCGTTAGTATTATTCGAAAGTCTTTCGTTTATTCTTTCGTCTTTAGTCTTTAGGGGTGTGGTAATTGATGTACAACGTTTTGTCTGTAAATATTAATGCGAAGATAATGAAATTCGCCACGTTTTAATAAGATTCTCATAGTGCTTATATATAAAAGCACTCCACTCATTTAGACAGCTTTCCATTTTGGTTTTCATCGGTTAATTAGCTCCTTGCCAGCTCTTCCAAACAGTACATTTTTGCTTTGTTTGCTCCAACTCACTTCAAATCAATCTAAAACCAAATTCACAAAATTAAGCTTTGCTCTTTATCTTCTGAGCTTTTGAACTTTTCGCAATATATGTATGCAATATCGTAAAGAAAATGCATTTCAATGCAACTCTGCTAAGGCACAAATAATAATAGTAACAACAACAATAACTGTTGCGATAAGCAGCCAGCTTAAATGTGCAAAGACTGCCTTTGTCTCAACTTGAACTCGGCCTAAAGTGGTCAAAGACTGGACATTGTCCAAAGTTGATATTACATGCTTCGATAAGACTCTATTAGAAACTTTATCATCAAAACAAAACAAAAAAAAAAAACACACACACACACACTAACACACTTGCATACACAGTAAAGTGGCTGCATTAGTAAGGCATATAGTAAGGCACTCTTATAGTAAGAATAATGAATGAAAGCTTAAATAACTTGCTTGTATTCAATGTATTTACAACATATTCGAGTGCATACCAAGCTGCGGAGCCCTTAAAGCCTCTCTATATTTGCCTTTATCTAGACTGACATGACATGACCAGGCAATAAACCGAAAGCCAAACTAATGAGAAAGCTATTCAAAATATGCCTCTGATGAAGACGATGATGTTGGGGGCACTAAGTTTGAACCAGTGCAAAGACGAAAGAGAGAGAGAGAGAGAGAGACGACGCGCTACTGTTTGTCGATACACTGATGATGTTGATGACAATGATGATGACGATGACGTTGCTGCTTTAGACGAAACTGTTGCTAAAGATACTGTTGAAGGGTTATTGAAAACTTTAGAAATCTCGCCATAGTTAAGCAAGATTTTAAGGCTGAGACCATGTGAGGCAGCAAACTTTATTATTAAATAGCAAACTTTGCTCAAAGACATCAAAAGAATCATTGGAGAAGCAGGTCAGGCATGGGTGCATCGAAAAATGCACTATAAATGTATCTATAGTAGTAGAATAGAAGCGGAAGCTCAACACTAATGAAGAGTTGAGCGTTTATTCCAGCGTAATCACATCATCTACAGAGACATAAACAAGTTTCAGCTGAGGTTGCACTTGAAGTAGGTGTGATAAATAAAGTAGTAGTGATTAACGTCAACTTGTGTTGAAAATTATTTATTAATGAATGTTATTAATTTTTCATTTTTATTAAAAACATCTTGAGCTAAGAGTATCTTAAGAGTATTCATAAGAGTTTATAGAGTGTGAATGGTACGTTCAAGCTAATGGCTGACAATTAAAGTTGATAGTTTTAATGAATTGCAATAGAAGCAGAGGATTAATAGACGTAATATTAAATGGACAAAAAAAAATAAAAAATACGTGTTATCGATTTGGGGTTCAAACATTTTTCGTACACAAGAGCACTGAAACGCATAAATGCTAAAAACTTTCAACTAGAGATGGCCAATATATCGATACCGGTTACCGGTTGGTTGCAGTGACTTTAAAATCAGTTACCAATGAGCCTTGAATTTAAGCAGCTACTAGAGACCAACAGCTATTACCGGGAGAGTGACTAGTTGCTAATTGGTTGTACAGGGTTATTAATTTTTTCATTCGAAAATTAAAGTAAAAAAAAACGCATTACGAGTTCAGTTTTCGATAAAACTTTTATTTCATTATAATGTTTGAACTTTGCCATTATATGTGGAATATAATATTATTTTAATATCCTCTTTGGGAGTTTTTGCAGGACTCAATCCTTTTGATCAAATCGGTTGGCCAAATTGCTTAGATTTTGCACAATACTGTATGTTCTCAAGAAGCTTTGCATGGCACTTTTTACTCTCTGAGGTTTGTTACTTTTTGAGGTTTCTCTCTGAGGATAAATAAACAAAAATATCATCGCACTTGATTTAACCCCAAGAGGGTTGGAATGTATAAGCTGATCCTATTATTTTTTCGCATCAACATTTCTTCTGAACACACCTACCCGTTATCTAACAACTTTCTGGAGGTCTTTTACAAAAAGCATTAAGACTGTTGATTATAGTTCATATCTCTCCAGGAACTTTTATCTCCATAAAAGAAACTCTATTTTGAAGATAAGACTGGATCCAAGTGAGAAAAATAGAATGGAAACCCATTTAAGTAAGTCTAGCTAGTAAGACATTATGTGGAAACTTGTCAAATACTTTAGAGAAATCTGTATAGAGAACATCAACTTGATGTCCAATCTTTGATCTTTGAAATAAGCCTATAGTCTGTCATTCTGGCGGGCAGCTTTAAAAACCAGTGTAATAGGAGCCATTTTCCAACAGTCTATAAAAGTAGCAGTCCTATTAGTCCAAGTAGCAGAATACAAAAGCTTTTAAGGTTGACGCTAATATAATCAGACTTTTAATCAGAAGCGCCAACTTCAAAGCATTTGTATTGATCAAGAAATTAATATATTTATGATAATAAAACAAATAAGAAAAAAATTAAGATAATAAGATTTCATATATAATAATATGTGTAAATAAATTATCAAATATGAACAAGAAATTAAAAGGAAAAGTATTTTTAAAATTATTTTTTACTTTGTAGTAATTTTGTAGTCGGTTGTTTTTTTTTTTTTTTAAAATTTTTATTTCTTCCTTTTTAGAGAATATGATAAATTTTCGAAAAAAGTGTATAAACAACATAAATAAAATTGTTCCGAAAAAATTTGTTCTATTAAAATCAGAAAGTTTGATGGTTATTTCAAATATCTGCCTCTTAAATTTAAATTAGATGTCACATGTTTTGAAATTATTATACCCATTCTTGTAATGCGTTTTATGACCCTAGTGTCAATGTTATTCGAGATATAGTGTTTTTCAAATATTGCCACGCCCCTTTGTTAAACAAGCGCCCACTTTCTGGAGCGTTGTTCCAATAATTGTGCCTACCCCTGTACTTTATTTCAGTACCCCAGCGTCAATATTAACTGCGATAGTGTTTATCTAGTATTGCCACGCCCATTTATCGAATAACGCCTTCTTTATTGACCATCATTTTTAATAATTCTGCCTACCCCTGTACTACAATAAATTTCAGTGCCCTAGTGTCAATATTATTCGAGATAAACTGTTTTTCTAATATTGCCACGCCCAGTAGTCGAAATCGTCCCACTTTATTCACCGTAATTTTTACTAGTAATGCCTACCCCTATACCAAATGGCAGTACCATAGTATCAATATGATTCGAGATATACTCTTTTTCTAATATTGCCACGCCCATTTGTCAAATAACGCCCATTTTGTTGACGGCAATTTGTAATAATTGTGTCTACCCTTACACTAAAGTTCAGTACCCTAGTGTGCATATTATTCGAGATACAGTGTTTTTATAATACTGCCACGCCCATTTGTCAAATAACGCCCACTTTATTGACGATAATTTGTAATAATAATGCCTACCCCTATACTAAATTGCAGTACTCTAGCCTCAAAATTATTCAAGATACACTCTTTTTCTAATATTGCCACGCCCATTTGTCGAATTACGCCCATTTTCTTGCCCGTAATTTATAATAATTGTGCCTACCCCTACACTAAATTGCAGTACCCTAGTGTCAATATTATTTGAGATACAGTAGTATCTAGTATTGCGAGATCTATTATTGCCACGCCCAGTTCTCGAATACCGCCCACTTTTGTACAGGCAGCTCCATGCTTATGATATCTATCTGTTCCCCAAAAATAATGGCAATCAGGCATATGGCTTAGGAGTTATCGATGTACATACATTTAAAAAAAAAAAAAAAAAAAAAAAAAAAATAAAAAAAACAGAGAAACCGACGAGCTTGAGAACCTCCTCCTTTTTGAAGTCGGTTAAAAACAGCCAAGGTTTAGAAACGAGTCTACATTATCTAAAATTGTGTAATAAAATTTCTTTATAACTTTCCTATAAATAAATTTCTAAGATAAGTTTTATTTTTTGACTAAAAAAGCGTAAAAATAATCATTATTTTGGTAGTAAGAATTATATAAAAATCACAAAATAATTGTAACCGTTTGTTAAGCGATATGATACAACTTAAAAATAATAAAAATGTTATGATTTCATAATAAGACTTGAAAAATTAAAAATTTTTACATATTTGATGATTGCATTTAACAAGGATAAAATTGGTACACTTGAAATTCATCTCCAGTGCTTCTAACATTTTGATTTTTTCTTTGAATTTTTGAAAATAGCGATTATTTTCCATCCCAGGCTTATTTGCATCTAATGTGCTTTTATTGTATTTTTCGCAATTAATATATTATTATATAATTTTTTCTGCTACAGAGTTTAGCTTGGATCAAACATTTCTTTATTTTTTTGTTTTACTTATTATAACAAAAGTACGAATTCATTTCACCTTTAAAAAAATAAATTTGTCAAACCAGACTTCAATTCATTTACATATTTGCATATAATACCCACTTTGATAAATTTTATAAATTGCCACTTGATCGCTGGTCAAAACAACAGCGACTTCCAAGGTACCATCTCTATCATCTCTACTTCTAACGTAAGCTAACCTAAGTTTATGAAACTTAATTATCTCTATGTTGACTCCATTTAACGTTAACGATATTGTAGAATTTTCATTGAATATATACAAACAACAAGACAAAATAGAGATACGCATGCCAAAACATCCATACATACATAGCTTACATCTATATGTTGACTGTGAAACATGCTCCAATAACGTCGTTATATGCAGCCAAACATTAACAAATGTTTATTGAAAACTTATTTAGAGACTATCTTGTAAAGAAATTTTAAGCTATAGGAAAATATTAGCCAAAGTTGATTTTCATATATGCGGTTTAACTTGTTTTACCGCAAGCATGTTCTCAATCAAAAACCTATTTACAGGGTGTTTATTTACATAACATTATGATTTTGAAAATATCGAGATTTAATCCTTTCCTATCTGCAGGTGCTAGTTTGTATCACCTCTTTTTTCTCAAACTATACTAAATACGCAAACACTCGGTGCTTATAATCACCGAAGATTCGTTTAAGTACCGTTGGTGCGAGTCAATCAGAAAGCTTGATTCGTAATTTTCCGAGAGACAGCTGATGAATTCGATTTGAATGTTGCAATCAGTCGGGCGCTTAAAGAGCTTTTAGTGAAGATCTTCCTGATTGTGGTGGCGAGTCTGACATAGATTTTTCATATGAAAAAAACGAGAAAGATGTTCAACTAACTATCCACAACGGAGAATTAAATTCCTTATAGGAGATATAGTTGAAAGTCTCCTAAACGAAGTCAAACCCTCACTGCCTGCAGTTCAAAAAAAAAAAAAAAACCGCCAGAACCTTCAACCACTGATCAGGTAACTGTTGTACATCGCCACCAAATTATACAGCATGGTTAATACATCACAAGTCCCTAGCTCTCGCCTTGTACAAACATTTTCGGCACCAAATGGAGAAAGCGAAACCTCGAGACAAACTTACTATAATAATAAGCAGATACCGAAGTTGTACAAGATTTTCATCACTTGTGGATGCCATAAATAAAACATTTCAAGATTGCTATCACTGGACTCTAAAATTAAAATGAGTAGATGATAAAATGTAACAGTAGCTTTGCACTGAAGCAATACCTAACCATGAAACCTATCATAAGAAGGTATAAGTTATGCTGTGTGGCGGACCAGAGGGGTTTCATAAAAATATTTCAAATAAACTAGACAAAAGGCGAAGCTTTTAAGCCGACATTGGATTGTTCTGTGACTGATTTTTGAAGCAAAGCGTTTTGTGATTTGCTTGAGTAAAATTTCAAAAATTATACTTTTTCCGATGCCGTTTTCTTAGAAATTAATGTTTCTTTGTTACTTGTGTCCATTGCAAAAAAAAAAAAACAAAAATGTAATAATAATACATAAAAAAAATATTTCTTTGGTTCACCATGGGTATACATATATGAACTCGCACCTCATCGATTGAGAGTTCTACACACTACCCACCAATCCAAAGCGCTTTGTTATGCAGAGTTCTTGCTTTAGTATTAAGTATAACTGAAGCTATATTCCAGCAGATCGTAATAATCGATCACAAGGATTGTGTATTGGCTATCCTACATATCCAACTTATTTAGGAGCTATCCAAACAACAAAAAAATAACAAAAATGTTGCTTTTGCTTGCTACAAAATGTCATCAGCATCAGTGTTTTTATTTTTTGTTGTTGATGTGAATGCGTTTGTGTTCAAGGAAGGAAAAAATTTACAATTCCCCACAATTCCATGGTATCAATGTACCATGTTATAATATGTATATTGAAAAAATAATGAAATGTAATAAAATCTACTCGTGTGAATGTTTTTATTAGCGTCTGTTTTTTAATTTGTTTTATGTTATTTACAATTTTTGAGCTTAAAAGTAATTTAATTAAAAAGCAACATTAAATTATCAAATCTATGAAACTGCGAAAAAGCTTCGCTTCTCTCGTGTGTCTCACGACGCACCCATGTTTTTTATACCCCAACGCGTACTGCGTAAGGGGTATATTAACTTTGTCATTCCGTTTGTAACGCCAAGAAGGAGGCGTGGCAGGTATAGAAAAATATATATATTTTTGATCAGCATCATCTCCTGAGTCGATTTCCGTGTGTCCGTCTGTTTGTCCGTCTGTCCGTCTGCCGACACGATTACAGCCGCAATTTTAAAGCTATCGCGATGAAATTCAAAATAAAAGTTTATTTTTAAAAAAGGAAGATCAAGTTCGAAAATGGGCCAAATCGAGTGAAAACCATGCCTCCCACCCATACAAAGTGACTTTATATTAACCGTAAAATGTCTTTAAAATCCACAAAAATCAAAGAAATGTCTTGAAATTTGGCAAATTTGGCTTTGCTCTTCAATCTTAATCCTGGCTATGATATTTGGAAAAATCGGATGAAAACCACGCCTACCTCCCATTCAAAGTGGCTTTATTTTAAATGTTAAATCTCTTAAAAATCAACGAAAATTAATGAATGTCGCGAAATTTTGCACTTTAGCTTTGATATATAGTATGAACCATCTCTATGGCACAACCATTGATATATGGCAAAATCGGATCAAAACTACGCCTACTTCCCATTCAAAGTGACGTCATCAAAATAGGAAAACTTTTGTGAATATATAAAACTGAATGTCATCGTGTATGTCGTGGCTAAAGACTTCGAATATACTTCAATATGGCCGCGGGGGGGTATTTTAGCCACGGTACTCTGCCGAAGCTCCACCCATACTAGTTTTTTATTCCAGTGGATGTTTTTTGTCGCTGGGCGTACATTGCAACTTTTTTCAACAACTGTCCATGACACCTAATTATAGTATATCATGGCAAATGCCAAAGAGATCGGAAATTCAATGCATTAAAATTAGAAAAATGTTCTTAAACTTAATTTTAGGTATAATAATTTTCCTTCACTATGTATCGATAAATAACGTTTTCATAAATGGTTTTTGTGTTGCTATTTAAGTAGTTGAGAGGCAACGAAATATAAGGTAAGAAGTCCAAAATTTTTGTGTATATAGGTTGGATGGATTATTTTGCTATTCATATCCTAAAATGAACTGTATTATAAATGATAAGAATTTATGAGTTCTATGCTGATATTTACAAAATACTTTACTACACCCTGTTTCTCTGTATCGATGACTACATACAGCCAAAGCTTTACAGCAAGAAACAGTACTCTCTCAAAGTCACAAACTCCCCTGTAGGAAAATCAACTATTTTAAAAGTAGTTGATAAAGTAGTTTTTTACATGAAAAATTAAATTTTTTACATTAAGAAAATTAAATTAAGTAGTCAATTTTTTGAACCTTTTCTTTGTGCTAAGATGTAGAAAAACATTGCTTCTTAAATTGGAAAGCACACAACTGCAATTCCGCTTTGGTTTTAGCAGAAGGTGTGCTTATAAGATTTTCTAAGTTAATGAACTGCATGAGCCACAGAAGATTACTGATGAGTTGGTTTAGCGACCAACGAAACAGCTGTCTAATCTGCTGGTGGTGGTTCTGTAAAGAACATTGTTGTTGTGGCAACCTGTTGCTTCATGGAATTACTTGGCATAAAGCTCACATATGTAATTCTTAAAAATACATTGTTTTTAAGAATTGCTGCAAACAAAGTAGTTTTTTGTCAACCACAACTAGTTGAAATTCTGACTTTTTTCCATAGAACGAACTAACATATTTTGTATGGTGACGTCCGCTAAATAAGGCAATTGACTTTCGTCTGCATATATTTTCAACTACTTGTTAAATTAGTTATATTTAAATTATTTTTTAACTACTTTAAAATAAATCACTTGAAAACCGCAAATATTGTAACTACTTGTTAAAATAGTTATATTCATATTATTTTTTTAATAACTTTGAAATAACCAATTGAAAACTATTGCTGATGGCCTAAGGTAAATAATATTTGATAAAATAACGTGGTTAAATATATATAAACTTGTAATCTAATAAAAATTTGCAATTAAAACATGCCAAAATCAGAGTAGTTGCCGTTTTAATATAATTCAAAGTAGTTTATCAATCACTTGTTTTTAAGTAGTATTTCAATTACTTCATATATAATGTAATAAAAACTATTTAGAATTGAAGTGAATGCCGCCTTAATATAATTCAAAGTAGTTCATACACTTGTGGCGGCCGTAGTGGGTAGAGTGTGTGACTCTTACGCCAGAGAACCCTGGTTCGAATCCTCCATCTGACACAGAAAATTTTTTCAATTGAATTCATTTTTCTGTTCGGCCGTCACCTCTCTGCAGACAATGGCAAACCTCAGAGAGTAAAAACTGCCATGAAAAGCTTCTTGAGAACATAAGCCGTTCGGAGTCGGCGTAAAACATGTTGGTCCAGTTCTCGATCATTTGTGTGCAAACATTTGACATCACACACAACACAATTGATTATAAGAAGCTCGGTCAAAGTCCTTTCAAGGGCTGATATGACCATTTCGTTTTTTTTTTTTTTTAGTTCATATACTGGTTTATTTTAAATTCGTTTTTTAGTTAGTTGTTTTTAAAAACAAGTTAGTTTTTTCCTATAGGGTCATCTGCACATATACACACACACACTCACATAAATATTGTACGACTATCAGTAGCGACTCTATTATAAGCAAACAACGAACTACTACATTGAGAAGGATGCACTGATTGGGCAACGGTAAGGATGCTAAGGATGTTCTTTGCGAAGAATAAGTTTTCACATGAATGGGCATGAATAACCATTCTAAGTGAATAAACCACAAGTATCCGAGATACAACACACAGTTATAAAAAATATTTACATACTACATTGTAAACTCAAATATGTAATGGCTTATTGATTAATTCAATGATTTTTGAGTTAAGTATCATTGTGATTAAAAATCATGTTTTAATATGAAGTTTTTTAATTTATGATGCATTTAATTTTTATTCAACGAATAGCTTATATTTTGTAATAATTAATAATTGCATGATAGATTCTTGCTGCATTCAATTCTTAAAAGCTACAATTTTCTCTTTGCTAATATTTCGAAAAATCAAACTATGTGGCTTATACTTGCGCTACTCATTATTATCAAAGAACAACAATATGAGAAAGTAAACATATACATTTAAAAAATAACAAAAGGAAAACTCCTTTAAATAAATAGTTATTTAAGTATTAACTATAATAAATTAACATTAAAAAAAAACATAGGTGCGTTGTGCGTTGTTCGACATACGAGAGCAGCGAAGCTTTTTTGCAGTTTCATAGATTTCATAAGTTAATTGTTTTTTTAATAAAATAGCTTTTAAATTAAAAAATTGTAAATGACATAAGGTAAATTAAAAAAACACGTTAATATTCACACCAGTAAATTTTACTACATTTTATTTTATTTTATTTTATTTTATTTTATTTTATTTTATTTTATTTTATATATTTTATTACATGTTACATTCATTGTAATTTCAACGCACTTATGAGCAATTGTCAATTTGTCCGATACACTATGCAAAAATAAAAAAAACATTTAAAAAAATAAACAGATACCAACAACAAAACAAACGCATTCATATAAAAAAAAGAAAAACAAAAACACCGATGCTGATGACATCTAGTAGCCAGTAGAAGCAACACTTTTGTTATTTTTCGTTGTTTGCATAGCTACTAAATATATTCGATATGTAGGATAGCCAATACACAATCCTTTTAATATATAGATTACTAGCTGAACCCTCGCCCGTTTCGCCAGGCACTTTTTTAAGAGGCTAACATATTGGCAAATCCAGAAAATGGAACCACAGGTGTTAAATGAAAAGTTATTAAAAACTTATGATTTTAGAAAATTATCTGAAAGCAACATTTAAATTTTTTTTATTTAAGCAATTTATACATTAATTTATTTACCATGATGATCAAATTACCCGCAATGTTTCACAAATGTAGTTTTTGTAAATGTTTTTGTTTTAATAAAAATGGAAGGTATCGGCTAAAGATAATAATGAAATGATTGAGGCAAGGAAAGAACAATATATAGTCGTTGGGCGTGTAGCGTATATTGGCAAAAAGGCCAATATTAAAAATTTGCATTTTAATTCCATTTAATTTATTAACTAAGGGTGGATTTTTCCTTATTAAAACACTGAATTCAGAGGCTATGCGACCTATAACTCCAAAGTGAGGTGTCATGTTCTTGTCTTATGCCTGCCCATTGGTTCGATCGGCACCAAACTCAAGACACTCTCGAGACTTTGCTACAGTTTCCCTGAAAATTTCATAAAAATTGGTTTAGCGGTTTCGGAGTTAATATCTGACATACACGCCCACATATATAAATACATCCATTTTTATGTATATGGATAGATTATACGTCTTTTCATAAAATGCCTCAAAGAAATCTTCCTTTGAAAACATTGTGGAAGTATTTCTGGAGAACGATCCAATTATATGCATATGTTGAAAGAATGCCTTCTGGGTATAAAAGTGGAAGGGATGGAATTCAGTACTTTACCTACCAATTTACCTTCTTTTGGAAGTAATTTTTGTAATGCTGAAACCGGTTCAGTTGCTCACATCTTAGTATGTTTTTTTGAAATAAGGTGTGCGGGGCAGGTAGACTTGGTAAACTGCAAATCTCCAAATCGATTAAGCCCTTCCCTTCTTGTTATATTTTTCAATGTTGTAAGTGATGATGTAAGATTGATGTAAGTGCAGTCAGAATTGTTTGATTCATATTTTGTCAAACCGGTTCAGTCGTTTACTTCTAATTTTATTTTTCAATGTCAGTAGCAGGTAGGCATGGAAAATTTTGTTTTTCTCATCTAAATCTAATTCAAAACAATTTGATACCTTTTTCGTTCAAATCGGTTGATCCGATCTCGTGTTATTTTGTTTCTCAACATAGGGGGCGTGGCTTTTAAACCCTTTTTTTTAAATAAAATAACATCGATTGCTGTTTTTGCGTTGAAATCTCTTGAGTATTTCTTGCTATTTTATTTATTTATAGTGCCGCGCCCCTTTGCGTTATTCCACCCCCTTTTTTTTCTGTGTTTGAAAATGATCCTACCCACATCTGTATCAAATTCCAATACCGTAGTACCCATATTTAGCGAGATATAGGGATTTGCAAATATTTCCCCATATACACCATATACGCACAAATACATGTTCAAATGCCTATAACTCATGAACCAATACACATACAAATACCGTTTGTACATAAAAACCTTCCAGATACAAAATCGGTGCACGCATTACAGAGAACATAAATTTCATACTTAATGCAACTTGTTTTTATATATATAGTATAGATTATTAGGATCTGCTGCAACATATCTCCAGTTATACAGTACACACTCGATTATATATACAAATTGATGTTGAGCTTGTATATATAAGCAAGGAACTCATATAAATGAGGGAATTTTTTAGTAGCTTTTCTTGTATTGAGACTCCATTTTTAAAGAACGTACGGCAAGTTCTACAGTATTCTTTATATAAAAGGTCTTAGTTCATAAAAATTAAGTATAATAACATAAAAAGTTTTTTTATATAAAACCAGACTAAGCTAAACATATCGTTGCGCACTTCAAATCTCGTACTTCAATGCAATGATGCATTGCTTCCATAGAAGTTACAATTCGTGTGAAAATTAAAGCAGTGGTTAAAAACCGTTATTTCGTTTCTTTTCTATTTTCTTAAAAGAAATATAAAAATAATTGAGGGCCTTGGTAAGTATAACTGAGGGTTCATGTAAAATTTTCGATATTTAAGACTGTAAATATAGTTGCGTGGTCAACATAATCAAGTATAAATATAATCAAGTGTTAACCCTACTTAATATTGAATCCATAACTCTGCGTAACAAATGTTTTTGGATTGGTGGGTAGTGTATAGAACTTTAAAACAATGGGGTACGAGTTCGATACCTACGGCGGACCAAAGAAATATTTTTAATTTTTTATAAGGAACAATTTTTATAAGGACAGGATGCGTAAAACAAGGACTGCTCTTTCTAAAGAAACACTTCGTACATATGCTGGTAATCGCCTATTAAGTATTTATTTGTTTATGTAACTCGGTTGTACAATTAGCAGTGTAAAACACATATTTAACATTTGAATAACATGTAGCGGAAATCATTTAAAAAAAAAACTTACCACACTTCATTTCTTCTTCCTCCTCAACAGCGCGTAGTACTGCGGAGTTTGCCAGGTTTAAAGTTTTAGAAGCTTGATCATCCATCTCAATCCTGTAAAGAAAACAGTTTTATTTATTTAATATTCAGTTGAATTACATCGAATACTTAATAGATAGAAATTTTATATTTTTCTTTAACTATTTCTTTGTTACTATTGATTGTACATCGATGGCTCAAAATAGTTTCCAGACAATTCTTAATGGATACATTTTTTAATGGAAGTCGTTATGCCATCGACTGCATATATGTGGATATGTAATAATGTTATCTATTCTTTTTCAAAAAACTAATACATTCTGATACATTCAAAAGAAAAAGGCTCCCTCCGGAAGCTGCTGACTTTGCTCAAATATATAAGAGAAATCACATGTGGAAATTTTCAAGTTTCTCAGTTTCTTAAGGGGTTACATGACATTGGCAGTTTTTTTAAATGGAAAAATTCCTACGGGTTCAAAAGTTACAGCCGGATTAGTAAGAGCGTATTTTTAATTTTTGTACGCCAGCTGGGCGTAAAATTCGGGCTTCACCCAATTTATCCTTTGATTAAATTGCTATCTTTAGTTTTTATATTTTTTGTTGAACCTTTCACTTTGATTCTACAATTTTTACAATATTTAAAAACACTACACTTGGAAAAATATGTAAAAGAAAAATATTAATTTCAATTTAAATATTAAATATAAAAGGTTCAACAAAAAATATAAAAACTAAAGACAGCAATTTAATCAAAGGATAAATGAAGGGTGAAGCCCGAATTGCTAAACGATTGCAAAAACTATAAGAAACAGCACAACACAAGATAACGAAGGCATACAGTACGAAGCAGGCATGGCAGATTAAAGGTAACCTTTTTTTTCTTTGTTCACAAACTTTGAACGCGTTTATCTCGAAACCATGTTTTTCGTACTGATTGCGGCACTAGCGGGTTAATTTTTTGACGAAATTTTTTTTTTTTTATTTTTTTAAACTTGATTCGCTATCGCATGACACGAGCTTTTTTTTTTAAAATTTTTTTTCGATTTTTTATGAATTTTTAAAGCCAATATTTTTTTCGAAAAAACACACTTTCAAATTTGGAACATCACCAAAAATTGAAAAAAAATTTAAAAAAAAGCTCGTGTCATACGATAACCAATTTTGTTAAGATTTAAAAAAGTAATTCCCCCTCCCCCCCCCCCCCCCCGTTTTTTTCTCTGCCGCCAGTTTGGAGCTCTATAAAGCCATGTTGGAGTGAAAAATATATTTTTTGAATTTTTTTTCTTGTAATTTGTTCAATTCTCTACAAATTTGGAAAAATGTTTGTTTTTGACTAAGTTATGAATTTTTAAAATAAAGGTCTGTTTTCTCTGCCGCGAATGTCATGTCCCACCTTAATATGCGAAAATCTACTAAGCATCCCAGTAATACCAGATGGCATCACAACATCACCTCAAATCTGTGAAGAAAAACAGTGTTTTGAGAATTTTTAGTTTGGGATATCGTGAAAACCCGATGTGATGGAGCAATTCTGAGCTCGGATTCGAATACAGCATACCGAAAACCTTTGGAAACATATTGCCTAGTCTCACGGCAAAAAGTCGTGTTGATCAGTGTAATGATCTACCAGAAGGTAGTTTATTGTTTAGCACTAGGAACTGCGGTCCTAGGGCGGCTTTGCTCGTAAACAACAGAATAACTTTTCTATCTCTTTCAGCATTCATTTTCGGCGACTTAGTGGCCATCCGGGTAATTGTGAGCTTTCTAAACGGAAACAACGAGGTGTTACCGGCCCCGGAGTATTTGCCTGGCGATGTGACAAGAGTACCAACAGAGGAGGTTATAGCCCTTGTGGACTACTACAGTAGGAGGAACCTGCGCAAATGCGCACCATTTATTTGAAGCGATTTAATAAAAAATATATACGTATGTGATAAAAATGCCACGAGACACCCCTCATTATAACGAGTAGCAATTAAGTAACAATTAATTAAACATCAAGATATCGGCCCATTCATGCCAAAATAAGTTCAATGAAATGGAACGAAAAACAAGGACTCTCCCTCAATGGTCGAATCGGAGCATAGAACGGAATCAACTCAAGAAATTCAGGACAATTAATGCTGCTATCTAAAATGTGCTTGATAAATAAAACGCTCTGTACTTTCCTTCTTTGCGATAAGTTTTGTAAACCTAAAAATTTGCAGCGCGCATCAGAAGATGGTATATTTCAGAAGTGAACCTTTTTTGAATTCTTTCAATACGACTGATCTCACATTGATCACAAAGTTTTAAATTTGAAATTAATTTGTCATCAAAAAATAGCGAAAAACAAATTTCGTCAAAATAACAACATAATGTTATCAATTTATATGTGAATATTTAAAAAATATATAAAAAAAAATGCAATTTGAAAATGATAACATTGTGATCAATTTTAAAACATGGCGATTTTTTTTCTGTTTAGAATCAAAATTAATATTTAATGCAACGTAGTCAGCACTCTTGAAATAATAAGATAAAAATTAAGAATAATCTATTCTCTGCTATTATATACAATTGAAGTGCAAATTTTTGTTTCCAGGTAAATTCTAAAAGTACAGGATTTTATGAAACAAAAATTATTTTTATGAAACAAATTTCAAAATAGCATATTTTTGCCACATCACAGTATAATACTATTTTCTTTTCGAAATTTGAGTAATAAATATGTTTAATTGAAGTGTTAAGTTTTTTAAGTAATTATCTCCCCTGTGCCACGAATTGCTTGATCGTTTTCTTTTCACGTGTTTGTGTTTTGAGGTTTGCAATTAATTCCATGTTGCACTCTACTCTTCTCTTTTTCTGCTCAAATAGCTCAGCACAACATCCCAGTCGGAAAGTAGGCGAACACCTCTCTAAAGCGATCTGCCTTTTTTTATTGCCTCAAGTATTGAAAAAAGGCCATAATACCTTAGGAGATGAGCATGGCAACTGCAAAGCGATGTGTTGGAAAGAAAATGCGAAAAATGCTCAAATGCTTCATTGCCAAAAGAAGGTTCTCGGATTCTTGACTAATCACTTCTTATGTGATCGAAAATGTGACGTAGGGATTAAGACCCCTTACGTAGCAGCTCCATACAAAAAAAAAAGATAAGGCATTTGGAAGTGAAGGGGTATGATGGACGAGTCTTAAAGGATGTGCCAAGAAGTCATCTTGGTAGAATTGCTTTTCCTACTGGGATAAAAAGCAGATGAGCAACAGCGCAAGGCGAAAAGTGAGGTTCACTGGTTCAATGAAATACAAACCATTTTTTCTCTTAAAAGGAGCGTAAGGGAAAACTTTTTGTTGTTGTTTTTTCTTAAGTGTTTTATTATAAAAAAATAGGTAAAGAGAAATTGTACATAAAGGAGCCGTTCATTTTCTGTTGTTGTTTGAACTTTGGCAATACAAAAATATACACTTTTTGGTGCCTCATTAGAATAGGTTCATCTCATTAATTTGAAGAAATGGAATCGAAAATATTTTTTCTATCTTAATTTATTTTTTTTTTTTTTTATTCAACAAATTTTTAATAACGAGTGCTACCTTCTTTATTAAAGATAGTTTCATAAATCAGATTTGGAATGGAATCATAAATTTGCTTCAAGTAGTTCAAAGAAATTTCACTCCAAGCCACTTGAATGGCAGAAATGAGTGACTCTTTGTCTTCAAATTGTCGACTGAAGGCATACACTTTCCGAACTTATCAACCCCATATATTATCGACAATGTTTAGATCCGGAAAATATGGAGCCATGACAACAGTTGAACATTTTTGTTCACAAATCCAGCTTGTAACGATACGTGCCGAATGAATAGGGGCGTTATCCTGTTGATAAATCCATTTCAGGGGTTCAAAATTATTCTGAGATTTTGGAAAAGCTTATTCTAGCATCGCTCTATACAAATTTGCCGTCATTATGCAACTTAGAAACTTCAACTCAATGATTCCAAAATATGTTATAGCCCCCCAAACCATTACACCTCCCTCGCTGTTATGGTGACGAGTTAAAAAAAGTTCCTCTTTTCCTAGATCATGAAATTAATAGTTATAACCATCCGGTCCATTCAAATTTAATTTCTTTTCGTCTGAGAAAAATATGTACTGCCATTCTCCCTTCCAAGTCATGTGATTCCTACAAAAATTCAACCGATTTTCCTTCAGTTCAGGGTTAAGTGGTTGTTTTTTCTTAATCTTACGTCGTGTTAGGTGCTATACGGTTAAAAGACTGGCGCTTACCCTAGCTTTTTGTCTAATTTTTGATGCTGAAAGTCAAGAGTTGGAGGCTTTCCGAATAATTACTCTCTTATCTGCATCTGATGCAGCAGAATATGTATACCCTTTTATGTTTTTTCCATAGCCGATCTTATTTTTCAAAAAATTGCATACTACGTTTTGACTTCTTTCGATTTTGCTAGCGATTTCCAGAGTACTTAAGTTTTGCTCTTTGTACGCCTCAATTTTAACTTTTTCCTTCGAACTTAAAGTTTTTCCGCGTCCCATACTGTCTCAAAATACTGTAACACCTTTTTTATTATTTATTTTAGTACCGATCTTTCTGAAACTCTGAAAGAAACTGAAGATGTTAACTATACCCGGTCATAACATAGGCTACTTTTTATTCAGTAAAAAAGGTTGGACCCGGTAGGGGGCGCTGCGATCGAAATTTAGGCATTCGTTTTTTCAGCTTATCTCCGAAACCGTTCATCCGGTTTGCATGAAAGTCTGTATGTAGAGGTTTTCGGATACGCTGAGTTTTTTTGACTTATCTACTCTGTTCTATCTTGAACACCAGAGGGCGCTGTAGTTAAAATATTTTAAAAAACCTGGAAAAACTCCTAAGCCGTGCATCCAATTTACTTGAAAATTGGTATATAGAGGTTTTCGGACACGGTGAATTTTCATGACTTTTCTACACTGTTCTATCTTGAACACTAGAGGGCGCTGTAGTACAAATAATTTAAAAAATGTCAAACAACTCCTAAGTCGCTTATACGATTTGCATGAAAGTTGGTATATAGAGGTTTTCGGAAACGGTGAGTTTTTATGACTTATAAACTGGGTTCTATCTTGAACACCAGAGGGCGCTGTACTACAAATATTTTTAAAAAGTCGAAAAAGTCCAAAACCGTTCATCCGATTTGCATGAAATTTTGCATGTAGAGGTTCTCGGACACGCTGAGTTTTTTTGACTTATCTACTCTTTGCTCTCTCGAACGCCAGAGGGCGCTGTAGTACAAATATTTTGAAAAACCTCGAAAAACATCTAAGCCGTGCATCCGAATTGCATGAAAATTGCAAAATAGCAATTTTCTGATACGGCGAGTGTTTTGGACTAATCTTTTTTGTGCTTCTTGAAAACCAGAGGGCGCTTTAGTACAAATATTAGGAAATCGTAAAAAACTGCTCATCCGATTTGGATGAAAATTTGTAAATAGCGATTTTCGAGAACACAAAGGGTTCTGGTGCTATCTTTTTTGCTGTTTCTCAAAACTAGAGGGCGCTGTTGTCCAATTTGTATGTGTGTATGTTATTTAATTGTTCCTTAACGGCTGCACTGATTTTGATGAACTTTTTTGAGTGTGTTTGAGTGGATCCCTGGATGGTTCAGATTCACAATTGAACCTGGTAGGTGGCGCTGCGATCGGGTTCCACGAATTTTGTCATTATAGTTTGTCTCCGAAACCATTCATCCGATTTGCATGAAAATTTGTGTATAGAGGTTTTCGGATACGGTGAGTTTTTATAGCTTATCTACTCTGTTCTATCTTGAACACAAAAGGACGCTGTAGTACAAATCTCTTATGAAATCGTGAAAAAGTAGAGAGCCGCTCATCCGATGTGGATGAAAAATTTTTCTAAAGGATTTTTGTTTAGGGCAACTGTTTTGGCGTTATCTCTTCTGATGTTTCGAAAACTAGAGGGCGCTGTTGTACAATTTGTACGTGTGCATGTTATTAAACTGTTCCTAAACGGCTGCACCGATTTTGATGAAATTTTTTGTGTATGCTTAAGTGGATCCCTGGATGGTTCAGATTCGCAATTGGACCCGGTAGGTGGCGCTGCGATCGGGTTCCACGAATTTTGTCATTATAGTTTGTCTCCGAAACCATTCATCCGATTTACATGAAAATTTGTATTTAGGGGGTACGGTAGTTCTTATGACTTATTTATTGTCATATTGTATTTATGTTGTCTATATTGAACACCAGAGGGCACTGCAGTACAAATGTTTTTAAAATCTCGAAAAACTCCTAGCTTTACATCCGACTTGCGTTAAAATTTTTACATAGGAGTTTTCGTGGGTGTCTGGGACTTTTTTTTTGCGCTATCTTAAACACCAGATGGTGCTGTAGTTCAAATCACTTAAGAAATCGTGAAACACTCAAAAACCGCTCATCCGATTTAGATAAATTTTTGTATATCGGATATATAGGATTTGATTATCGACTATGGAAAGGGCTTTGGCGTTTTTTTTATTCTATCTCAAAAACCAGAGGGCGCTGTTGTACAAATACCGCATAAAACTCAAAACAACTCATCCGATAAGTATGATTTTTATAAGTGTTTTTTACAGTTGGAGCGCTGTACTACAAAATACAGTAAGGCGTAGCAAAGCGCGAAGGGTGATCAATTTTATTTTTTTCTTCATTTTCTTTATTCGCAAATCAGGACAGCTGATGCTCCATTGTGTGGTATTTGAGTATTATATTATTTTCAATGTTTATTTCATTTTTAGGATACTGTACCTCGCAAATTGGCAAAAATTCGTTTTTGCTCTGATTTGTTTTCAAAAATGTGCAATTATCGAATACAATATAAAACTTGAAAATATATTTTTGCAAGCAATCGGCGGCACTACACACAAATCACGATTTCCCTTACTCTTTCTCATAATTTTTAGTTGTTGAATCTACATTTTGTTCATTTCGCCGAAGGTACCGGTTTGAAAGATGCACACAAAATTCCTTCTCAAGTTTGTGAAAAGTTTTTCAAATCGACGAATGAAATCGAAAATTATTTATATCCACTCCCGAGCTAAGCCGGGTATTCAGCTAGTTAGAAAATAAAAGAAATATATTTTTTATACTTTCTGAAGTATATTTGACTATTCTGAAAAACAATTCATAAATACTGAGGAATATTTTATATTTTCCAAAATATTGTTAGTAAAATTGTAGTTAGAATAAATTTGGTATATGTAGTTACTGTGACCCACCCACTAACGATAAGGTGAGCGCTGTTTCATTCAATCAATAGGATTTTAATATTCGATTTGAAAATCAAATATGTTCGACAATTAATAAAATTACACACTGCATTAGCTTTAGTTTGCTTAGAAAACGAACACAACACCTCTTGGTTGCCCTCCTAACTAAAGTTTAATTGAAATACTAATAAATACGACATCTAATTATAATGACTTATTTTTCTACAATAAACGTCCACTAATTTGATACATTGACAGGAATCTGTAAGCAGCACGTCAATTTTGAGTGGCAAAATAGGGAAGTAAATTAATAGATACAGATAAGGTATGAAAAAAAATGCAGTTAAAAACAAATAAAAACACTGTAAATATGTACGCGCAGGCAAGTAAGTATAAGTTAGCTACTACTTTTTATGCAACAGGATAATTAAAATAAAACTTCCTTCATTATACTGAAGAGCGTTGCAAGCAGCGACGTTATAAAGGGTTGGTCGGTCGGTCGCTCGGTTGGTTGGTCGGTTGGTCGGTTGGTGGCTTGGTCGATCCATAGCAGTGCATAAATGCATATAAATGACATACAAACAAAACTAATAGCAGTAACAACAACAAAAACAACAACAACGACAACACTGATACCGCTGCACTTCCACCCGCATGTTGGGATAGCAAACTGAACTTTGACTGCTTATAACTAGTGCCCGACCAAATATTCGGTTTTAGTTTCGGTTTCGCGCAGTTTCGGTTACTTTTTTTCAGTAATGGCTGTTCGGCATCAATATGGAAACGAAACCGTTACCAAACTTCAAAATCTTACACGGACGACAACATGTAAAACATGTTTAAAGTATGCAATAAGGTTTTATTAGAAAATGTTCTCTTAAAGTATACAATAAGTTTAAAATAGAAATATTATCTCTTTATTTTAAAGTTGAATTTTAATATTGAAAGAAAAATTATTTATATGAAATGAATATGAAATGTTATGCTTTCGTCTACTTTTAATAAAAAAAATGTATCTTAAAAAAATTTTCATTTTCATGTAATATAAATACTCAGTTTCGGTCGAATATTACAAAAAGCACCGCATTTCGGTTTCGACTAAAATTTTAGTTTCAGTCGGACACTACTAGTTACAAAAGTAGCCCCCCTTGCCTCCCTCTATCATTTGCCATGCTTTAGTGAACGAGTCCATCGAGACCTTCCTTCCTCGGAATTATATTCAATTGAATTGAATTGCAGTGCGAGCGACTAAAATAGTCTGACTAAAAAAGGGCGGATATCCTTTATATGCGTGCCGTTTGGCTTGTACGTAATTATTTTTTATTACTTGGTTGCTTCTTGGCAACAACATTTCCTCCCATCTAGCCAGTGCAAGAGATATGCTGGCAAAATAATCGCCAAGTTCTTGATAATGGTTAAAGGATGGTGAATGTTGAATGGAATGGCGAAGGCGTAACTTAATTGCATATTTTTATATATTTTATATTTCAAGGATGATATTGTTGCAAGAGTGTCGGTCATGTTAAAGGCAGATGCGCTAGGCAGTAGCATCATCTAGGTAAAAGCAACGTATTGTCAATTTGCATTTAGATGAATATTCGTGCTCATACCAATAATCGTAATAATAAAAAATAATAATATTAGCAATAATAAATGGCTACACTGGGCAACAAATACACACTCATTCAATTACAATTTATGTGGCCTGTTTGTTCAGCTCTTTGAATAGACACAATTTTGCTTTTAGCCACAACCAACTAAATCTGTAGCTGTTATAATAACGAGTAGCTGAATTTATGATATAGTATTGCACTCTAGGTAGAACGATGATACTAACACGATTCCACTTAAACATTCTATAGTGTTAGATACATGTTGAAAGTGCCTTGAAAAAAGGTTAAACTCAAATCTGCTAGCAGCTTAATTGAGCGTACATTTCAAGGCTCACCCAGAATAGATTTATTACATTTTGATAATAGATTTAATAATTTAGAAATTATTTGCCTTAATAAATTTATGTTGGCATATTTAAGTCTGTTAACTTTATTCTTCATTTTGGTGAAGTGCATTTGGATATAAACACATTTCCGGGAAATTTTATGTTGAATGAACTATTATTTTCTTTTTTGCTTCTGGAATTTTGAAAAAAAGTTATTGATATTTTATTGAAAGTAAGTGCATACGTTACGTAAGTCGTAAATCATGTTACTTCTGGATTAATAAATATTGTTCAATTGGCTCTTGAGTATGCACCTACAAAAATATTTGTCGGGTCAAAAATAATTCAGTTGAGTATTGAGAATGGTACAGCATATCTACGTTTCAATGCTAGTAAAACAGAGAAATAAATAGAGTATTATTGACATTCAATTAAATCTATAAAAGTTTAACTAGTTTAAATCGGGTTGAATTCACTAGCTCAAAAAATATTTGCACTACTGGTTATTTTACTGTGTTAGTGTCAGAGGAAAAGACAATTTTCATATTCTGAATATAGTAATTTGACCAAATATTTTTACTAGCACATATTGAAGTATTGAACACATATATTGATATTGTTCAAACCAGCAAATATTAGTATAATCTAAATAATGCTTATACTATGATTTAACCAACTAACAGGTCATTATTCAATAAGTCCGTGGAATAAGTAAGGAAAAACAAAATTTTGATAAAACTCGATCATATTATTCAACATAGGCCCCAGTTTCAGCAATTGCTTCATCATTGGACTTGAATTTCTTTCCTGCAAGCATTTTCTTGAGATCTGAAAACAGGAAAAAGTCGCTGGGAGCTAAATCTGGAGAATACGGTGGGTGGGTAAGAAATTCGAAGCCCAATTCATTCAATTTTGCCATCGTTTTCATCGATTTGTCACACGGTGCATTGTCTTGGTAAAACAACAACTCTTTTTTTCTTTTGCAAATGTGGCCGTTTCTTGGCGATTCCAGCCTTCAATCGATCCAAAAGTGCACAGTAATAGTCGCTGTTGATGGTGTTTCCTTTTTTGGGAAATAGTCGATGAATATTATTCCTTTCGCATCCCAAAATACAGACGCCATCACCTAACAAGCCGACTGTTGGGTCTTTTCTCGCTTTGGATTCGATTTGCTGACTGCTGTCCACTCAGCTGACTGTCTTTTGGATTATGGTGTGCAATAGTGAAGCCATGTTTTGTCCATTGTCACATATCGACGATAGAATTCGATATTATTGCAATTTAACAGCGCCAAACACTCCTCTGAAGCATCAATTCGTTGCTGTTTTTGGTCGACTGTGAGCTCAGGCGGCACCCACTTTACACAGAGCTTCGCA
The DNA here is from genome assembly GCA_914767935.1 of Coremacera marginata. NCBI lineage: Eukaryota > Metazoa > Arthropoda > Insecta > Diptera > Sciomyzidae > Coremacera > Coremacera marginata. Next base: position 31,237,202 of record OU612047.1, on the reverse strand, counting down.
TAACCGTGTAAATGGTAAAAACACTACCATCTGATATCTCTAAAATGTCAGCTAGCTTGTGTACCTTCAATTTGCGATCGTTCATAACCAATTTGTGGATTTTTTTGATGTTTTGTGGAATAACAGTCTGATTTGGGCGTCCGCTGCGCTCTGCATCATTTGTGCTGGTATGACCACGTTTAAATTCAGCATTCAACTTTTCTACCATTCGTCTCGATGGAACAGAGTCCGGATAAAGTTTACCAAACCCTTGTTTGGATTCCACTGTATTTTTTTCATCAAAAAGCAATGCTTATCAAAACTCGAAATTCACTTTTTCCATTTTTTTTTTTTAAATAACAATAGTTGCACACAAAATGCTATAACTCACGAATCAAATGTCAGATTGTTGCCAAATTTATATACGTATCGTTTGACAGTTGGTACTATGTAAAAATCATATGGAAAAAAGTCTAGTAACGTCATCTATGTGTCATCCTATGGAATTTTTGAACGTACTGTTATGTGCTAGCATAATCGTAGTTCTTACCAGTTGAATAATATTATTACTTTGACCAGCTTTATACTGCCAATTCGCATTAAAAAAAGTATGTATGTGAACGCCAAGCACTGTAGAAGTGAAAAATTTTACCAAAAAATGAATTTTTAGAATTGTCAATTTATTTATAAGAAACAAAATAAATATTAAGTTTAAATACTATTAGCTTGCATACTTCGAACACAAGCAACAAAACAACAAAATAATTAAATCAACACTAGAAAAATGATTTCGCCTTTCTATTGCAAGAAATGATTTTTGTCATATTCACACTATAAATTATCTCAGAGCTTGATTATTGATTTCTGTTTATTTTGGAATTACTTTTAAGTATGAACATGGTTTTAAACATTAATGAAATGAAATTCAATCGAAATGCTATTAGAACAGTATCGTGGCGAATGTTCGCGGTGTCCAGTCTACATTATAATTATTCCATGACAATGCGCTTTAGTACGATTTCGGGAATTTTAAGTTTTTAACTTTATGGTTTGTGTCTTACTATTAATATAGCTAAGGCACAATCCAAAGCAATAAGATAAGGAATAAAAGTAGAACTTATGTTTAAGGCAGTTTTTTAACGAAGAGGGAAAAAATTGTTTGGCGTTTTTTTAAATTCAATAATAAAAAAAAGAATATATATATAAGAATCCATTTTTTTAACTTCATGTTTCTTAATATTTTAATAATACCTAAAAAAATTAAAAAAAGAATAAGCAATTGAAAAATAACTAAAAAAATGCTAAAAAAAGAGTCATTTGAACAAATATTTTAATCAGTAGGAATTAGGGCCAAACATGAGTATGTTTTTTTCTATATATTCTATATATTCTCTTGCTATAGAATAAAAAATTTCCTCTATACCTTTTCTGCTTTGCTCATACCTGCTCGTACACTCTCTTTGTTTTATTCAGATATAAGAAACGAAGGGAATAAGAGCACGATGCTTTACTAAAACCAGCAGGTAGCAAATAAAGCAATAAAAGAGAACAAAAATATCAGTGTTCATACCCTGAATATTTAGCGAATATTTTTTTATTCGTTCGTTCGTAGAAAATAGATGGTTTTTGTATTGGGGCCTAAAGAAGGGTCGTAGATAGGGGATAGGTGTGTTCGGAAGAAATGTTGAGGGGCAAAAAATAATAGGACCAACTCATATATTTGACCCCTCTAGGATAGAGGGACCCCTCCCAATATAAACTATTTTCGACAGCTTTTGTGTTTTTTGTATGGGGACCCAAATAACCTGTGTTCCTGTACCTGTGTTGTACCTGTGTTCGGATGAAATGTTAAGGGGCAAAAAATAATAGGACCAACTAATATATTTGACCCCTCCAGGAGTTCAGCTGCGGCCGATATAAACTATTTTCGACAGCTTTTGTGTTTTTGTATTGGGACCCAAAGAAGGTTGGTAGATAGGGGGTTGATGGGTTCGGGAGAAATGTTGATGGGGAAAAAATAATAGGACCAACTCATATATGAGACTCATCTAGAAGTGCAGCTACGGCCGATATAAACTATTTTCGACAGCTTTTGTGTTTTTTGTATGGGGACCCAAAGAAGAGTGACAGATAGGGGGTAGGTGTGTTCAGAAGAAATGTTGAGGGTCAAAAAATAATAGGTCCAACTCATATATTTGACCCCTCTAGGAGTTCAACTACGGCCAATGTAAGCTATTTTCGACAGTGTTTGTGTTTTTTGTATGGAAGGCAGTGAATAAAGCAACAAAAAATAACACAAAGAATAACAAAAAGCTTATTGCGGCGAAAACCCAACATATTAACACTTATTCAGGTCACTGCAGCAGATACCTGAGTATTCGTGTAGTTTATTAAGTGCTCAGAGAAAAAACTGAAACAACGCGTAGATCGCAAGCTCACCTCAGTGCAAGAGTGTATGAAAGAGAACAGAGAATAAAAAAAAATTATTCTCTTGCGCTACATGACCTATTGTTTACATTTTTTCGCTTGCAGCTTTGCTTGCAGTGAGTGCTACAGCAGAGAATCAGGGTATATTCACTTGATGAATATATTCATGCAGTGCTCTAGTAGGAATGTAACAATATCCAGGACTATTTAAAGAAACATAATTTTTTTTCGCGAAATGGCGATAGTTTGAAAAAAAATTTATTTTTTCACTTTTTTCAAAGTATTGATTTTTTTAAAAATATTAAAAAATCAAATTGTTACATAATTCCAGATTGAGTCCTAGAAAAATATATTAAAAAAGACCCACGCCAAATTTGAAGTTAATCGGTCCATTACAACTGATGATAACTCATGTCAAACGTGTTCGAAAAAGTAGTTTCGAGAAAAGCGAGTTTAAAGATTTGAGTTCCAGTCGTACTAAATTAGATAGCGCACCACTAAAATGGCCATAACTAGTTTATTAATCAACATTTTAAAAAATCTTTCCAATTACATATTTTTGAATGTCTAAACTTCAAAAATTTTAGATTTTTTCCAAATTCTATACAAAAATACTGCCTTAATAGTTATCAGGAACTCTACTTGACATGAGTATAATGTTCAGAGGGTCTGAAAATCGAGAGGTAGTGGGTTCGAATCCCACTGCAAACAAAATAATCTTAAAATTTAAATTTTGTCGTCTTTGTACTGTGCATTGTCCAATGAAAAAATTAAAAAATAAAGATAATTTTGTGCATAGGGTGTACATTATTTTGAATAATTCTGTATAATTTTAATTAATTTATACATGGTATTAAAGGTAGCAAATAAGCCGCAAACACACAAATTCAAATGCACACATAAACACAAATTGCAAATTGAATGTGAATGAAAAACGATTGTGAGCAACAGCAAATAAAAAAAAAAATACAACGATTATTCATGCAGTAATTAAAAGTTGCATGCAAAATAATTATGCATGCAATTGTGCAAAATTTTGACAAAACCAAACAAAATTGTTGGTCAAATTAGATTAAATAAAATAAATGAACAAAAATTAGCAGATAGATAGAAAGTCTAGACAAAGGGCAAAAAAAAAAAAAAAATGCAAAAACATATGCAAATTTAAGGCATGTGCCATGTTATACAACATATGACAAACAGGCAGACACACAAATACTCATTTGATGGTAAAATTTGCATGTCTGTCGATGTTATCGAGCTAACAGTGCCTTTTTTATTACAGCTGTGCTCTTGAAAAATATGCAAGTGAATATTTGCTCAGTGTGTGTGTGTGTGAGTTTGCTTTACTTGTTTGTGGTATAGTTTGCACTGTAATAATTCTATTAGTTTTCTGATATTTAATTAATTCAAATTATTTTCTGTAAAATCCAGGCATGTGTTGCATAAATGAAAGAGGAATAAATCGGATCGGTTACCACGGTCAACTAAAGCAAATAGAACAATTTTGCAGATAATATGAAAGCAAATAGTAACAAAAACACACACACACACATTTACATTTACACCAACACAAGCTCATGCAGATTATTACAGAGATATTACCAATTATTGCGGTTGTCCCACAAAGTTTTTGTACCATTTTGAAAACTAAACAAAACTGCGTCAACGTACTGGTTAGCCAAATTGAAATTTTATATTGGTTATCTCGATTTGAATTAAAACTCAAATACACACACTACGGCATGAGCAAAAAAAAAAAGAAGGGAATTACAGCATAAGCAATTATTTGTCCCCAAATACAAAAAGCAGCTTGAAAGAGGGTCCTTTTTTGGCAAACGTATCAATTCAATTATTATGTATTCACAAAAATACAAACAAGGGTGGGTACAACAAGGAAAAAACATTTTCTTTTTGGTAAAAGTGTTTAAAATTTAGCCACTTAAATGAATTTATTTAATTTTTAAAGAAACTTAAGCTGAAAAACGTATATTTTCGTAGTTTTGTTTGGAGAATTTTTGTTCAATCGTAAATCTTTTTTATGCAGCTATTTATTCTTTACGAACTATTAAAGTATATGCCTTTGCTTGTGAATATTAACTTAGCAGCAATAGATTTTCAACACACAAAATTCTTTAAGATTGAAAAATTAGAAGAATCGACAATGAAAGTTTCGATTTGATTGACATAATTGATATAAAAGCTGTTTTAAGTTCTTAAAGCTTCCAGAATTTGGAGTTTCTGGAAACTTATGGCAATGAGAAGCTATAACTTTCTTAAAGCTTCGGAAAGAAAAGAAAAAACGAAACCGATGTCACTCAACCCACAAAAAGAGTTTCCATAAAAATATATTGGAAGCTCTATCGAAGCACACTAAGCAAATAAAAGCCAGTTGCTGCTTCTGTTCGAAGTGCGTGGGTACCATAAATATGACATACTGGGTGGTTGTTTGGTTCGATCGTTTCTAGAGCTGCCTCGGTTCATGTCCTGTAAAGTTTTATTAAACGAAGCTGTATGGAAGCGTTACCGAAACTTATGATAGAACATAATACCGAGATATATATTACAAATGTAATAGAAGCTATAGTTGTCTTTAGTTTCAATGTTTCATTCTATACAATAGGGTTTGTATAGAACATTCTGATCAAACATGCAATGTGTTGTGGGTTCGAATCTGGACAATCACCGGCATAAATATTATTTATAATTTCGGAACGATTTTGAAGAATTTGCTTTCAAAATCTTAATTAAGAGAAGCCCAAATGAAGTTATATTTAACAATAAAAAGTTCGCTTTTTAACATATTTGTCATAAAAGTAGCAACTTAAAAAATTTTCACAAGCTAAATAAAGGTTTGTATGTAAGTTGGGTTAAAAACAATATTTTAATTTAAATATTTTTTATTAAGCTGTAAATTTAAAAACGTGTTTTGATTTATTAAGGCGTTATTTAGTAACAGGTAATTTTATGTTAAAAAATATTAAAAACAAATAAATTTAACAAATTAAAATTTTAACTTTAAAAATATTGCAAAAACATATACTATAGTTCTTGATATTTTTTATTTATTAATTTATATTTAATTATGATTTAAAATTATAACTAAGAAATCACCAGCGACCAGGACTATCGGTTTTATTGTCAAACTTTTAAATCAAATTTGTATTTGAATATTACATAAAAACTTCTAAAAGGTTATCTTGCTATTATCACTAAGCTCAAGAAGTACTCGTTCTTCATTTTTGAAAGAAGTATATTCTTTTAGTGTTGAGTAGAGGACATTCTGTAAAGATGTGGACAATAGTAAGAGATGATTGACAGAATCGACATATGGGCTGTGGTTAATTTTTTCAAAATATAATCTTGCGTTAATTCCGTGTGGCCAAGTCAGAGTCTTGCAAAACGTTTGTTCATTATAGTTTTTGTGGAGGTAGGAAGTTTGTGAACTTGTCTGTTAAGATCAGAATTTTTTTTTTGTTGTGAACATAATTTTGCTGAGCGTTAATTTAGCTAAGACTGTGCTTTTATTTGGACCCACCCTGATTTAGTCTTTTCAATGCATGTTTAAACCTGCAGCTGTACTAGTAATATATGTGTATTTGTTATTGCATTTGAAATTTAGGTTCGAATTATTTAGCAAACCTGTTCAATTTTGCAATCTACAATTTTTCCTCCATTATCCCCATCCTGTTCGCTGATCAGCTTAAAACCTTTTATCACGTAACACAAGCCAACTCCGTTCATCCAACTGACACCCAATTGGCTCCTGCTATGCCTTTGTATTTGTCTCTTTTAGCATATTTGCGGCATATTTTGCGGATATGAATTTGCCAAAATATTTCCAATTTTGTAGTTATGTTTGTATATGTTAGCCTTTTTGGCTTTAGATTTGTCCAAATTATTTGTCGAAATAATTTAAACTTTAAATAAGCCACAATATTTATGTAACACTTGCAAATCAGTGAAATCGAAATTATTTAAATTTCAATTTTTGTAACGTTGCAAACCACTGAAATGCACTGAAATAATTTATTACTATGAAGCATTAAGCTGGATAAACGGAGAAATCGACCATAATTGGGTTGTTCAGAAAGAAATTTCATGTTTTTCTGGCAGTCATCACTGTTATAGTCAAAGATTTATCATATGTTGACATGTGTATATGGCATTTTTGTGCTCAGCTGTTTATTTACAAATAAATTAATTTGGTTTTTCCTGCTTTTCGGTGAAAGTCGTGTTTCAAGAGTGTTTTTAAAAAGTTCAGAACTTTGATGTGCATATAGGCCATATTTTGTTCTTTTTTTTTAAAACGGGCTAACAAGCATCTGAAAAAAGATAAAAATCTGTGGAAGTTTATGGCGAAGAAATGGTTAAAGAAAGACAATGTCAGAAATAGTTTGCCCTTTTTTCGTTCTGCTAGGCCTGGGAGGTTGACGAAGGTCAAATAAAGACGGCAGTCGAAACAAACAAGAATTCGACAGTTGGAGAAATTGCGAGCTTACTTAATTTGCCCATTGACAGCGTTCACGGTCATTTAAAGTTCGCTGATGTCAGTAAAAAATGTCTTGGTCCTGCACGAATTGAAAGAAATTCACAAAGTCAATCGAGCCGACATTTGCGATCGTCTCATGAAACGTGAAAAAATCGAACCATTTCTTAAGCGTATGGTTACGGGCGACGAAATATAAATTAGCATAACATAGCATAATATAATATAACATAACATAACATAACATAACATAACATAACATAACATAACATAACATAACATAACATAACATAACATAACATAACATAACATAACATAACATAACATAACATAACATAACATAACATAACATAACATAACATAACATAACATAACATAACATAACATAACATAACATAACATAACATAACATAACATAACATAACATAACATAACATAACATAACATAACATAACATAACATAACATAACATAACATAACATAACATAACATAACATAACATAACATAACATAACATAACATAACATAACATAACATAACATAACATAACATAACATAACATAACATAACATAACATAACATAACATAACATAACATAACATAACATAACATAACATAACATAACATAACATAACATAACATAACATAACATAACATAACATAACATAACATAACATAACATAACATAACATAACATAACATAACATAACATAACATAACATAACATAACATAACATAACATAACATAACATAACATAACATAACATAACATAACATAACATAACATAACATAACATAACATAACATAACATAACATAACATAACATAACATAACATAACATAACATAACATAACATAACATAACATAACATAACATAACATAACATAACATAACATAACATAACATAACATAACATAACATAACATAACATAACATAACATAACATAACATAACATAACATAACATAACATAACATAACATAACATAACATAACATAACATAACATAACATAACATAACATAACATAACATAACATAACATAACATAACATAACATAACATAACATAACATAACATAACATAACATAACATAACATAACATAACATAACATAACATAACATAACATAACATAACATAACATAACATTATAACATGGGTGCGTTTTGAATAAAATTAACAATATTGGTTTTTCTGAAAAGCATATTTTTTTTTATTAAACCGAAGGGAATATTTTTAATAAAAACGTTTATTTTAAGAAAATAATTTTTTTTTCATATTAAAGTGTTTTTTTTTTCAAAGTTTTGCAACTTCTTGTAATGTTTGGTTTTAAATAACATTTTAATTGGAAGAACTTCTTCAATGAATATTACATAGAGTTTAACTTGCGTTAATCGCCACAATTCGAAACTTTTTTTCCTGTCATTAGAATTTAGTTATTATAATTATTTTAATGCTAAAAACTTGTCCCTATGCAATTCTACGATTACCTATAATTAAGATGATCCGATTTGATATTAAAACTGCTTGACATATACCAATATTTTTGGAAAGTCTTGTGTACTAGTAAAATGTGCAAAAATCACTCAAGCAATTGTAAATGACCTGCCTGACCAGAAGTTTTGGGCTTCAAACTGTAGATAATGTATTGCATCACTTGCTGGTTCAGCTGTCAGGCTGACATTTATTTGAACACTAACATAAATGCAAACATACCCCCAAACACACACACACACACACCCACATACACGCAATTACATGCATTGCAAAATTGCAGTCCAAGTGTCAAGAACTATTAACTAACTTCATAATTGAATGTCATACATATGTGTTATGCTATTGTTGTTGTGGCTGTTGTCCTTTTTATGTGTTTTGTTTCTTGTACAGTGGGTGGAGCCATGGATTTGCATAAAATATATGCTTAAAATAGGGTTTTCCTCTGACAGCCATCGGCAGAACTTGACAATTCCAGGATTGACTGGACACTTTCATATCTCGGTGCTAACAGCGTTTTACACTTAATTTAATTGAAACCGAACAATAGTGAAATTATTTGAAGGCACAGCAAGCACAACAAGTATAATAAGCAAAACAACTATAACAACAACAATATAAATATGCAAAATAATACTCAAACTCAATACCAGCTGTAGTTATTGTTGTATACAACAACGTTATTGGTGTGTAGTTGAGGTTATGTTTGCTCATATCAAAGCATTCCGGCAGCAAATTCATTTATTATTATTATTCGATCGATCTGAAATTTTGACATTTAAATGATTAACTCATTCATTTCTGTACATTCACAGCCTGTGTGTGGGTGTGTGAGTGTGTGCGTGTACTTAAGCCTTGTATTTATATCCTTGTGTCTATTGTATTCTGGATGTGGTCCGGAATGTTTGTGGTGTCTAAATATGAACGTTGATGAATTGCAACAGTAGAACGTTGCATTGATGTGTGCGTGTGTGTGTGTGTGTGTGTGAACATACCCAGCGGGGCAAAGTAGCTCTGATACACTATGATGATGCGCTGAGCTCTCATCACGTATGACGAGAATCGTTTGACGATATCGTTTTGAAGATATTTTTACATCACGTTCTTTCTTTCAAAAACTTTCCTTTTTAAGTATCGTCTAAACGATATCGTTTTGCTTGCTTCCTGAATGGCAAACATTTGTCAATCGTATCATCGTCTTAATTATAGATTTGGTGCGATAGTTGAATTGATATCGTATGGCTTATTTTCTAATTGGACATTGTAAGCAAAAATACAATAATATTTAAATGTTTCTAGCTTGGAATTTGATTCTTTTTCTAAGTAACAATGAGTGCCGCAAAGTGACCGTTTACGTGAAGGCACAAAACATTATTGAGAGATGTATTGTTGTTAACAGAGGTACACTGTCAAAAACTGATATATTTGAGTTCATTTATTATTAAGATTCGAGATTTGAATTAGGCCACTGGAGAGCCGCATTAGTGGAAAAATAGAGAGCCGGTTTGATGAACAAATTAAAGCAAATGAACAGGTAAATGTCACTTTCGACACTGAACATATGCATGTTTTCCAGTATCATCCAAACTGTAGGAAACTGAGCGATAGACGAGACGATAGCGATGGGCTTATATGAAGCAAGCTTTTGACGATATCGCCTGATAATATCGTTCAAGCGATAAGCAAAAGCCTTTAGGAACTATAAATCTAAATATTTTTAAAAGTTTTCAAGAAGCCTTTTCTGGTAGAATGTATTATTTTTCTTAAAATTTCTTTAATGAAACTATGAAAAAAAGTAATATTCCCAAATCGAATAAAACCGATCTCTCCAAATTTGTAGAGTTGCATGCACATTTATACCGAATTTTAAAAACTTTTCAAGAATCCGCTCCTGATATACAGAAGCAACAACAAACGACACATTTTTTGAAAAAGCACATTAACAGCACATTTTAGAAAACATGACAATTTGCAAAATAATATTACAAATACAATTTCCAAACTATACTATAATGTTTTAATTAGGTATGCTTAAAGGAATATTAAATTTTAAAACTTTGGACGGAGCTCTTTACAATACGAGTATTTAGAGTCTTTAATCTTAATATAAAGAAGCCAAGCACAATGCTCTGCACCCAATATCACTCAAACTGTTATTATTTTTTGTGATCATTACAGTTGTTTACCAACATGTACTGTCCTGAAAAATGTTCAGCCTGAAAGTATGCACAGAAAACTCATTGAATACTTAGCAGGGACATGCTTGCCTTTTATTTATGTGCATACTTTGAGGCTGAACATTTTTCAGAACAGTATGTTGTAAAAGCACTGTAATAATAGCAAAAAATAATTACAGTTTCAGGGTAAATGATTACAATTCATCGTAGGACTGGCATTTATACTAGTATAATATAATTTGTTATAATTTCTATGAAACACAATTTTAAAAAAATGTATTTTTCAAAAATATGGCAAAACACAATTCCCAAATTTTATGAATGTAATTTTTAATACATTTTAATGGAACTAAAAATATAATAATATTATATTTTAAAAATCTGCATTTTGGTCGATAAAGAGTTTTAAAGTTAAGCCATATTTAATATATTAATTCTTTAAAAGCTTAATGTCTGCAACCAGCAATTATTTATTTGTCCATGTTCATTTGTCCATGTTTTTGTAAGACTTAAAATGTTAAATGTTAAAAACAAATAAGTTTTGAGGGACTTACAAAAGAGAGAGAGCGTAAGGGAGAGAGCGAGTACCCATAAATGTCAAATCGAAGTTGACAGCTCAGAGAAAATCTGCAATTGCTCTCTTTTATCATCCGTTTTTCTTTCGTAGTCATTAAATGTAAGCAACATGTCGTGCAGTGCAGAGCATGATAGAATAAATGAAGGTAATCGCACGGCTGAGAGCCGACTACCATAACTGTAAAAAAAAGCAAAAAAGATACTAAGCAGGGACTCAGTTTGCTAAGCGACAGAAAATTATTTGCATTGAATTTGATAATTATGGTTGCTGAGAAATAGAGCATGATTAACTGTGATGCTTCCTTCTTTTCTTCGGCCAAGGTGTAGAGTAAATCTACGCAAGAGATTAACTACCTATTTGTTCTCTGTTCTCTTTCCATACACTCTTGCACTGAGCCGCGGTAAATTCAACATGGTAGATTCGTTTCATGGTGGTGGATACTGCAGCTGTCAAACACATGGTATATTATAAGCTGCAAGCTTTGTTATTTGCTTTGTTTTTATTCGTAAAATCCTGATTTTCACAGGTGCTGTACCCACTCTAAGAGAGCATTTTAATTACCACTTCCACCATACTGAATATATCTTGCTTCACATACCGACACCTGCAAAATTTGTTGTTGTTTTTGCGGGCATAAGAAACAACTGGAATTTAAGAGAGCTTTTCTTTCATCCAAATATTCCAAGCAATCGACATATTATGTTGAAGGTCCGAAGCTGAAAACAATTTAGACAACTAGTAGACAACAGGCTTTGAACAGAAAACAGAAGAAAGAATGTTGCCTTCAGCCTTGCCAAACAGGAATCTTTGTGTATCATACCGTGGAAGCGAGAGAAAAAAAGATGACGAAACTTTCAAAATTTGATAGACAAGTATCTGAAGTGAGACATGCGGCATTGTAGAGCAATCAAAATTTGAACGATGTTATGTTAATTTTTGAACGCTGTACAGAACAGTGATCAGCATTCAAAACGGTGTTGTGTGGTAGAAAGCATATGAAAGTATCATACGTTGATCGGCAATCACATCATTATTGTCTCACCGACCAGCAGTCAAAGTGTCAAAGAGAGTAGAAATAGTTCATTCAATGCCGTTCAAATGATCACTGTCTGCCCTCAGTCAATGCGAGCTTCGCCTTGTTTCAGTTTCTCTTTCAATATTTAATAAACTACACGTATATTCAGGAATGTGCTGCAGTGAACTGAATAACAGTTAATATGTTCGTTTTTTAATGTGAGAAATAAGAATTTATGTAATTCTTTTATTCATTTGAGTCATTTTGAATTTGGTAGAGGACAGACGTTGATTGTTTGATCGGCGTTCAAAATGTTTTGTTGTTGCTTTCAAAGTAAAACTGTCAAAAAAATTGTGAGTGCGAATGAACATAATGTGGAGCAATCAAAATTTGTTCAATAGTGAAAAAATAACTTCATAATCGAAAAAATACATTAAAAGATGTTTACGATGAATAATAAAAATATGCGCGATATATTCAGTGCATGAATAGTCATATTTGTGTTCTTTTTATTGCTTTATTCATTACCTGCTGGTGTAGTAAAGCAACGTGTTTTTACCCTCGTCGTTTCTTATTTGTGCATATAGCAAAGAGAGTGTGAGAACAGTTACGAGTACAATAGAACAGTTACGAGTACAATAGAAAAGCGATAGAGTAAACTTTTTATTCTACAGTAAGTGAATATGTTCAAGTAGGCAAAAAAGCATACTCAAGCAGGGCTCTTAACAAAACACAATTTTTCACGTGCGAACTACTGTTTCTTAAGCCTGTATGATACTTCATTAAATTGCTTATTGAAAATGGTAACTAGAGCAGTTCAAATAGTACGAATTGGAGAAAAAAAATCTGGGACGAATTGTATTTTCATTGCATTGTTCTTGCCGTTTCTTTCAATTCGATCGTCGTTAAGTTGCGATTATTTACTGTGAAATACTTTGCTGTTAATAATTAATTTGACATTTTTAAAGTAAACAAAACTATTTAAGAAAATTGGATGCTGAATTGGAAGTGATCTGTGTAGCTAAAATTAATTTATTAAATGCAGCTGCTCTTAAAAACACCAGAAATAAAAAAAGTAACAACGTTTATCCTTTTCTTACAAAATATGTCTGTCCTGCCCACGTGCCACTTATTTTTAGATTTTAAAATTGGATAAAAAAATGAAGTATCATACTGGCTTTAGGCAAAATCGGAAGGAATTTTTTTCGAATCGTGACGGGGGATGAAAAGTTTTAATTGTCCAAACTAATTATTCAATGCAAGATTCAACGAAGCTCGGTCCCATGTTGCAAAAGTCGTCAAGAAAACTCTGTAGGCGCTACAATGGGATGTCCTACCTGCCCCATCGTATTTACTAGACATTGCTCCTTCCAACTACCACTTGTACCGTTTGATGACTCATGGCCTGACCGAGCAGCACTTCACTTCTTACAAAGATGCTAAAAAATGGGTTAAATATTGGATCGCCTTAAAAAGAAGAGGAAGTTTTTCAAAGTGAAAACCGTATGCTCCCTGAAAGAGGAGGAAATGTCATAGCTAACGATTAATATACGATAATACGATTTTCTCTGAAAAAGCTTCAAATTAACGTACATGTCTGTGGCCACAAGGAATAACGACTAAACTAAAAGTATCGTAAAAAACGATATTTTATTTGCACTAAGTACAATCTTTTTTCTGAAATATATGAACCGTTATCTATTCCGCGCAAAAAATGGATCGATGCATTCTTCCTAAGATTAGCAATTAAAAAAAATGCCATATCGCTTTTTTACGATATGTTGAGCTTAGTCGTTATTCCTTGTGGCCAGAAATATATCCAATGCCTTCTTTCGAAGAGACTTAGCTTAATTGCGTATTGGGTATTATTTCAATACAGGCGGCTGTGTTAGTACAATGTTTTGGGTGTGTGTGTGTGTGTGTTTATGCAAGTCAATTTTATTTATATTTGCCTTTGCTTTGTTGTTTATTAATATTTTACAACCTAATGAAAGACTGGTAGCAATGGTTATGCTCTTTAACATGCCTATCTTGTGTACTCCCACCATTCCTTGCCCTTCCCCTCTACCGCTCACACCATGTGCAGCACATATTCTCGCTGTTTTGGACACACTGACATCACATGGTATCTATATGCGGTTCACCAAGCTCTGGACAACATACGGATATTGATTCGCCATTGTGGCTTGGCAGTCATCAAGTTTATGTTATCCTGCAGCAATAACAGAAACTATAACAACAACAACAACAACAGCATAAACATCAACGCAGCACATCGCTGGTCATGTCGAGGATATGTTAAGGACATGCAATTTCATAGATTTAATGATGTGTCATTTAATGCGTGTTGACAGCAGTAACAGCAGGAGTTTCAAGAAGGCTTTATTAAAATTTATGCTCTCATTATTATGAACTGATATATTATTTTATTTTTTAAATTACTCGTATTTAAGGAATGTTTTTATAAAAAATCAAGCAATAAATAGTTTAATGAAATTACAGAAAATGTGTTTATTAATGTATGACTTACGGCACAATTTTTAATATTTTCCAACACTATAAGCAAAAAAAAAAGGAATTTACACGTATATCGATGATTGAAAAGTGTACGTATAGAGTTGTATAAACGGTGTGCTTTTTGGAGGTATGAACCTTAAAAAAAAAAAAAATAAAACTCTGAAAAAATTATGAAATGGCCAATATTTTAACCTTATTAGTTCGAAAATTTTATGTTTTTAAATGTTTGAACACAATTTCGGATACACCGAGAAAAAAGCTTATGTTAAATTGAAAAAAACCTTGTATAATTTATAAGATAGCTTTGGCAGTTTTCAGCCACCCAAGTACTTTATCAAAACGCCTAAGCTGTACATGTTGACTTACCAATTTTTATTTGGGTAATAAATTAACCAAGTATTTTAATTAATTTTTTATACACTTCTTTTAAAAATAAAATTTAAGTTCAAAAATATAACTTTTTTTCGGGTTTTGGTTTTTTTTAATTTTCCTTTTTTTAAGCTGCCGCCTCTCGTTCTGTGATTTGCGTGACTGAAATCGGCAACAACACAAATTTTTTTTTTTAGAAATTAATGACTACTTTTCTGCTGCTTGACGTCTATTATAACAACAGCATTAAATCAAATTAATTTAAATATCATGTACAAACAAATTTTACCTTCGCATGCCGTTGAGATTCGAACCCACACCACACCAACTGATACCACTGTGTGTGAAGTCACTACACTACGCATTGAGCCAAACTCCTTCGTTACGCGAAGTGATTTATTCAATATTAATTACAACTGAAGCTATGCTGCAGCATACACAATAATCTATTAAAAAATTTTTGTTGTATGCCTATCAACAGAATACTGCGACATACTGCATCTGTTAACATAGCTGCAGTTATGTCAGCAAGTAGCAGCAAGTCTGCTTGGATTAGTGGGTAGAGCGATGGACTGTCAATAAAAGTTCCAGGTTCGATTCCGCACGGCGGGCAAAGACATTTTTTTTCTTTTTTCTTTTCTTTTTGTTGATGAAATGTTATGAAATTTACTGGTGTGAATATTAATGTGAGTTTTTTTAATTTACTTTGTGCTATTTTTGAATTTAAAGTGATTTTAATACAAAAAAAAAAACCATTAAATTATCAAATCTATCCTTCTCTCGTGTGTCTAATGACGCAGCTGTTTTTTTTTTTGCAGAAAATAGCTCAAAACTATGCTTAAGCCATCCATGCTAGTTGTTTTTTAATTTTGTATTTCTGGATTTTGGGCTTAGGTGAATCAAATATATTTTTTTTTTTTGGTAAGGTATCGAAGCATGTGCTTTCAAAGCAATGTATTAAACAATTAATTGCTTAGGTGAATAAGCATAAGTTTATAATTCCCATACAATTCACTTTACCCAAGCCGACTTAGGTGATTTATCTAATGCTTTTTTTCTCGGTGTACATGGTCACTGTTACTGCGTCTTATGAAGACTATCCCTCCGGTCCAATTTCTCAATTTTTTACCAGCTTCGCCGGTCTTATCTCGCCAATAAAGCGCCGAATGTTAATTTCAAGTCGTAGCTGGTCAGTCGTAGATGGTTTAATAACACCCACACAAAGACGGAGTCAAATCATTGTCCAATTGATAGGCCCATTTCTTGATATGATTTGGTCATCAGAAGTTCATCCCAATAAAGTAGTTTTCACGCGCTGTATGGCTTGTTGAACCGTCCTGTTAGAACAATTTACCACTTATTTAGCAAAAAGTCGCAAACAATTTGCCTGTAGCGCTCACCATTGACGGTAACGTCGGCTCCATTTGCAATTTCAAAAAGTTTGGACAGTATGAACATTCAGACAGTAACTTTTTCTGGATGTAAGGGAGCCTGAAGAGTCTCTTTAGGACTGTTCTCACTCCAAATCGATAAATTTTGGGTCCTCGGTCTCACTCATCTCTACAGTGGCGATAAATTCTTCGGTAAGCACAGTATGAGCTCGTATTGGATGAATGTTGTTCATAAGAGTAAGCGTTGATATAAATTGATCCATGGTTTTGCGTATAACCTGCTCACATCTGTTAGTTTCCCGCACCGAACTCGAGTTTTGAAAATAAATTTCCTCGATTTCTAAAAGTTGTTTAAAAGTAAGTCTTTGCATGGCAAACTGCCAAAGTATACTGAACATAAATGTCAAACTCATGCGCTTACTTTGACAACTGGTTGGACAGCTATCACTCTAGGAAATTCTATAGGATTAAAAAACACTCATAATTTTTATATTGCATTTAAAAAAATATATATTTATTTAGAAATAAATAAAGTTTGCATTACTTTTTCCTTTTTAATTATTTTTGTTTTAAACTTGTATTGTTTTATTTGTAAAATTTATTGAGAAAAGTTTTTACTTTTTATGTTAATTTCACAATTGTATTCTCAAAAAATTTAGTGGCAAGAATCAAATATTTAGTTTTTAAAATTAGTTCGATAAAAAATAAATGAACTCCGGTGATATTGTTACTTTTAAATATTTTTATCAAAACCCCCTCGACCCAATGTGAATTTCTGGCTTCGGCCCTGCTTTGCTTCATTAAATTTACCAAGAGAAATTGCAAAATATTATGAATAGATATTCATTTAACGGTATTCTGAACAACTATCAGCAAATGAATTTAGCGATAAATTAATTACATGGAATATAAAATCGACTTTTATATTGAATTGCTTTTAAATGAACTCATTTCGTCGTATAAAACAAATCATCATATATTTCATTCAATGTGTGCGGTATAGTAATTGACTAAATTTTGTGATAAATGGCCAAATAACCAAATTTCTATCCATCACAAAATAGTTGCCTAATATTTAAATTAAATAAACAGATTAAAAGCTGCATAGAAACATATTCCCTTGTGTTGATTGCATTACTCTAGTTCACATATATTGGTCAGCAAGCACTTTTCTACGCTCTAATCTGGCCATCTACTACAGCCTGTTAACCCATTAAAGTGACACACACAAATACGAACACACACACACACACACACACTAGCATAAAAATTAAGCCTGTTGCTTTAGCCAAATGAACGAGAAATATCATGGAGCACATTTGAAATTCTGTCAATCTGCAGCGGTCACTCGGTGCCAATATGACCGCAAGGACGACTCATACAATATTGAATTTTATAATTGAGATTCATGTGAGAGAAACACTTCATTAGAGTTGACAACATGGCTGTAGTTGTTGTTGTTGTTATTACAAGGTTGTTTTTGGCCATTGCTTTTGTGGTTACGGCCTTTAGCTTTATTTATATAATAATTTGCCATTATTTGTTGCCAACATTTGTTGCTATGTTGCAATATAGCAACCGAAAAGTATCGTCAACATTATGCTGTGGAATTTATACCAGTTGAATTATGAAATTTTTATAGTATGTGTATGAGTATGATGCGTTTGTGCATAATTTTTTTTTTTTGTTTCTTATTTTTTTTTGTTTAATATTTATGCGTGTAATTTTATTATTTTAATTAAAAATTCAGTTTAAAGAATGTCATGCAAAATATTTTACTATTAAATAATTTGCAAAATTGTAATTACAATGTTGCTGAAAAGTCACATTTTTAGCGCAATTATGTGAATACATGCAATTATATCTATTTTTGTTGTTAATGTTGTTGTGTTTGTTGTCAACAGTGCTTTAAAGAATTTCATTATAATTATACAAAAATGTATGTTAAATTTTAACACATGTCTAAAAAAATTTTAATGTAATTCAAAGCATAGACAGACAGAACTAGAACGATAAACAGCTTAAAGTTTTTGCCTTTTAATATAAACAGTAGTACCAGGTATAAACTACTTAGGGACTATTAAGGGATTTATTGTTTAGCCTAGCTATTTTCAAGAAAAAAATTGATTTTATAAAAATACTTATTTGCATTAAAAATACTAAGTAATTTAATTTGTTTAAATCTTATTTAAGAGAATATTTGTATTTGGTATTTGAATTAACATAACCAACAACAACAAAATTGAATATACGATAAGATAATCATGACTCAATCAAGAAATTTTTATAAAACTCTTAGAAGTTTTACGATAACTTGTCTCCATAAGGAAAAGTTTTCGTTTTTGCATGTAGAAATTACATCGAAAATCTATTCATTTATCGCAATTCAAATGATTTTTATAGATCAAAAATTTATCAATATTTATTAAAAATTTTGACCCAACGGCAATGAATTTTAATTTTAAAAATTTTAATAAATTAACCGTTCACGGCCTGAAATGTCATAAATTGCATGTGTTTTTTAATCGCTGTGCTCAGTTGAAAAAAATTTTTCAAATTATCCCAATCTTCACATCCCACAGTAATTTTTGATGCTCTTTCTAAATTGAGCCCTGCATGAGTATGCTTTTCGCTTCCCTAAATATATTCTCTAGCTATAGAATAAAAAATTTCCTCTATCCGTTTTCTGCTTTGCTCATACCTTATCTTAAACTCTCTTAGTTTTATTTTGATATAAGAAACGAAGAGAATAAGATCACGATGCTTTACTAACAACAACAGGCATGGTATAATTATTTACAAGGTAGGAGCGACAGTTCTGTTGACGATTTGGAGTCGGCAAAAACACATTGAAAAAGAGAAATCGAAGAAGCAGCAAAACAGATGAAAGTTAAACATTGTATTGATTTGACAACTCCCGATCGCCGCTCGTGAGAAAAAAAGTAGTTGTCAAGGTTACCTTGTAAATTATTGTATCATGACAGCAGGTAGCAAATAAAGCAATAAAAAATAAGAAAAATATCAGTGTTCATACCCTGAATATTAAGCGAATATTTTTTTATTCGTTCGTAGAAAGAAAAGAATGTTTTTTGTAATGGGACCCAAAGAAGGGTGGTTGATAGGGGGTAGGTGTGTTCGGGAGAAATGTTGAGGAGCCAAAAATAATAGGTCCAACTCAAATTTGACCCCTCTAGGAGTTCAGCTACGGCCGATATAAACTATTTTCGACAGCTTTTGTGTTTTTTGTATGGAAGGTAGCGAATAAAGCAAAAAAAAAAAAACACAAATATGCATTAAGAATATCATAAAGCTTATTGCGGGGAAAAACCAACATACCTGATTCTTATTCAGGTCACTGCAGCAGATTCCTGAGTATTCGTGTAGTTTATTAAGTACTCAGAGAAATAACTGAAACAACGAGTAGATCGCAAGCTCACCTCAGTGCAAAAGTGTATGAAAAAAAACAACCGACTACAAAATCATATTTAATAACTTATTTAAACATATTATTATATATGAAATCTCATTATTTGAATTTTTTTCTTATTTGTTTTATTATCATAAATACATTAATTTCTTTATGATAACAAAAGCTTTTAAGGTCGGCACTAATATAATCAGACTTTTAATCAGAAGCGCCAACTTCAAAGCATTTGTATTCATCAAGAAATTATTATATATATGATAATAAAACAAATAAGAAAAAAATTCAAATAATAAGATTTCATATATAATAATATGTTTAAATAAATTATCAAATATGACCAAGAAGTTAAAAGGAAAAGTATTTTTAAAATTGTTTTTTACTTTGTAGTGATTTTGTAGTGGGTTGTTTTTTTTTAAAAAGTTTTTATTTCTTCATTTTTAGAGAATAAGATAAATTTTCGAAAGAAGTGTATAAACAACATAAATACAATTGTTCTGAAAAAATTTGTTCTATTAAATTCTGAAAGTTTGTTGGTTATTTCAAATACTGTCTCTAAAATTTAAATTAGATGTCACGTGTTTTGAAATTATTATACCCGTTCTTGTAACAAGTTTTATTATCCTGGTGTCAATATAATTCAAGATATAGTGTTTTCTAATATTGCCACGCCCCTTTTTTAAATAATCGTCCACTTTCTTGAGCGTTATTCCCAATAATTGTGCCTACCCCTGTACTTTATTTCAGTACCCCAGCGTCAATATTAACTGAGTTAGTGTTTTTCTAGTATTGCCACGCCCATTTATAGAATAACGCCTACTTTACTGACCGTAATTTTTACTAATTCTGCCTACCCCTGTACTACAATAAATTTCAGTGCCCTAGTGTCAATATTATTCGAGATACACTGTTTTTCTTATATTGCCATGCCCATTTGTCGAATATCGCCCACTTTATTGACCATAATGTGTACCCCTACCCCTGTATGCCTACCCCTATACTAAATTGCAGTACTCTAGCCTCAAAATTATTCAAGATAAACTTTTTTCTAATATTGCCACGCCCATTTGTCGAATAACGCCCATTTTATTGCCAGTAATTTGTAATAACTGTGCCTACCCCTACACTAAATTGCAGTACCCTAGTGTCAATATTATTCGAGATATAGTAGTATCTAGTATTGCGAGATCTATTATTGCCACGCCCAGTTTTCGAATACTGCCCACTTTTGTACGGGCACCTCCATGCTTATGATATCTATCTGTTCCCCAAAAATTATGACAATCAGGCATATGGTTTAGGAGTTATCGATGTACATACATTTTAAAAAAAAAAAAAAAACCTCCTTTTTGAAGTCGGTTAAAAAAAAAACAGAGAACAAATAAAAAGTTATTCTCTTGCGCTACACGACCTGTTGCTAAACGACCTGTTGTTTACATTTATTCGCTTGCAGTTTTGCTTGCAGTGATTGCTACTGCAGAGAATCAGGGTATATTGACTTGATTAATATATTTATGCAGGGCTCTATTTCGAAATCTGATCTCAGGTTAACGGTACCTGCCGCCATTTTTTAAATATGGCGACTTCAAGGCAAACAAATGTAAAATTAAACCATTTTTTTTTAAGCAATCTTGAATATGAACATGAAGCCATCGATGTAGGGTTCTGAATCTCTATATTTGGTGGCATATTGAGTTTGCATAAAAGATAGGACCGATAGTCAGATGAAATTCAATATGGCGGATTTAAAATGGCGACCAAAACTAGGTAAAAAACAGTATTTTCGAAAAATCATCCGACTTGCACCAAATTTGGTATATAGGGGTTTTCGAGGTTGCTGATCACGAATCTGGAGTTAGTTTTATAAAATTCAAGATGGCGGATCCAATATGGTGGACGAAATTTTCGAAGTTCAACCAATTCCCGCCAAATTTGGTGTATATATAAAACCATGTAAAAATGATGATTGATTAGATCGCCGACCTCCACAGTGGTATGAGTTGGGCAACGTATTAGTAAGATACGGCAAACAGGCGAAATTAGGCGAAAAAAAAATAGAGTTATCAATCTGAATTCGAATAAATTTGAAACTCTTTTCCAAAGTTCTCCCTCCGGTACGTAATTTTGAAAACCTGATTTCATATTCATGATCTGCGACTTCGTAAACCCCTATACACCAAATTTGGCGGGAGTCGGTTGAACTTCGAAAATTTCGTTTAATTTATAAATCTAACTCCAGATTCGTGGTCAGCGACCCCAAAAACCTCTATACACCAAATTTGATGAAAATCGGGTGATTTTTCGAAAAACTATTTTTTATCTGGTTTTGGCCGCCATCATGAATTAGCCATATTGACTTTCATCTGACTGTCGGAGAGGTCTTTTTTATATTCGTGATCTGCGACTTCAAAAACACCTATACACTAAATTTGGCGGGAATCGCCTGAACTTTGAAAATTTCGTCCGCCATATTGGATCCGCCATCTTGAATTTTATCAATCTAACTCCATGATTCATGATCAATAACCCCGAAAGTCCCTTTATACCAATTTTGGTGCAAATCGGTTGATTTTTTTAAAATAATATTTTTTTACCTCGTTTTGGCCGCCATCTTGAATCCGCCATATAAAACTTCATCTGACTATTGGCCCTATCTTTTAGCTTAACTTTAATTTTACGTTTTTTTGCCTTGAAGCCGCCATATTTAAAAAATGGCGGCAGGTGGCATTAATCTCAGGTCAAATTCAAAAAGAGCATGAAAAATTACTGTGGGTTGTGAAGTTTGAGCTTAATTGAAAAATGTTTTTCAACTGAACACAACGATTGAAAACACATTTCTCAATATTTTAGCATTTGGCGCATTATCTTGCATTTTTTCTAAGCATGATATACATGTTGGGAAAACCGAATTTGCTTGGCACTTTGCAATTCATATAGCTATTTTTTAATTTTTTAACTCTTCAAAATTGCGTAATTTTCAAATTTATCGATGGGCAATGGTAACTCTTTTGTGCTCCCGTACCTAAGCCACTGCTGTGCACTATGCTTAATTGAAACTTAAATAAATTACTGAAGTAAATAATTGCTATAGAATTATTTTGTCTTAAAATCATTTAAGTCATTATACAAATAAAGCAAGTCAACGCTTAAGGCAAGGACACTTGAATAAAGTATGTTGTCCGAAAGGATGCTAAGATTAATAGCTTTAAATTAAGCAAAGTTTGATTGTTGAAGTGAACACAAATTGGTTTCTGAAGAGGATAAACATTGGCAAATTTGACTCGAGTGAGAATTAGTGGACTGTATTGAAAGTTGAAATTAATATTTAAGACTTCTGACTATAAAGCATGAAATCAAATTAGAGCATAGTGTACCGCAAAACCACAGCATAGAATGAGCATTGAATGAAAACTCTTGAATATAATAAATGCATTCATATCAAAGGCACTCGAGCAAAGTCTTGTATCTTATGTATGAATTCATGAACGAGAACATTTGAGGTTTGCTTTTTAGAGGCTAACAAATAATAATAATTTCGTCGATTTATAAATTGCATTAAATGCATATTTAGGAGAACCACCAGCATCTGCCCATTCACTCTGATTCTAAAGAACACTGAAACAAAAATTGAACAAAATCTCAAGTACGAATATTTCTCAAATGTGAAAAATACTTTTCCACACAATTAAGCACGCAGACAATACCAAATCAAACATAAAACAACACATAACAATAATAAGGCAAATGTTTAGAACAAAAGAAGTTAGAGATAAAGAAAAGAAATCAAATGATTTTCACAAAAATCGAATTGAATTGAATTGAATGGAATTGAACAAGAGCAGAAAATTATGATTTAATAACGCAAAAAGCAACAAACATACTGTTGTCGGTGTATAGCTATTGTTGTTGTTGTGTTGTTGTTGTGCACTCAGACATGTGTAAGTGATACTTGGCAGATACGTTTACGATACACCGGATAATCATCACATGCTGTGATAGAACTGATTCTTCTTATATCTGTATCCCGCTGAAACTTTTTCACCCACACACAGACACACACACACACACACACAGCCAACTTTACATCTATTAACGTGTGTGTAAGTGCGTAAAAGTGTTTTCCTATATAACCGACTGTGAATGTGTATGTTTGCCTTGTTGTTCAATTGTATTATTTTGATGAAATCCAATTTTGTGGTCAAGGCATCTTAAGGTCTCAATGGGGGGTGGTAAATATTGTGAGCAACACACACAAAGGCAGACAGACCGAAAGACAGCTCTTTGAAAGAGCTCTTTAAAAGCTTTCAGTTTGAAAATTTTTTTGTTATTTGAGAAGATTTGTGGAAAGCGTGTGCTTGGGCGGGCGACGTATTCTATATGAGACCACAGACTAAAGACGGCAAATTGAAAAGTTGTGGCAAAAATTAAAAAAAAAAAAAAACAATAACAATAACTTAACAGGATATGCATAAAACAAGCCGAAGTTTTAGCAAGGCTTTACGAGGGATTCATGTCAAGGCATAAAATGATCCCTGTAAGACAAACCAAAAAAAAAAAAACAGCAGAAACAGTAAAGCAAACAGAAAAAACAACAAAGCCAATATATACATATTTATGATACACAAAGTGTTGTTGTTTATTGAGTCAGCGATGCAGAAAATCATTTTTGTCTGCCTGCTGGCTGAATGGCATTCAATTTGAATGAATTGAAGAGAGAGATGCGAAATAAGATTCGGCCGTGGCAACGTCAAATTGGCTGATTAAGTTGTTGTATTTATTTTCCGGATCATAATTCATGGTATTTTGTGTTATAATCGGTAAATTTGAATTAATTTGATTTGGTTTGATATAAGCATCATTTATGTCGATGTGATTCGATGTTTGCGGGCATGATTGACTAATTTTTGTGCTTCGAATTGATTTGTTATGATTTGCTTGAATTTTCTTAGCAACAATTGCTTAGCTTGAGTTTGTGTTTGATTTTGATTTTCTTTCTGATTTTGTTTGTTTTGATTTAAAGAATGAATTTAATTTTGATATTGGTTTTAATCGTGCATTTAAATTGATTTCGTTTTGGTTAAGATTTTGTATTATTTGCTTTGATTTGTGGATTTTTTTTTTCTGATTTTTTGATTTTGATTTTAACTCTGATTTTAATTTCACTTCAAGATTTAATTCTATAATTCAGATTTAAAATTTTTGAGTATTGACTATGGATTTTTAGTTTTGTAATATCTGATTTTTCTTGTTTTTTAATTTTTTATATTAATTTAAACTTTGACTTTTTATGTAGTATTTATTATGAATTTGTTTTTATATATTTGTTAAAGTTTTAATATTCAGTATAACTTCGATGCTGATTTATAAAAAAAAAATTTTGATTCGTAAAAAATATTTATTTTGATTACTAAATGTTTGAGTCAGGCCCGTAGCCAGGGACGGTTTTCGGGGTTCATGTACGCCTTCTTCCTCCATAGGGCTCAAAAAACAAAAAAATCCAAAATTGCGTAAGAGGCTGTAAACTTTTAAGACAAAGCTTACAAGTGTCTTAAAAATAATAATTACAAACCATTTTAATTTAAAATTGGAAAAACTGATTGATTAACCCTCATCGGTCCCCGAGGAAATGCATCGAATCGGTACCATTGTATCAATTTAATACACATTCAAAAAAAAAAGTTAGAAAAATCGATTTAAAAATTAAAAAAACTGATTGTTTTATATTTTTGTAGTTCTATTTTGTTGTTTTCATAAATTTAAATTTAGAAAATACATTTATAAGTAATGAAAATTTGAAAGAGAAAAATGTCAAAAATGCTTATTTTTGTGGCTATGTGCCTTTATTAGCACATTTTTCGCAAATATCATAATGATGATCATTACAAACATAATTCTTACAATTATCACAACGATTTGAATACAAATTTTTATTGTTTTTATATGTACATATGTAGCAACGGCCGCGTTTCGTAGTTTTTGGCAAATGGGTAATCGCCGGTAGTGCTTCAATATTGAGCCTTCGAGGCTGAGATTTCCGCTTTTCTATGTGTTTTTGCACAAGAGACATTCCAAGCTCCTCAATAAATATTCGACGACGTATATTTATTATTGGTTTTGTTGTTTTTCCAATATTTCCAATTAGATTCGGTTTCTTCTCAGCATTTTTACTTGTAACGACGGCATTGTGCCATGTACCGAGCAGTGTAACATATCCATAACGCCGACGCACATACGACAGTAAAATGTCTTGTAATTTGTGGTCATATACAATAACGCTCGAATACACAGGTTTTATCCTCATTTCCAAATATACTGGAGGAACTTCGGTCCTATTTTTCCGTATAGTGCCCAGAATAGTCATTCGGCGTTTATGTAACTCTTCAGCCAGTTCATAAGATGTGAAGAAGTTGTCGCATGTGATATTCCTCTCCGACAGCCCATTTACCAAATCCAAAAACACGGCGTCCAATATTGCGCTCTGGAGCGGCGTTGCGATTGCGACCAACATAAATTTGCGTTTTGTAAACATACCAGGTAGCTGAATCGGCCGAAATCCAAATCTTTATGCAGTATTTAGCCGATTTCGACGGTATGTATTGTCGAAACGGACAGCGTTAACGAAATGGAACTAGCTGTTCATCTACTGTAACATTTTTGCCTGGAATGTATACAACTTACAAATTATGGTTTCATTTTTCATATATGGTGCGTATCGGTGCCAATTTATCACGGACAGAAGCAGTATTGGCATTACGTTCTTCTTTATCGTCAAATCTGATACATCCATGAATTTTTTTTTAACATTTTCAGTGACATTGTGTCTCGAAATATTGGTCGACCGGTTTTCTCATTCCAGAGTTGTGTAACACATTTACCATACGAACGATACACACCAGCAAGCAGTAGCAATCCGAAGTACGCCTGTAGAGTATCCATATTTATTTGTTCCCATTCTTCTTTGTATTTCCGCAAACCATATAAATTCGTCATATTCAAAATAGTATTTTCTATCGGTCGCAGAAACAAATCAAATGCAGACAAAACATCTACAACATGAGCAGCTGCAACTAGTTTTGGTCCTACAACAACAACAACAACAACAACAACAAAAAGAAATCAATCATCGTCACTATCTACTGTAGATTCTTCTGCTTCACTTCCAGATTCGGAATCCATATCATATTCGTCTCTTTGACGGTTTTCACGTAGATTTTTTTTCCATTTTTTTGAAATCAATTGAATGTATAACGCAATGAAAGTATGCGGCAGATAAAAATCACTTCAAAATTCACTAAAATCACTTATCACTTCAATCAAATTCAATTCAATCTTCACTCGTGTGTGTTCAAGAACATACTGAAAACAAAAAAATGAAATAAAACGAGCCTAACCCAAAAAACAACTGCAATAACCATCGGCAGATGTATTGTATCAAGTTAATACGAGGGACCGATTCGTAACTATTTCGTCTCAGGTCAAACCAGAAATGCCCGAACATTAAAAACTCATTAACCTGATTCTACAGGCATAATCATGTTATTTTCCCAAAAACCGGTTCTTTCCATCGGGCAGTTTTTTTTTATCCAATTTGAAAGACAAAAATTGTATCAAATTGATACGAGGGACAGATGAGGGTTAATCAAAAATAGTTTCTACCGTTTATCTCAAAACAAACTGAACTGTGCTTTTAAAATGTCACAACTATTTTATAATACTGCATGGACTGAAAAATCCCGGGATTTTTAATGAAAAAAACGTTTTTTTGGCAAAGTTATAGTATTAATTGCTCAACATATTTGCCTTAGGGGGCTATACGCTAGGTTGATGCTCTTTCTGTAGTACAAAACGTTCAAGCCTTCAAAATACAAAATAATATGTTTTCCTCAAACAGTCTGAATCTCTTTACCTGGAGCCATCGCTTGAGGTTTGGGAGCATATAATAGTCGCTGGGAGCAAGTCTGGAGAATACCGTGGGTGATCAAACAATTCGTGTGACGGTGCGTTATCATGATGGTCCAGAATGTTTTACTACGAACAAATATATTTGACCCCTCTAGGGATCGATTCGGGAGACATGTGAACTATATTCGACAGTTTTTGTGTTTCTTATATGAGGATCCTCCAGCATTTTTAATAGTATTTTTAATTATATATATTTTTCATTTTTTATTTCTCTCAAACAAATTTTTACACTCAGAAAAAAAAAAATCTGGTTACTTTAACCAAACTTAACTAAATTTCAGGTTAAGATTTGCCAACATGAATCGTCAGGTTAAGATTACCACATGACATTCAGGTCAATTTAACCAATTTCTTTGGTTTAATGAAACTGACAAATGGTGGTTATCTAAACCAAATTTTTACCAGTTTTTGTGGTTGAACCGAATTAAGTCCGATAAATTTAACCAATTATCAGGTATAATGTTTTTCCTGATTCCTCAGGTTAAGATTCCTATATACTATTCGGGTGAATTTAACCTGCGGTTTTCAGAACTTGACAGCTGGCGGATTATTTTTTTCCCTATACTTTGTTTTTGTTTTTTGTTTGTTTTTGTTTTGTTGTTTTTTGTTTTTTTCCGCTATTTTTTACATATGTTTCTGCAAACCACATTCGGCAGGTGAAAGTAACGGAGATTCGGTTAATACGATGCTATTGACTCTCCTAACCAAATTCGTCAGGTAAAAAGAACCTGGATCAGGTGAGAGCATTTTTCCCTGAGTGTATGTTTTATTTGATATTTTTATTTGTTTTTTTTTCGTTTTACTTTTTTTATATAAATGCAATATATTAATATACTTTTTTATATACTACCCAATAAACATTGTGGCGGGGGGTGATTCGTTAACGAATCACATGTGAATCATTATTTTTAAAGTTTTCGAATAGTTCCATGCCGATTTCATCAGAGGTTGGCTTGATGATTAAAGAAAGCACCGATTGAAATCATGACTTTCCTAAACTCCATTTAAGATGTTTTGAAACATAAATGCAATTTTTCCGACTTTTGTATATACAAATTTTTTTAAGAATTGAAATGCGAATATTTGTTTTTTAAATTTTATGTTTTTTTTTTTTAAATTTTAAGTGGAAAAATGACTTAAATATAAATTTTCATAAATTTTTATATGAAAAACATTTAGTGAAATTATTTTTCTTCTGTTATGTTATTTCGTGCTTTTTCTTTATATAAACAATTTCCACTTATAATTTGTTCAGGATTTTCATATGAATAAGTTCTCGTTAACAAATAGCTTTTTGTTGTTTTGGCGACTCGTTAACGATTGCTTTTTATAGTTTTTGGCGCCTCGTTAATGAATTGCTTTTTTTAGATTTGGCGACTCGTTAACGAATTGCTTTTTCATAGTCTTGGCGACTCGTTAACGAATGGCTTTTTCGGTTTTGACGAATGTATAACGAAGCCGAAAAAACGTTGGTTAAAAAATGATAAAAAAAAATAATTTCGAACTTTTGAAAAGCCAAATCTTTAAAAAAAATACCTAAATAACAAAAACAAATTTTATTTTTTGAACCAAGTTGGGGTTCGATCCCATGTCCGCGAATGCTGGCTTTTATTATCAAGCAAATTAAGCAAGATATATACAGCATCTGAAATAGCCGAGTGGGTAAGGTGCCAGACTAGCATTCAGATGACGTGGTTTCAATTCATTACGTGGTAAGTTTGAAATTTGTTTTTATTTTTTTTCCTTTTTTTTTTTAATTTTTTATATGATTTATATGATTCGTTATCGCATTACTTTTTTAGTTTTGGAAACTCGTTAAAGAATTGCTTTTTATAGTTTTGGCAACTCGTTAACGAATTGCTTTTTATAGTTTTGGCGACTCGCTAACGAATTGCTTTTTTCGTTTTTGACGATTCATTAACGAAGGAGGAATTTATCCCGCTCGCGTATTATAAATGAATTGCTACTAATAATTGCTAATGAATTAAATGTACGAGAATGCGATTCGTAAACGATAACATTAGTGAATCATTTTGTTTGTTAAGTTCTAAATTATAACTTTCTGAATATTTTTTTTTATTTTCTATCTAATTTTATAACTTAATCCTGTATTTATTGATCTATAATTTTAAATTTTTTATTATATGTTTTAAATTTTTAAAGGTTTAATGCATGAAATATTTTTAATATTGTTTGTATATTTTGATTTTTGGAAATTTTTCTGAATAAGATGTTTGAATGAAAAAAACCATTTCAGAAAACCATTCCACTCAGTTGTCCCATTGACCCAACACATATCACACATCAAATCATATCAAACTCCACACTTACACACATGCTGCAATCATGCAGCATCACACCAATACAGACACAGCAAACACAAACAATCTCAATATAATTTCCAACACATTAAGCACAGCAGCATCCCACGTTTTTCAGTTTCTATTCAATTTCAGTTTCATTTTCTAAAATGCTTAAAATGGTTGCTTTTTATTCGCTCGCTTTTTCGCAAGGAAGGACGGGTAATGATTTGATTCAGTTTTTATGTGTTGCTATTGTAGTTTTTGTTGTTGTTTTCGCTTTCAACGTTATCTTCAACACATTCAATGAGAACCGTGAGTTTGGCTGGCAGCGTCTGTAAATGAGTGTGTTTATATATAAACACACATGCATTAATATCCCAGTAGGCATTGGTAGGTATTAGAAGAGCTACTAGCAGACCTTAAAATGGATGTCGGAGGCCTACCCTACTTATACGAGTATATATATATGAAATGGCCAAATTTTCCATGCCTTCTGTTCTCCCTGCTTTAAAGAGGTCTATATATAAGCACTCCTTTAGAATCGCTTAAAGAAGAGGTTAACCAAAACAATTAAAAAATAGATTTTTTTTCTGTGATTTTTAAATTCTGTGATTTTATTTTATTTTACATATTTTTGTTATATACGAATATATCTAAGTCATGACGTTGATTATTATTCAGTACTATTGAATTAATATATATTTTAACTTTTAACGAAAAAGTAACCCTGAAATATAAGCAGAATCAGTTTTTGTAGGAAAAATATAATTGTTGTATTGCCTTGGGTAGCGAAAAATTAGGCCTTATAGAAGTGCTCGCAGAAGCAGCGAGGATGTCATGTGTCTTACCACCGCCAAAAGTAGCAGTAAATGCACGCCTTCGCTAGAAGGGACCTAGCTTTATGGCCTATTGGGTATGTGCTTACATATATGCACAATGTAGACAGAGAGGATTAAGTATGTGTATGTGTATGAATGAATACCCAGTAGTCTAAGTCTGAAAGAATTGATAAATAAATCTTGACCTTTTTTTTTGTGCATCTTTGACGAAATATGCTGATTCGGCCAAACATTTCACTGACGAAAATCCTATGTAAAAGTTTTAAATTTGGACACGAACGCAATACAGAGACATTGATATTTTTTGTACACGAATACAACAGCGAATCGTTGTGGAAGTTTCCTCAGCAATCAAAAGACAGAAAGGTGGAACAAAATTTTTTTCTCTCTTTTCTTTTTTTTGTATTCTTTGATTTTATTTAATTGTACTTGTGTTCTTTGGATCACATTATCTTTAATCTTTGATATATCAGTCATCCAAGTGATTATTATACCATGTTATCAAAATTATATATTTCTAAACTATTTCCAAAAAAATTACCTTGAACGAATGCAAGACAGATGCGTTAAAGAATTTTCGATAAGTCTGGTGTTTAGCTTCGTCAAATTGCATACAATTTTAGTGCTAGTTTATGACATCTATTTTTATATAATTTTTTTAATTTTTGATACATTCTGTTGTGGTTCCTGTTGCACATACAGATCACTAATTATTTTGCGAAACCGTACATACCGTATGTACGCACGTACATATGCCATTTTTACGATCCCAGTTCTGTTAATTTTTATAATAGCAGCAACCGGTAAATTTTCTCTATCGCTCGTCTATCGATAGTTTTCTGGCAGCAGCAGCAACAACACGGGACTTAATAAAATAATATTGAGTTTCCTTTTTGTGAAAGTTAAATTAATATATAATTAATACACATTGAAATAAAATATTTGTTTTCATAAATGCATCGGAATATGCTTAAAATATAAATTAAAAGTGTTCGCTTTTTTCATTAGGCATATATAAATTCGTACAGGCTTCAACATCTGGCCTATGTAGAAAGTTTTTTAATAAAGTCATTAACACAAATTCGTCAATGATGTCGCGGCCTGCAGGGTATATACACTATAATGTCCGATAAGCACAATTATTGAGATATAAAGAAAGTAGCGCTTAATTTTTGCTATTATTTTTTATAATTTGTGAGCATAATTTAATTGTTTGAATTGATAAATTATTAATTTTTTTCTCCATATATTTATAAATGTACAATTTGTGCAATTTGTGAATAAGCAAAATGGTGTCGAAAACTTTTCTCTTCGCATACTTGTATCCACATGAAACATATACAACTTAAACCAACCCACATTTGCCCCAGTTTTCTCACAAACACAAATACATACATAAAATAAAATCAAATACCAGCCATACATATAACTTAAGCGTGAAATCTCGATAACGTGCACCGAAATCAAATCATTTCGATTGCTGAAACACTTTTAGTTAAATTAAATTGCTACCCATACTATTTCACTTTTATGAATATTTGCTCTTTTATGATCTGACGTGGTTTGGCTTACCACCTTTACCCCTCCACTTCCTTCATTTTGCTTGGAATAGTTAAATGGCTAAAAGATGGTGAAAGCAGTGTTGATACTGAATTTAGGATATACGATTTGGATATTAAATGTAAATAGCAGAACTCGTTGTAGTGTGCAGAAAAAAATATTCTTATTATTTTTTGTCAAAAATTTTGTTCTCAGGATCAAATTTTTTTTAAAATCGGCTGCCAAAGTTGCAGTCTTCTGTTGGGTCTTTCAGTACCCATAACTCTTAATCCAGACAAGCATAACGTGTAGGACAGTTACCAAATGAATAATAATATTTGCTTTTGCTAAAAATTGTTGAAATATGTTACATAGCAAAAAAATCAAAATGTACTATAGTAAAAAATATTCCAGATCTGATACGTGTACCATGAAACCTGGGATACATGGCATTTTTTTGTACCCAACTTTGTAACAACTTAGCAAAAATATATTTTTTAAATTGAGTTAAATTTTAAAATATTTTAAGAATACAAATTTCCATACTTACTGCACGGCTTCATTTATAAAATTATTTGAAAAAATTTCACTCACCTGTAAATAAAAAAAGAAAAGAAAAATCAGTTTAATGATAAGTAATTTAAAAAAAAATTATGCATATTTTAATTGTAACCAAATACTGTTTAATATGATTCTATAAAAATAAAATATAATAACTGACAAAATATTTGCAAAAAATAGTATCTAAAATCAATGTCCTATCTTATCTATCTCTAACACTATAACAGGCGCAGAAGTGATGGATACGTCATTGAAAAGTTATGAAATGGAAACTTTAAAATTAATTCTAAAAGTATTGTATTGTATTAACAGGTAATGATTAGATATATGAAAATACCTTGAAAGATACAAAAATTGCAAAGCACTCTGTATCTGAAAAAATGAGATCTAAACGACAAAACTAAATACAGATGAATGTTGAAATCATATCTTATTATTAGCAATTAGGATTTGGGTGTAGACCAATGATAATTGTAGGTTGATTTAGGAAAACATATAATATAAATTCAAATTCATAAATGAAAATATTAGGATTTTAGTAGATACAATATAGCGGTTCTGGATCAGGAGGCGCGGAGGCGCAAGCCGATGACGTCACGCCCGCACCCCAGCGCCATCTTGTGGGGGCTTTTTGCTAAAATGTGCAAAGGTGTATGTCTTTGCTAAAAGCTATTATGGTGTATGTCTTTGCTAAACGCTACTATGGTGTATGTCTTTGCTAAACTCTATTAAAAATCGGCAAGTTTGGTGTATGTCTTTGCTGTAAGCTTTTAAAATTGGCAAGTTTCGTGCATGTCTTTGCTTTAAGCTTTTAAATTGGCAAGGTTGGTGTATATCTTTGCTTTAAGCTTTTAAATTGGCAAGGTTGGTGTATGTCTTTGCTAAAATCTATTAAAAATCGGCAAGTTTGGTGTATGTCTTTGCTGTAAGCTTTAAAAATTGGCAAGTTTGGTGCATGTCTTTGCTTTAAGCTTTTAAATTGGCAAGGTTGGTGTATGTCTTTGCTTTAAGCTTTTAAAATTGGCAAGGTTGGTGTATGTCTTTGCTTTAAGCTTTTAAATTGGCAAGGTTGGTGTATGTCTTTGCTTTAAGCGTTGATCATAATTTTATACACTACATTATCGGTAGTGGTAGTCAAGCGAGTTCTTATCAGTGCTTGCATGTTTTGTTTTTTCTTAACCCTCAAATACCTAATAGCAATGACTCAAATCCTGCTGGTTGACTTTAGCTGAAATGATATGACTTGCTATATGAAAATATATATATATTAATATGGGTTGAAGCAATTTAGGTACGGCGAAGGTTGAAGGGTTAAAGAATTGTTTATAAATTTATCATAATGGTGCTAAGTATTAGGTGCGAG
Organism: Coremacera marginata; assembly: GCA_914767935.1. NCBI lineage: Eukaryota > Metazoa > Arthropoda > Insecta > Diptera > Sciomyzidae > Coremacera > Coremacera marginata. Next base: position 31,202,778 of record OU612047.1, on the reverse strand, counting down.
TATTAGATTTGCATAAGTAGTTTAAGAATTGGATGACAACCATTAAAAAACATAGGCGTATACAAATATCTATTCGTCAGTTGGGGGACATCGGGGTAACAAGCCCCCGCTTAATAACCACCGGCCAAGTCACTTGCACCCAGCAACTTCTCCGCCGCTGTATTTTATTTTAAGTAAACGAAATACACCGCAACCAAGAAGAGTAATGAAGTTTCTAGAAGCTTCGAGATGCAGAAACGTAGAGAACAATTTAGAAGCCGACTTATGTTATTGTATGCCGATGACGTCACCCATCCCCATCCCGATACGGATTTTAATTTTATTTAATTTTATTTAATTTCAATTTCAATACTAATTTCAAGGTTAAAGAGATAAGAGCCAAGCTTCATAGTAAGCGCACTCATAACCCGCAAGTTCAAGATAAGGCAGCAATGTAGAAGTTCAACATGTTTTTGTGTTACTTCTAAAATAATTTTGGCGTGTTACATCAACAACAATACGTGGTGCAATAGCCTTGAATCCAACGACATCTAGCAATGGTTGAGATTCCCGTATATAATAACTTTGTTGAAATTTTGTATACATATCATATAGTACAGCATACTGTCCCATTTCAAAGCGACTATTTAAATCATCGTAGGGATATGATTCAGAGTTTATATATATATACTCTTAAATAAGATATATTACAATGATCAAATTTATTTCCTTCCTGTTTACTTTTTTCTCTTTATAAGCCGATTATAAGAAATCGTGGTCTTTAATTTTGCGGTGAAAGTTTTACCTTCCATAAAACTTTTGTTTCCTTTGATAGTATAGGATTTATATGATAGTCCCAACTTCTAAACGCCATTGGTATTTAATATTGGTAAGATATTATCTTTTATTATCTTGTACATTTCCAATTTTGCAAAGTAACCCAACCAGCGTTTCTTAATGCGCCACTTTCAGCTTTATTCAATGATACGAAATTTTTCATGGTTGATGAAATTCCAAGATTACGTGTACGATCAACTTCAAAACCATTAATTTCATATCGAATTTCATCGAACAGATATGAAACAAAGTTGTTTTGAGGTTTCACACCTGTTGTTACTACATCATTTCCTCCTTCCTGTTTTACTATAAGCCTATGAATGTAAATCATACTCTCACTTGGTAAGACAAAGAGATCCTGATTTTGAATGGGTATACGAATCTCATCGTTATTGTTAAACGATTTTTGGTATGGATAGTAACTATGATAGTCTCTTTTTATAATACTCTCATCGTACATAGGTTGTTGAAGTACATTGAGTATTTCATTTATATTGAATTATTGGTTGATTGATTATTGATATTGTGATTGATTGATTGATTATCGATCAGTTTAAGCCGGTAGCTGTTGAACAGTACAGACCAGTTTAGCAGTTAGCTGTTGAACAGCACAGATCAGTTTTAGCAGTTAGCTGTTGAATAGTACAGCCCAGTTTTAGCAGTTAGCTGTTGATCTAAAACTGGTCTGTACTGATATTATAAGATTTATTTTGGTTGAACGTATGAGTAACTTTGATTAATTCGATTTTGTTGTATTAAAAAAAAATTCTGGACTTAATGGTACTCAGTTGGCCAAAACAACTAATAAGCCCCCCTATCAACATGGTATCGGTACGCCCCTGATGAAATCAAAAAAGATTGATCTTTCTGACTGCTCTACACAAAAAAGCTCACAAAAAAAAAATATCTACTCTGTAGATTTGCTTAAAATGCTTACAGTATGTTTCCATGACTATATAAACTGACATAAGCACAGAATAAAAAATTTCAAAAAATAAATTTTCATACGCAAAAGATGGCCCTTAATATTGTGCGAACATTTTTGTCAAAAAAATGTAGGCAAAATGAGAAAAATACATTCAAAAACACGTTTTGCTTTAAGAATTTTAACGCATTTGATAGCTCAAAGAAATTGCGCTGAACTAGCACTGCAGAGGACTAGGTTTGATACTCAGTTTGGGTAAATGTTATATAATACAATAATTTTTCAGTTCGATATAATAATCGCTTTAAACAAAAACAAAAAAGATTTAATTTTTATTTTTAATAATTAAAAAAAATAAACAAAAGAGTATCCGCCAGTTATCGATCTAGCAACCTTTGCGGTGACAAATCGACTATTTAGCTCATTCGGCGGTCTAAATCGACCTAATCGGCACAAATCGACCTTTTAATTCCTTTTCTACATCAGTATTTCGTTGTAGGTACATGATCGCTGCAATTATATTACCAAGGATTCAATGATCCTCCCAGTATATAGTTGTTATAAATATATTTTTATTTCTGCCTGAAGGACGTATCCTGAAATACTATGATTGGAAGTCAAAGAATTTTTTATACAAAATGCGGCAAATATACTAAATCTGGATCTTTATTTCTTTCACAGTTAAAACCTTTAATATTTAATAAGCTAAAATTGCTCGATAGAATTTTCTTTGTGTGTCATTTAACTGCTATTTAGAATATCTTCAGATCTAATTTGAATTCTCTGCTTCAGGCAGATGCTGCTGTTGCTAATCTTCAAATTAATTAACCATGAAGAAATACTACAAAATTATTCAAGCATACGCAAAATATGCAGCATTCTAGATAGATTTTTAATTCTATCTATAGACTGATGATTTTATCCACCTGTGTGTTCTGTAGTAATTAGCCGTCGTTGCTAAGCACGTCAAAGAAGAATTTCTACAACTTCGTTTTTATGCTGCCAACAATCGCAAGAAATTTCTGCTCTTCTTCATCTTCATTGACATCTGCTGCTGCTGCTTATTATGATGTTGATTATGTCATGCTTGCTCAAAACTACGCCTGAACACATTTTGTCAAACCCTAGAAAATCTCTTCGAATGAGTTGCCTAATTAATTTCATCAAAAAGCACTTCGCAGCAGTTCCACAAAAATAAAAAAAAAAATTACGTGTAAAAACAAAAGTCATTCGAGTGAGTAAGGGAAAGAGATAGGGCGAAAAAAACAAAGAGATATAGATAGACAGATATAGTGTGCGGCAGAGAGGGAGTATGATGGAACTGTTCAATATAGAGCGTTCTGGTGTAGTTTAACGTTTTAGCCCACAATGTTGTTTGTGTTATTGTCCTGAAAGTTAACAAACAATGTCGATATCGTTGTCGTTCTCGCTGGCGTTGTCATTGGCGTTGTCAAACGTGCTCAATTAGAAAATTATTTGCACTGCATAGTTGGTGAAATTCTTTGAGTGAATTCAATTTTAATTGAATCTGTCAATGATTTCTGATGAAGACCGTTTTATAGTAGCTAATTATTTTGTTTTCTGCTTAAATGCATAGATAAGCAGTGTTATATTTTAATTGAAGGCAAAAATAGGGAATATTTAAGTTTTTCTAAAGAATTTCGTTCGGACGAATACATTACAAACGATTGGAACCTCAGTACGCTCTACTCAATCCACAGGAAACTCGATCCCACTATTTGCATCAACTACGGTGTAATAAGACTTCTTAATACCGCATAGTATAAGTTCCTATCGAGTGTCTTATATGAAAGACTGAAGCCCATCGTTAACCCGCCGATTTGTCCTTATCTTTGTGGCTTAAGACCTGGAAAATATACCACCGAGGAGATTTTTACGCCACGACAATTCTTGGAGTAGACCCAAAAAGAGGAAATCGACACCCACCAGCTTTTTGCCGATTAAAAAGCCGCCTTCAACAATCCAATAAGGAATTACTATACTCCATCATGTCTGAATTTGGCATACTTGTGAAATGAATCCGTCTATGCATGACACTGCGCAATAACATCGGCAAGGACCTCTTCTCCCCATTTGTTTCCAAACGAAGTTTCACACATGGTAAGGAATCAACGTGTGACTTTTTCAATCAGAATAGAGAATATCATTTGAGCTTTTGGTCTGAGGCAAAGCGGCACCATATTCTATAAGAGTGTTATGCTGCTAGAGTATGCTGATGATGTTGATATCATTGGCCGTAATACACGCGAAGTCAGTGCAGCATTCTCCAAATTTGAAAAAAGTCAAGTCGCATCGGTCTTGCAGTGTATGCAGATAAGACAAAATATATGATCTGAACATACAACAGTTTCAACGCTTTGGAAACCACGTCACTGTCTACCTTGTTTATCTTGGTTCTAGTATTGGAACTCCTTTCATGATATCAGCATTGAAATCAAATGAAGGAAAAATCTTACCAACAGTTAGTTACAGTTACTTAGATCTCAGTAGGCAATTGAAAAACAGACCCTTGTCTTCATGAACAAGACTCACGCTCTATTAGTCTCTCATTATAACCGTCCTAGTATAGCAGCATAAATCTGTACGCTGATCAGTTCTGATGAAAAGACTTCAAGCCCCTTTGATAGAAAAATCCTTCCTAAGACCTATGGGGATGAACTGTTTGAGCTCTACGTTGATATCAATAAAGTCAGGCACATAAAAATCGAGCTGCAGAGAGCATGTTGAGCGCATGGAAGACGATTGTCTATTGAGAAAAATATACGATTTAGTACCCGGTGTCGGTCAACGCAAAAAAAAAAAATGCCAAATTTCCACTGGAAGGACCAGATGTAGGAAAATCTGACAATGTGAAGAATTATCAAGCTGACAGCCGCAAGCGCAGAACAGTAGTAACTGCACGTTCTTGGATGAGGCCAAAATCGACTTACGTAAGCACCAACCATAGTAAGGAATTTTCTACTCGTTAATATCTTGAGGTTCACTACGGTAGGGCCGACTATTAATTTTTGCAAAAATTGTCAAATTTTTACAAAAAAATATACCGAGATAGAAACTAGAGCCAAAGAGTGATATTGAGGTGAAGGTTTTTATTAGAAGAAATTTGTTTAGAAATTTAAAATTTTCAAATTTGGTAAAATAAACATTTATGTTTAAAAAAATTTCATTTTAAAACTAAGATGGCGTTGGCTACAACGATTGCTGTAAAATACCTCATTTCGCACTGCGGTACTCCGATGGCTACTAGTTTGACCCGAAAAAAAATTTTAAAATTTTAAAACGTATTGAAAATTTGAGAAAAACGACTTTAAAGTTATACGAAACAAATAATACGAAGACGTTAGTGTTCAAAACTTAATTAAATCACTATATATACCCAAAAAATAATTATTGTTAACATTCTTTGGAATGTTCTACTTCTCAAATATACCGGTTTGAGCAGATAAAATAAATGATATAATAAAATATCAGCTGTAGTAACTTGATTTGTAACCGACTTCAAAAAGGAGGAGGTTTTCTTAAGTTCGTCGGGGTCTCTGTTTTTTTAATTTTTTTTTTTATATGTATGTACATCGATAACTCCTAAACCATATGCCTGATTGCCATAAGCTTAGGTGAACAGATAGATATTATAAACACGGAGGTGTCCATCTAAAAAAGTGGGCAGTACTCGATAACGGGGCGTGGCAATACTAGAAAAACACTATATCGAATAATATTGATATTACAAATATGGTCAATAAAATGGGCGTTATTCGACAAATGGGCGTGGCAATATTAGAAAAAGAGAGTATCTCGAATAATATTGACACTAATGTTCTGAAATTTAGTATAGGAGAAGGCATTATTATTTCAAATAACGATCAAGAAAGTGGGTGTTATTCGACTAATGGGCGTGGCAATATTAGAAAAACAATGTATCTCGAATAATATTGATACTATGCTACTGCAATTTAGTACAGGGGTAGGCATTATTATTACAAACTACGGTAAAGAAAGTGGGCGTTATTCGATAAATGGGCGTGGAAATATTAGAAAATGAGTGTATCTCGAATAATATTGATACTATGATACTGCAATTTAGTACAGGGGTAGGCATTATTATTACAAACTACGGTAAAGAAAGTGGGCGTTATTCGATAAATGGGCGTGGCAATATTAGAAAAAGAGGGTATCTCGAATAATATTGATACTAGTGTACTGCAACTGTGTCTACACACAGTTAATGCAAATTACGGTCAAGAAAATGGGTGTTATTTGACAAAAGGGCGTGGCAGTATTAGAATAAGAGTGTAACTCGAATAATATTGATACTATGGTACTGCAATTTGATATAAGGGTAGGCATTATTAGTACAAATTACAGTCAAAAAAGTGGGCGGTATTCGACTAATGGGCGTGGCAATATTAGAAAAACAGTGTATCTCGAATAATATTGGCACTAGGGCACTGAAATTTATTGTAGTACAGGGGTAGGCCGAATTATTAAAATTCTATTTAAATTATTATTACGGTTATTTAAATTATTATGGACGTGGCAATACTACATAAACACTATCTTAGTTAATATTAACGCTGGGGTACTGAAATGAAGTACAGAGCTGTCCATATTCGAAGCGCCCATTTCAAAAAATCGATTGTAGTGCGGCTTGTGTGGTGGCGCGCCGTCTTGTTGAAACCAGTAGTGCCTGATACGCTTTCGACGAACGATTGGCATGAAAAAATTGTTTATCATATCGCGATAACGCTCCTGATTGACAGTAACTCTGTGGCCATTATCATCTTCGAAAAAGAACGGCCCAATGAGCATTTTAGCACAAACACCGCACCAAACAGTGACTTTTGCATCGTGAAGAGGTACCTCTTGAATCTCTTGTGGATTTTCAGTTTCATACAAACGATAAATTGTTTTCTTGGAAGGCGCACTTTTCACTTTATTTATTTTTTTGAAAGCACGTTGAGTTTTCACTATTGACTTGTTTTGTTGAATGTAAATTTCAACAATTTTAGAGCGTTTGCGTGGCGTGTACTGTTCCATTGAAAACATTTGCTTGGAATGACGCTTCAAACGCGGTATGTCATTAGTCGATTTGGCATCACTGCGGAAAGTTACAGTGTTGCCAGATGGGCGCTTCGAATATTGACAACCCTGTACAGGGTAGGCACAATTATAACAAATAACGCTCAAGAACGTGGGCGCTTATTTAACAAAGGGGCTTATTTAACAATATTAGAAAAACACTATATTTCGAATATTGACACTAGGGTTATAAAACTCGCTACAAGATTGGGTATAATGATTTCAAAACACGTGACATTTAATTTAAATTTAAGAGACAGACATATGAAATAACCAACAAACTTTCAGAATTTAATAAAACAAATTTTTTAAGAACAATTGTATGTAGTTTATACACTGTTTTCGAAAATTTATCATATTCTCTAAAAAGGAAGAATTTATTTAAGCATTGGAAAACTTATTATTTGAATTTTTTTTTTAATTTGTTTTACTATTATAAAAATATTAATTTCTTTATGAATACAAAAGCTTTGAAGTTGGCGCTTCTGATTAAAAGTCTGATTATATTTGCGCCGACATTAAAAGCTTTTGTATTCAGAAAAAAATTAATATTTTTATGATAGTAAACAAGTTAGAAAAAAATTCAAATAATAAGTTTTCCTATGTTATAATATGTTTAAATAAATTGTCAAATATGACCAAGAAATCAAAGACCCCTTTTACATTGGTCAAGACTTGAAAGCAACGAAAGTGTGAAACAAAAGGGAACACGAAAAATTGACGGTACAGAAGCATTGGTACCGTAAATTTTTCTCCCTTTCGTCGCTTCCGATTTGCGGCGAATTGCCTACAAACTCAAAGACTTGAAAGCAAGTCTTGCCCAATGTAAAAGGGGTGAAAAGAAAAAGATATTTTAAAATTATTTTTTACTTGTAGTGATTTTGTAGTCGGTTTTTTTTTTTTAAAAAGTTTTTTATATGACTAGAGTACGCCAGTGGTCGAAACTCGACCTTTTCGCCATTACACCCCTGCACGACGCCGGGTATTCCAGCTAGAATTTTTCTCTAAGAACTATTCGGTGCACTCCTTCTCCCTAATTTAATTCATTTAAAAAAAAACCATCACAATTAGTTGAGAAATACCCTGAATGCCATACCACCCCGAGTAACGCCAGGTATTTCAGCTAGCATTTTTTTTTTAAATTGTCTGTGTTTCTCTCTACTTTGATTCTTTTAAGAAAAAAATCATCAAAATCGGTTGAGAAATACAAGAGGAAATGGTACTGAACTGTTTTTTCTTAGCCTATTTATATATAGATAACGAACTCACGCGTGGGTCTCTTTTCAAGCTTATAACTTTCTTAATATTCAAGATATCGTTACAATTTTTTTAACATAATTTTAAGATGTTTTTAAGTCATTTAAAATTTTGATTCTGGGATGCCTCTAAATGTATTTCCGGCCTTAATATAAAATAAAGGCTGATTTTTTTCTATCAGTACTTCGCTAAAAATAACATAAAGTTTCTCTTATAAAGAGGTTCTCCTAAAATTGGCAAAAAAGTGGTAAAAGTTTCACAATTTTTTTTTTGTGACAGTGAAAACGCGCTTCAAAGATCTGTCTGAATATTATGGTTAAGTGTATATTTTAACAAATTTTTGTGTTTTAAAAAAGTTTGTAATGGAATGATCTTCTACTGGTTTGAAACTTGACTCTTAATAGTTGCTTACTGAAAATTGCTTAAAAAATTATGTTGCGTAAACTTTGTACAAGAATTAACTGTTTAGCAACAAATCAATTATGAACATCTTATAATTCACATAACCCAGTTGACGCCAGATTTTGAGGCAGACGTTTGAAAGTTTTATTGAGAATTGCCCCAAGAAAATAATAATAATGTCCTTAATAGAGTCAATTTTGCGACAGAATAAGAAAAAGCTTCTATAAGTCAGTTAAAAATGCAAAAATAATTAAAAGCTGAGCTAATTTCGAAGTTAAATAAATTCTTAAGATGGCAAAGACGACAACTTCTTCAAATGACAATAACAACTTTCTTATGCGGGACTACAAAATTGGTTGCATAGAAGGAACGAGCGTTGTATGAAAGATGACTGTTTGGTGTGGTAGTTTCTGGTGGTACTGCACACAAAGTGCAATATAATTTCAAGATTATCCATTATTCACAATTATGCTAATACAGCCAAAGGATGCTTAAGTAGTTGAGCAGAGTTGCCTACTTAACCCTCTAACAGACAAGGTTGAAATAATGGGTATAAAAAGACACCAGAATATATCGCACACTTAATACAAGACAGTTACAACTCAAAATTTTTAAATATCTATAAGAAGCAAGAAACTATTTTATTTTTGAAGGAACTCCATTCAAAACAATGAGACACAACTTTTTTTTTTTAAATTATAGAGAAAGAAGATGTGTATAAAATTTTGAGAATCAAAGGAATCATCTCCGTTTTAAAACTACGAATAGTTTTACATAAAGAAGTAAAAATTTGTAAACTTTGAGTAGGGACAGTATTGTATTTAGTGTGCGATATGCTTCTGGTAAATGTAAGTGATAGGAACACAAATCCGCTGTCAGATTGAAAACAAAATATCGAAAATCTATTCACAAAATTCCAGATCATACTCACATAACTATTATTTTTATTTTATTTTTTTATTTTTATTTTATTTTTTATAATTTAACGCTATTGCACATTAAGATAAATCTTTTGTAGTACATCAAAGAGGAAATAACAAACAATTTTTTGAAATAATTACCATTAAACTTAAAACTACATTAAATTAAACAAAAATCAAAAGTGAACGCTTATTAAAAATTATATTAGAAATTTCATAGGTACTAATCGGAAAAAAGTAAAAAGCAAAATTAAAAAACAAAAATAATGGGAAAACAGCTTCAAAAAGTAAGTAAAAATGTAAGGATGTGATAAAAATAAGATGCAAAATGAAAGTGAAATCAAATAAAAAAACAAAAAATGGTATAATGAGAGAGAGAGATAGAGTATAAAGGTATAAAAACTAGAGAGATGAAAAGTATTTAAAAATTTCTCGTTTTTGGTAAAAAGATGGGTAAAGAATTCCAAAGTCTGATGGTGCTAATGAAGAAATATCTACTGCTGTTAAGGTAGTTGTGTCTAGCAACAATGAGATTGGTCGACCGAACGGATTGTAAAAACCGTAGTTTTTCATAAAGGTACTCTGGGTACTGAGTGTTAATAAGGCTGTGCAAAAACATAATATTACGCATATTCAGATATTCAACTAAATTACAACCGAGTATATCTTTGCTTCTAGAAGAAATATGATCAAATCGTTGATCAAAACATATCTAGCAGCGTTATTAAATGCCACAAGGAGCTTATGTTGAGACTGAGTATCCAGCTTACTGTATACGACATCTGCAAAAGTTATGTGTGGCACAATTAATTGAATAACAAGCCTTCGCCGAGTCTCCAGGGGGATGAAGTCAGAAGAGGCACACAAGTAACGTAAGGTACCATAGATTTTACTAATGGTATTATTAATATGGTCAGTACAATCAAGTTTTGAGTTAATAATATAACCAAGGTTTTTCGCTTTACTAACAAATTGCAGTTTATCAGTTCCTATAAATAAAAGTGGAGTATCGACAAAGCAAGAATCATTCCTAGCAATTGGCAGGACTTTTGATTTGAGCGGATTAATAAGAAGGAAATTAGTGGCAGCCCATTTATTGAGCAATGCTAAATCATAGTTTAACCTACAGCTTAAATCTTCTAAAAGTCCGGGAGATCGAGAAAGGTAGAGCTGAATATCGTCAGCATAAGCATGAACTGTTGCATATTTGCAAACGGTAAAAATGTCATTTAAAAAGATAGAAAAAAGAAGGGGACCCAAAATTGACCCTTGTGGAACACCCGTAGAAACTGTTTGTAGAGACGAAAAGTTATTTCCAACTCTTACCCGCTGCATTCTGCCCCCTAGGTAGTTAGCTAAAAGTTTTACTGCGCAGTCACTAAACTTAAACAAATGTTTAAGCTTGTAACAAAGCAAATTGTGGTTGACCGAATCAAAAGCTTTGGAGAAGTCAATGAGGCAGAGAAAGGTAGTAAAATTCTTATCAAAATTTATTCTAATGTCATCAATTATTTTCACTGCTGCCGTCGCACAACTATGACCGGCCCTAAACCCAGACTGAAGTGGCGATAAAAGGTTGTTACCATTTAAGTATTCAGAAATTTGATCGGACATTATTCGTTCAAAGACCTTACCAAGTGCAGGGAGTATACTTATAGGTCTGAAATCCTTAGGATCAGAAGCAGAACTAGATTTAGGAATTGGCATGACGGTGGCTATTTTCCATAGATCAGGGAACCGAGAACTAGTTATGCAATGATTAATGATATGAGTAAGAGGCGCTAAAATAAAGTATATAACTAATTTAATAAATTTAATGGGCAATTCATCAATTCCTACTGCATTTGAAGCAATTTTCATAATACATTTTGCAACATAGTCTTCACTAACAGATGAAAACTCAAACCCGGGAAAGGGAAAAGAGTTTGCTCGTAAAGACAACTCATCATTGCTACAAATATGAATAAGATTAGGGTATCCATTTGCCAAAAAATAGTTATTGAGTAAGTTAGGATCCAAGTTACACTGACTTGGCTCTTTGCTGAAAACTCGATATTTCTTTAAATTTTGGCATAATTGTTTGGAGCTCAAGCTAGAATTTAGTTTAGAATTAAAAAATCTAATCTTTTCCTGCCGAACAATAACTGTAGCTGCGTTACGCGCTTTTCTGTAGTTGTCCCAATTTCCATTAGTTCTCTTGTTTTTCCATTTGGCGTAGAGTTTATTTCGTGCCTTTATTGCTGACATAACACGAAAATTAAACCAAGGACAAGAATTATTAGGAATTTGAATTGAGCGTAGTGGAACATGACGATTAAACAACACATTCAAATTACTATTGATTTTTTATGTCTCCAGAATAAAAATATATGTCTCTTTTCAACCATAGCAAACAAATTCATTAATATTGGACACTTGAAAATATATATTTTTCTCTATATGCTGTGCCTGATGCTGTGCAAGCAATAATTTATTAGTCAAAAAACATAAAGTTACTTTTGAATGAGTGTAATTAAAATTAACTAAAATAATTTTAATGTTAAAACGAACACTATGTAGCTTGGTTAATTCTAGTGTCAAAAAATATCAAAATTACATTGAAAAAAAAAAGCGATAACTGCCTCAGGACAGCCTTGCCTGTTAGAGGGTTAAGGAAATTTCTGGCGCATTCACTAAATGCAATGATAACTTATAATCCTGACAAAAAAGGGATAATGATGAAGAAGCAGCAAAAGAAGAAGAGCAAGAAGAGCCATGACATCAACAACAAAAACAACAACAACAACAACAGTAACAAATAAATACAGAACGTAGTTTGTGCCTTTGTGACTATTATGATTATTATGATTATTATTACGATTATTACGATTATTATAACTGAAGTAGAACGAAAGAAAGTAGCAATATTGCGATACTTAAATGGACAATGAAGAAGCTGAAAATTCAAATTTATTTATATAACTTCCAACAGTGTAACGGTCTGGTAGCCCAAGGCAAGCTGATGCTGTGCTGTCTGAGTGGTATCATCCTTGTTGTTACTGCTATTGTTGTTGTTGTTGTTGTGCTAAAGTAACAAGCACCATAAGTTTGCCAAATTCGGAAATGGAGCAAGACAAAAGATGGCGCCTCATAATAATTATTAGCAGATTCAAAATTTAACAGCCATTGGCTAAGATGAGCCGCATGTTGCTGGATGCGTTCAACACCAACGAACACCCCCGCCTGTGAGCACAGGCAGATTCATTTGCGCTGCAAGTGAATTTTTCACAATTATTAGTCACTGTTGTTGTTGATTTTGTTGTTGCTGTACTCTTTGCTGTAAGCCATGCCATCGAAAGTTATTCAATCTTAAAATGTCGCCACACTGGCGAGCGGCAACAGCAACAACAACTGTTGTTCTAAGTTTCTTTATGCTTTAATTTTTCATTTTCATTTTTCAAGTAATCCAATTATAAAAAGCATGCTATTTATGACTGTAATAATCCTTAATAGTGACACATAGTTGAATACGTTCTAGTAACGGAAACCATAGCACCGGAAGTGGATGTTGCTCTGCAGGTTTTTTTTTTGCCAAGTGAATCAGAATGAGTGAAACCACAACGAATAGCGAGGATGGAAATGATTGATTTATTCAGAAATAAATTTTTATTTTCATTGTTCGCATTGGCAACTATAGCTGCTGCTGCCAAGGCAACAATGACATAATTCTTAGACAAAAAAAAAATTTTTTTTTTTTTATAAAAAAAGTAATCGCCTTTCGGTATATTGATAAAATTTTTAGCTGTCAGCACTTAGTGATGAAATTGAATTTTTTTTATCTTCAAAAAATCACTTGGATGGAGTATTTCATGAGTTTCAATAAAATTACGATGCTTACAAAAACATTGACTAATGTTATGCTAACGAAATTCATTGTTATTAAAAACAATAAAATTAAATATTATTAGCTTAACTGTGCAACTTTTTATTTTACGATTTGGAACTTTGAGAAATTTACGACTTGTGGAATATTTGTTAATCAAGTATATTCGTGCGTTTGTCGGAAATATAAACAAAAAACTTTATTAATATAAACTAAGAGAAATTCTCGCATAAGTTTGAAGTTAATTTGGCGACAAAATTATTGTGCTATTCATCAAAATTTTACTAGCATTTGCCACTAGCTCTGCAAAATTATTTCAGCGCAAATTGCTGTTAAAATATCTAGTTTGAAATAAATACTCATCAGCAAATCTCTATTCTTGCAATAAAAATAAAACTTTATTTTTCTTAGCAAATGCAATAATTCGCATGAATAAATGGTTATAAAGCTTTATATTTCTTTTTTTTTATACACAAAGTTGTCAAAATATTTTTGTACATACTTTTAGTTTTTATTTCTTTATTAATATACAGGGTGTCCCGCAATTGAGTGCAACTATTTATGAATCTGAAAAGTTATGTCGAGCTGAGCAAAAAATCTTATAGGAGCGGGGGGGGGGGGGTCTATTTTCACATTCTTAGGAGCTACAGGGTTAATTAGTATGTCACGAATTTGATTCACGTTATTGTTTCTAGCAGAAAAACTAACTTCCATAAAACTTATTTTCATAATTTATTTTAAAGGCAATGAAACCACCTTTCCAACGGTATATCAACAAACCCCACCAACTTAACCGTTACCGAGCTGTGATCGTGTGAAGATGAAATCAATCGGTTGAAACTACCAAATTTCAACTTTGAGTGCAAATTTCTGAGAATTTCGCGTAATAAATGAAATTTTTTTTTTAAATCAATTTTAAAATTTATTCAATTTCCTTTTCAGTGACATAAAAAATATTAACATATCTTAAAAAATGAAAAAGTTGGCTGTAGTAAAAAAATTATACTTTTTTCAAAATAATGATAAATAATGACTTTACAATTAGTTATGCAGTAGATAATTATTGTTTCATAATAATAATCATAATAATAAACAATAAGATAATCATTGTTTTCTAATAAGTATAATTTTTTAAGTACAGCCAACTTTTTTATTTTTCAAGATATGTTTATGTTTTTGGTGTCATTGAAAAGAAAATTTAATAAATTACAAAATTGATCTAAAAACAAAATTTCATTCATTAAGCGTAATTCTGAGAAATTTGCACTCAAAGTTGAAATTTGGTAGTTTCAACCGATTGATTTCATCTTCACACGATCACAGCTCGGTAACGGTTAAATTGGTGGGGTTAGTTGATAGATCGTTGGAAGGGTGATCTCATTGCCTTTAAAATAAACTATTAAAATTAGTTTTATGAAAGTTAGTTTTTCTGCTAGAAAAAATAACGTAAACCAAAGTCGTGAAATATTAATTAACCCTGTAGATCCTAAGAATGTGAAAATAGACCCCCCCCCCCCCTCCCACACAATTTTTTGCCCAGCTCGACATAGCCTTTCAGCTCCGTAAATAGTTGCACTCAATTGCGGGACACCCAGTATAATAGTAGAAGAAAAAACGCTTTAGCACATTTTGATTTTGCAAGTATTATTTTTGCATTAGAAACTCTTCTAAATTTGCCAAAATCTCTTCTAACGAGAGCCACACACAAAACCGTTTAACTTGCAATGCCACTTTGACAACTTCTCTATACATCGTAATAATTAAATTTGCATATCCAATGTTTCATTATAATTCTTATTGGAATATCTTGTAGTTCAACATTCAACATCTTACAAATATATTTCTGAACGCAGTCAGAATCGATAAATTCTGTTGATATTCACTGGATGGAGAAAAAGTAATCATCTGTCGCAAAAATGTTAGTAGAGTGCACATATTCTGTGTTGAAATAATTTATTATTCGAATGCAATTTGAGTATTCAGTGACTTTTTGTATAGAAGATATTTCTTTTGGGAAAAGCGTTTTATTTCTAAACATAGTCTGCTTTTAGACAGGTAATTTTACTTAGTCCAGCGTTTTCGCAATTTTATTATTCCTTCCAAATAATAGGTCAATTTAGGTTGAAGTGGCTGTTTCCTATCTGACACATTTTGGCCAATAAGACCCGTTGTGATACCAGGGGCTAATATTTTCACTCTCTCTCTCTATTTGAACTAGTTTGAGCTCTTAGTGAAGCAGAAGATATTCGGTAGCGTTGCCCAAATATTCTTGGAGTTCGTCTAGGTCCCTGTAGAAGCAGTTACCTAAATGTAGGAAGCGATTTCTAGCTAGCGCTAGGCAAGTACAGAGTGGGTGTGGAATGGATTGTTTCTCCTGTTCGTCTCTGCAACTTCTACAGAAGTCAATGTCCAGTTAAGACACCTATACAGTTAAGACGCGTCCCTGCATCAAAATCACACATCTATCAAAATCAGTTCTTTTGAGCGTTTTACGGTTAGTGTTGACCAGATCTGACGTGCTATATAGCATGTGCTTCCCCTTGACCAACTATTTTGGGGTATTTTTAGAAAGAACTGAGTAGTGAGTAGTTTGCATATGGGGAGAGGTATACCAGCACTTTCATTATCCGTCGATTGTTGTTTGGTGGTACTGATGCGAGCGAGGGATTTGCTGTTTCCCGGAAAGTCCTTATGTCCGGCTAATTAGCATAGGGGAATTTTAAGCTGCTCTGCTATCTCATTTAGAGATCTCCTTTACCAATAATATGTTTTAAGGTCCTGTGGAACATAACTGTGGACTACTGGTTAGACTGGATGAATTGGCCATACACACGATAGGGTATGCAGTTGACATTGCGTTGGTGGTCTGTGGTAAGGTCATTGCCACCATTTCTGACATTATGAAGGGAGCACTCCGAATGGTGGAGGAGTGGTGTCGAGAAGAAGGCCTTACAGTAAATGCAGGAGAATCAGACAATATTCTCTTTACTAGAAAGAGGGCAGGTTTTAGGAGAGAACTACTCAGATTTTTTGGAGCTGAAATCAACATGTCTACGAAAGTTAAATATTTAGGGGTAACTCCTTATAGCAAACTGAACTGAAACAAGCATGTAGAAGATAGGATTCAAAGAGCCAAGAGGGTCCTGTTTCAGTGTAGACGCGTTTGTGGTCTCAAATGGGGGCTAAGCCCAGAGTCCATGAAATGGGTCTACACTATGATGGCTAGACTTGTCATCACGTGATTTGTTTCGGTGATTTGGTAGACAAAAGTCAGCCACAAAACCATTAAAAAGAGACAGGACAGAGTCCAACGGCTGGCGTGTGTTGGAATAATAGGTCCAATACGCACCACTACAACAAGCGCAATGGAGGTTCTTTTAGGTATGCTGCCTTTGGATTTAGTAATAAAGAAAATAGCGGCGCTAACAGCCCTCAGGCTGTTGTGAAATGCTACGTGGCATGGATCAATGGCCCTTCATGGTCATATGCCATATGGATATATGGTCATATATCCTTGATATTGTACATACAGACGGGTCAGGGAGACGGGTATGCCTATGGACGGAAAGCAGAGAGCAAGAATAAAAGAAAAATGTTATAAAACTCTTATAACAGATGGAGTCGTCTGTGAAAAAATCGCTGGTAACGATATCAGTATATTCACAGACGGCTCTCTGATGAATGGCAGAGCCGGGGCAGGCGTTTACTATGAAGAGTTGAGCCTATCCTGTGTAGTTGAGGTTTGGGAAGTTTATGTCTGTATACCGGGCGGAAATGGTTGGTGTGGTGCATTCACTGACCACCTGATAGATGACCGGTCCAATGGCAAGAAAATTGTCATTGCCCTTGACAATCAGTCGGTGATTAGATGCATGCCATGTACAGACATCACTGCCAGGTTGGCCATAGAATATCTTACCAAACTCAATAGGTGCGCTGAGACAAATGAGCTCACACTTATGTGGGTGAGAGGACATTCTGGCATATAACAATTATGAATCTGCTGATTCTTTAGCGATGGAAGGATCAGCAGAAAAATTTTGTGGACCAGAACCACGTATAGCCATAGGCGAAATATGGTGACAGGCCTTATTAAGCAATGGACGGACTTGGAACTCCGTGCACGGTTGGAAGAAGCTGTTAATTGCAGGCAATCGAAGGCGGTCGTGAAGTGGTCTCGTAGTGAGGCAGCAAAAGTTATCTGATACAATCGAAGGACCTTAAGCTGGCTTACTGCACTGGTCACAGGACACGATCCCTACATGTACCATCTCAGGAAGATGACTCTGATCGAGGACAATGCGTGTAGGTTATGCCTAGAGGAGCCAGAAACAGCAGAACACATTTTGTGCTATATTTATTGGCGAATCCGAGATTGGTCAACTGACCTACAAGGATATACTTGAGGTGAGAAAGGATCGCACTGTGAAAAGGGACCCACTGTGGTCCGCTTCGGCCAATCCCTGATTTATTTAATATTTATTATATAAGGCGTATTATAAAACAGGCGTTTGTTTCACTGATGACCTTTTCTCATTCTACCAAAAGCTCATACAGGTCTGGAATTAGGAAATAGTCGCGGGGAGCTAAATCTGGAAAATACGGTGGATGGGTAGCAGTTCGCAGCCCAATTTATGCCATGGCAACTGCAAACGTGACCGCCGGTGGGCAATATGGTGGTCGTTCCACGACAAGGGCGTTCAGAAAGTGCATTAACACCTGCAAACATTGCAAAAATCATAGTAGGATTGACTGAGAGAGCGATTTATAGAAGCCGCAGATATTTCATTAAGCAGTGTGAGTGATATTTTAAGTGAAGTTTTGGGTTTCATAAAGGTGTATACACAATGGGTGCCGCATGGAACAAAAACCTACTCGAATGAGACTTTCTCAGCAACATTTGAAGCGTTTTAAAAAAAATATTAAAAGGATTTTATGCGTCAACTCATCACTATGGATGAGAGCTGGATGATCCTGAATCAAAACAAGAAGTTAAAGATTGGTGTGAACCGGTGAGAAAAAAAATCTGAAAAAATGGTTACGGCATCAGTTTTTTAAGAACGCAAATAAGAGATTTTGTTGGTGAATTATCTCAAAACTGGAAAAACAATTTATTCGAAATATTATTGCAATCTTTTAGATCAGCTCGACGTAAAAGTTCGTGAAAATATACGCGGTTTGCAGAAGAAAAAAGTCATTATTCATCAGGACAACGCACCTGCACACAAAAGTAAAAAAAACCATTGCAAAAATCAGTGAATTAAAGTACGAATTGCTGGAACATTCATTATATTCGCCAGATCTAGCTTCCTGTGACTTGTGGCTGTTCTCACATCTCAAAAAATTCATGGTTGGAAAACGGTTTTCATCAAACAAAGAGGTGATAGCCTCGAAAGAAGGGTATTTTGGAGACCTTCCGAAAGGCCAAACGAGTGCGTTGAGCTTCTGTGAAAATATACTGAATAATTAAAAGCACTTCAAGCCATAAAATTATGTTCTTTATTTCTACACCAAACAAAAAATCGTCATGTTTTAAAATTGATCACAATGTTATCATTTTCAAATTGTATTTTTTCATATAAAATTTATGAACTTTTTTAAATATTTACATATAAATCGATAACATTATGTTACTTTTTGACGATATTTGTTGTAAGCTTTTTTTTTACCACCAATTCTGTGGCACCTGTGCATAGTGTGCTAAGTGCGAAAATTGCGTTTTTAGGAAAACTGGATTAAAACTCTCTATTCACAAGTAACAGTTAAAGATTGGAGTATCAGCCCATGATTCATAAAAGAATATCCTTCATTGCAATGGACAAAACAGTTAACTCGTTAGATACAAAGGAAAGATAAAAAAATTACGGTTCTAGTAATGCAGATAGCGCAAAATTCACAAAATTCGACTTAGCCCACTATGCACAGGTGCCACAGAATTGTTTTTAAATTGAAAACATAGTGGCGGCCGTGGCTTAGTGGGTAGAGTGCGTGGTTGTATTTTTAATATAAAATCTCAAAATTTGAGCTATTGATTGTTAAAATTGACAAATCGACAAAAAATGGAGATGAAAAAAACAGTTGCCTTGAAATCCTTTCGGTCGTAGGAACCAAACCTAAAGTTCGATTTCAGTGATTGATACCACTTATAGTTTGAGTTTGAAATGCATTAATTAAAAAAAAGGCAGTATGGGGCGGAGGGGGGAGGAGGGGAGAGGAGAAGAATGCGAACAAATAAATACTTAAAGCTACGAAACAACAGGGTTTTTTTTTCATTTTCAAATTAATTATAGTATAGAACTATTCATATTTCTTTCGTTTCATTAAATTCTAACAAGAGTACTATAGTAACCATAAGTCTGGTTTGATCGGAATTTCTTTAGGAATCATGTAAAAACCGCATCGATTGTTGTTTTATATTTATTAGTACTGAGTTTTTGATCATTGGACATAGTGAAATCTAATGCTTCATTCAACAATTCCATTAAGAGTATATTTTTATCATCTGCAAAGTTAATATTGAAGTCTTCACTTAGTACACTGTAGGTATTTGTACATTGTCAAATTTTTCGGTAAATCTTTTTTTCGAGTATTTTAGAACCTTCTTTTGAACAAATAATTAAATTTTCGAATAAAATCTCTCCCCAGAATTGACCAGAGTGGTGTTATATATGAGTTAGTCCAATCTACGGCTCAACTTCATTGAAAAATATCGGAAAGATAATGTCAATATACCACAGTTCAATCAGAATGGCATTAGGAGCTCTCCGTTCCACTCCTATAATAAATATCCTGACTGAAGCTGGACTGTCATCAATAAAAGACCGACAAAGGTTCATGACAGGACGAATGATCCCAAAAATCATATTTTCAGAAGGATCCGAAGTCGCGATCTTATCCAAAAAAAGAATAAAACGTAAACGCCCTGCAAAGAATGATTCAGTAATACAGAGAATAATTGGTGCAGGAGAAGTAAGTCAAATAAATGCAATTTCGATAACAAAACTACGTCTGAGCTCACCACCTTGGTTATTAAAATCAAACTCAATTATACTGAAACTTAGTAATCACGCAAAGGGCGATACAAATCCAATTCTATTTTTGAAACTTTTTCAAGACATACGGAATAATCCGATTGACTGGAAAGCTCTCTACACAGATGGCTCCAAAAACGGACACACTACCGCATACAGTGTAGTAGACGAAAAAGTAAGTAAAAGTAGTAATGAGAATGGTATTATTACCTAGTTATACAACAATCTATACTGCTGAAGCTGAAGCCATCCTTTACGCAACACAATATGCAAAGGCAACCAAAAAGAAATACGTTATATTCACAGATTCACGTTCAATTATCAAAGTAGTTAAAAATACAAACAACAATGATAACACGATCTCGACAATAAGAGACACACTATCAAACAACAACACTAAATTCAAACTATGTTGGATTCCCAGCCACATTGGAATAAGTGGAAATACTTTCGCAAATAACACAGCAAAATTAGCAATAAGATCCCCACTCTTAATACAAAACACATATAACAAGAATGACATCCTTAACGCAGTAAATAATTTTTACTTTGGGATCCTTCGACAGAACACTCCCACCATTACAAATCCCTAAACCGAAATGCAATATCCCCAACTTATTCCATGGATACAACTAGAAGGCAAACAGTTAATTTTACGCGATTTCGATTGGGTCACACACTTTTCACCCACCCCCATCTCTTCACCAAAAGTCCCATTCCAATATGCCGTTTCTGCAGCATCGAAAACCTTACTATCCAGCATATTTTCAACTCTAACGCAGTAGCCGCAATCACAAGTAATAATAATATACAACATAATTCAATTGAACTTCTGAAAAATGTATCCAAAAATAATATTTTAAAATTTAACGAATTTGTTAAAAAACTAGGCCTACTTTTAGAAATATAATCACATTTATAATTATAACTAGAAGCGGAAGGCCTCAGTTGCTAATGCTTAGTCTTAAGTTTTAATTGTAATTTATTACCTTAAAAACTAAATAAAAAAAAACATTGGATTTTTTAAAACACCTAACCTCTATTTTCTATCCTTCTGAAGATCCTCATATAAGAAACACAAGAACTGTCGATTAGAATTCATGTCGATTATATTTCACCTTTCATTCGCCTACTAATGGAATAAAATCAACTAAGACTTTAGAATATGCCATTACCTCTGACACCATGCATCCACTAACTACACCCATTACTGCTAATTGCGAAAAGATTGAACGGCTTAAAATTTATTGAGAAGTCAGGATGCAGAAGCTTTAGATAATAATTTAAAGTGAAAGATAAGCCATATTCAGGTAGGTTCTACATTTCCCTTCCTAGTGAAAGTGAAATCACTTCTTACGAGTACATTTTAATTTAATTTTCTTCAATTAATGTTTCGATTCATGTTCGAAAAAAATTTAAATTAAAACGTTAAAACTGATATGTAGAACAAAATATCAAATTCATATTGATGTGATTTCGCGTTCACTCTACTAACACTACTCACACAAAACTACTGGTAACACACTTACGAGAGCTCTCAAATCTTCTGCAGATACTGAAAAAGCTAATTATATCAACATCAATATCAAAAGTTTTTCGTCAATATTTGATAGCTTTACAAAGTGCAACCACTCGCGTTGCTCAAATGGCTGCATTTTTAAAATAATACGATCATTTTGAAATGCTTTGAATTTCTCGTTATTTATAAAAAAACTCAAACAGGTTTAAATATTTACTACGAACTTTTTTGTATGGAGCAAATGCAATTGACGCCCTCTTTGAATGCATGAATCTACAACTAATATATCAAAAATGCATTGAAAATTGCATAGAAGCCTGAAGTTTTCTGCATGATATTCGAACCACAGCTTGTCATGATGCTTCATCATCATACTCAATTTCAATAGTGCCTTCATCAACACAATCATCATAGTCAGCAGCATCATTATTATCAACATCATCATGCTATTCGTTGCAATTCAGTTGATGAAGTGAAGCTATATGAGTTCCTATAAATACAGGAACTTCATATATTAACATCTCGATACCAAAGCATGCATAGATGTATACATACAAATAAATATCTAGGTATTAAAATGCTTTATATATGCATGCATTTTTGGGTGTGTGTTTGTGTGTGTGTGTTTGTGTGTGTATTGTGAGAAAACAGATTTTCAGCTTCTATCCACGCTAACTTACTTCCACTACTAGCTGACCGATAAACGTTATCATGTTAAAAGTAGAGCTTTTGAGTTAGAACAAGCTTTGAGTTTGACGATGTTGTTATTAGTGTTGGCAACACCTCCTTTTGCTATTAGTTATTGTAAATAGAGTGCTCAACAGACCAGCTCCCAGCTGGTGGAGATTAATGCCCAAACAACTTTGGAGTATCATAAATATTTTCCAATCAACAGTTTTTGGAGGAATGGGAAGAAGAACGATGATGCCAACATTCAAGTTGGTTGAACATGTTGATAAACGATGTGAAAAGTAGGGTATGGAAAAATTCAAAACAATTACAACAACAGCAACAACAACAGCAACATGAACTGTTTAGCATGAAAAATGAAACTCAGCGATATCATTAAAGCAACAAATAAAAAAAAAATATATAAAAAAAAAATCTAAAGAATCATAAAACAAGTAAACACAACTTTATTGAAAGTTATGTCGACATTTTTAACATGCATGTATTAGTTGATAGGTTGAAGACTTCCATGTGTATGCGTGCGAGTAACTTGAGCCAATTGTATAAGTTTGTTTGACAGCTGTGCTCTCACGTACACAAAGTCTATTCATCGGCTATAAAATAATTTTGACAGCCTGCCGTTATAGCTACAGTCTCTAAGATTGCATTCAGGATAAGAAAAGGATTTAAAAACTCATAAATAAGTGAGAAAATTTCAGTGCTAAAGCGATGATGTTGCTGTTGCTGCAGCAGCGTACGTGTAAAAGTTAGAATATTATAAACAGGAACATGAAACTTTCATAGCATTGACGTTTAAGAGTATTGAACAGAAAATAATGCATGTCCTTTAAATAGCTATAAAGGCATGATTGAAAAAGTTTTTTACGAAACAGCTATCATCATCACTATTTTTATAGAAAAAGTTTTTACAATAAAAATATATCAGTTAAGTCAGTTCAGTGAGTTAAAAGCATTATTTTTAATGATGTTTTATTTTACATAGTGCAACATTTTTTAATAAAAAATGCAAAATTCTGTATGTTTGGTTAAGCTCAAAAAAAAAAAAAAAACAGAAAACAGAAAACATATGCATTTAAGTTGAACTTAAAATAACACAGAAATCCACTTCTAAGCCGGCAACACATGCAGCTGTATTTTCATGAGCAGTGGTGAAAAAGTTCAACAACAATGAAAAACTATGCTAAAATATATGAGTATTTTGTGTTGAAAATATTTCTGAGATATGAATTTTATTAACAATAGCTTGGAGCAGCATCATTCATCACGAATGTAGAACCAACAATCATTTGATATTTTTCTTTTTTTTAAGTTACATATGTTTTTCACACGTTTGCCGTATAGACGGAAATTAAGAGGAAATAGTTCATGTTTTTGTTGTATCTAGCTGTGTCTGATATGTAAATTTTAAAATTTTGTGCAAAATAAAAATGTTTGTGGATGATAGCTACGCTATAAAAAAGGCGATGGACAAAACTGAAAAGAGTTGCTCATGAGAAAAGAGAAAAAAGCAATAGGTAAATCACCTAAGTAGGTTTGGGTAAAGAGAATTGTATGGGAATTATAAGCTTATGCTTATTCACCCAAGCATTTTATTGTTTAATACATTGCTTTGAAAGCACATACTTCGATACCTTGCAAAAAAAAAAAATATTTCATTCATCAAAAGCCCAAAATTCAAAAATACAAAATTAAAAACCAACTAGCATGGATGGCTTGAGCAAAGTTTTGAGATATTTTCTGCAAAAAAAAAAAAAAAAAAACACAGCTGCGTCATTAGACACACGAGAGAAGCAAAGATTTGATAATTTAATGGTTTTGTTTTGTAATAAGACCACTTATAAATTCAAAAATAACATAAAGTAAATTAAAAAAACACACGCTAATATTCACACCAGTAAATTTTATTACATTTCATCAACAAAAAGAAAAGAAAAAAAGAAAAAAAAATGTCTTTGCCCGCCGTGCGGAATCGAACCTGGAACTTTTGGTGACAGCCCATCGCTCTACCCACTGATGCAAGCAGTCTTGCTACTACTTGCTGACATAACTGCAGCTTTGTTAACAGATGCAGTAAGTCGCAGTAGTCTGTTGATAGCCATATAACAAAAATCTTTTAATAGATTATTGTGTTATGCTGCAGCATAGCTTCAGTTGAAATTCATATTGAATAAACCACTCCGCGTAACGAAGGAGCTTGGCTCAATGCGTAGTGTAGTGACTTCATACACAGTGGTATCGGTTGGTGTGGGTTCGAATCTGAACGGCATGCGAAGGTAAGATTTTTGTATTTCATATTTAATTTAATTGAATTTAATGTTCTTGTTATAATAGACGCCAAACGGCAAGAAAAGCCGAGAAGTCTTTCTAAGAAAAAAAACGGTGTTGATAAAAGCAAAATTTGTGTTGTTGCCGATTTCAGTCAAGCAAATCACAGAACGAGAGGCGGCATCTTCAAAAAAAAAAGGGAAAATAATAAAAACCAAAACCCGAAAAAAAGTTATGTTTTTGAAATTAATTTTTTTTTTAAAAGTAGTGTATAAGAAATTACCAAATACTTGACTAATTTATCTCCCAAATAAAAAATGGCAAGCCAACATGTAAAACTTAGACGTTTTGATAATTACTTGGGTGGCTATTTTTTGGCAAGTACTTTAATTAAACTTTAAAAAAAATAAATTTTGTGAAATATTTATGTTGAAAACTAACAAAGATATTTACATAGAAAGTCATATTTTTAAATTTCCGATGGTTTTTTCTCATTCCTTCGGGCGAACAAGTTAAAAGCACAAAGTTGTATAGAAGCCCTGTTAAATATAAACTTTTCCGATCAAATATTTACACATTTAGAAATTTGGAGAAAAAACAAAAATTTTGTTGCCCATATTGTGGCCCTCATCTATAAAAAAAAGTTTTTTTAAGCAAATAAAAGCATACTTTAATAAAGAAAATTTTAATATAAAAAGTTAAAAATTTAAAAAAACAAATAAAAGGAAACTTTTAGGATTCTCTTAAATCAAATATAAATGAAAATGAAACAATTTGGAAAATGCCCTCCTTCTGATATCGACTAAATACTGTTAAAAATTACAACAACAAAATTACAATGAAATTTATTTCTCCAAAATGGATGCCATCAAGTGTGACTTTAAAATACCTTTCGTTTGATAACAAATTTGTATACATTTTTATGGAAAATAGTGAAATTGTGGCAAAAAAACGAAATTTTCGCTGATTTTAAAACGTCATTTTGAAACCGTAAACTACCGATTGAGCACGTATAAAAAATACGCCCACCTTAGAATTTTGTCCTCTATCACATATCCAAAAATTATTCAAATCGGTGAGTGACACCTGGGGACCTTTTCTTGTTAGTACACTGTAGGTACTCGTTAAAATCTTTTTGACGAGTATTTTAGATGCTACTTTTGAACAAATCATTAAAATTATCGAATAAAAAAATCGCTCCAGAATTGGCCCTGAAAGTGGTGAAATATATGAGCTGGCCCTATTATTTTTACCCATCAACATTTATTATGAAAACACCTAACCTCCATATTCCATCCTTCTGAAGGTCCTCTTATACAAGAAACACAAGAACTGTCAATTATAGTTCATATATCTTAAGAATTTACCCTAGAGGGTTAAAATATGTAAACTAGTCTTATTAATTTATGTCCTTCAATATTCAATATTAATTTTGAGTACACCTATCGCCTGTCTGCCACCCTTATGGGGCTGCCCATAGAGGAAATACAGAGATAGCCGATTAAAGTTCATATCTCTACCGAATTGATCCGTAGAGAGGTTAAATTTATAAACTGGTCCTAATATTTTTTGGCCTTTAACATTTCTTCTGAGCTCACCTACCCCATATATGCCAACCTTCTGGGGGTTCAAGTACAAAAAATACAAAAACAGTCGATTATGGTTTATATCTCACCTAGTCCTAATATTTTTATTCCTTCAACATTTGTTCTCAATATATCTACCTCCTATCTGCCACCTTTTTGAGGGTCCCGATAAGAGAAACACAAAAACTGTTGATTATAGTTCAAATCCCTCTCGAACTTATCGCTAAAGGGTAGGAAGGAACCCCCTACAAAAGGAAAAAAAAACTCTGGATGATAGTTCAAATCTCTCCTGAATCGACCCTTAGAGTAGTGAAATATATAAACTGGTCCTTTTATTTTTTACCCTTTAACATTTTTTCTAAATACGTCTAACTCCTTATTGCCACACTTTTGTGGGTGACTACAAAAAAACTGTAGATTATAAGTGATATCTCGCCTGAATCAACCCCTAGAGGTGTAAAATATAAGAACTGGTCCTATTATTTTTTATCTTCAACATTTTTTCGGAACACATCTGACCCTTACCTGCCATCCTTCTGGGGATCCTGATAAAAAAAAAAACAAAATGTGTTGATTATAGTTAATATCTCTCACAATTTGATCTCTAGAGGTGTAAAATATACGAACTGGTCCTATTATTTCCTTCAACATTTCTTCGGCCCATACTGACCCCATTCTGCCACCCTTCTGAGGATCTGTATCAGAGAACTGCACAAGCCTACTTGAAATCGATTTCAAGTACTTGCTTAAAATACAAGTTCAAGCTAGCTTGAGCTTGATAGTTTTCAATCAAGTCTGACTTGTGATTGAAAATAAATAAGCATTCTTGAGATAGAAAAATCCTCGAAAAATCTTCGAAAAAGTAGAAAAAGTGCCATATCTCGAAGGGGAAGCAAGATAGGTAAAAAATAACCATTTTTTGGGGAATTATAAGGGGGGTAGCATTTCTGAGACGCACAAATAGAGGGGTCTATCATCCCCCATTTGCTAGATTTTTAGGGGGGACACGTCGAAACACGTGTTTAACTGTCCACTGCAAGTCAAATTGTAAGTCAAACACGTGTTTCGGGACCCCCTTAAACTTATAGCAAATGGGGGCCTATTTTTACCTATTGTTCGCTCCAGCACCAAATTCGTCAAAATAAAAAAAATTTTAGGTGGCAACACTATTAACCATCTTAAAATTTCAAATTCGGACATCAGATTCGAAGTCAGCGACCCCTTAACTCTGCTAAATGATATTTAAAACTCTTAAAAATACATTTTGGCAGGTGGCAACACTGTTATAAAAAAATTACACAATTTTGAAATTCTGGCAACGGATTCGGACTCAGCGACCCATTTTTACCTAGTGTTTGCTCTAGTACCGAATTCGTGACAATAAAAAAATTTTAGGTGGCAACACTAATAAACATCTTGAATTTTAAAATTTTGACATCAAATTCGAAGTCAGCAACCCCTTAACACTGTTAAATGGTGTTTAAAACTCTTAAAAATGCATTTTACTAGGTGGCCACACTATGGAGAAAATTTAGGTGGCAAGCCTATCCTCCATCTTAAATTTTAAAACTGTGATATTAGATTCGAAATCAAATCCGTTGTCAGAAATTCAAAATAACAAGAATTCGCAAACATAAAAAAAAAATCAAGGTGGCAACTCTATTCGCCATCTTGAATTTTAAATTTTTACATCAATTTCAAAATCAGCTACCCCCTAAAACTGCCAACCACGGAGTCCACAGAACCCTTAAAAGTCTTAATACGCTTAAGATTTTCCTAAACAAGCTAATTGAATTTTTTCGGATACTTGCTTTAAATTCAATTAATTGGATACTTGCGAGCTTACAAGCTTTTGCCGAACGTTTCAAGCTTTTCAACTTTCTTACCCGACATAGTAAGCCTCAACAAGCAAGCCAACGAAAAAGCTTGGATATGACTTGTAATTGTTTGCTATTTTTATAAGCAGGCCAAAGTTTCAAGTTTCAAGTTTGGATACATACTTGAATTCAAGTACTTGAAAAAGCTTGAATTTCAAGTAGGCTTGTGCAGTTCTCTGATCTGTATACAAAAAACATAAAAACTTTGTTAGGTTTTCTGCTAGCGTGTTAGCTGAATTAGAAATACAGTCATTATCAGTACAAGCAACCTAACAGTGCTTACGTTAACAGTGATGTCATTGACAGTGGTGTCGTTATAACATTGCTGACGTGACCACAGCTAACGTTAACAGTGCTGACACAAATGTATAACTTTTGCCACTACTTAAAAGTGCACAATGTGCCTAAAGATGTTTTCACTTCAAAAATTACAGGAAATAATTCGATTTTTTAAGGCTCAGTTTCAATTCTTTTAAAAAAATTTCTTTTGATTTTTTTTTTATATTTTTTATTTTATTGTTTTGAAAAACATCTTAAGTATGTTTAAACAAATTTCAGAATGAATTTCGAAGCCGTTTAAGGGATATTGCATTCTAATTCCAAAAGTATTCGCCTTATAAACTGGAATGTTGACAAAATCAAGTAAAAAAGATTTTTTTTGCTCTTTATTTAATTTATAAGGACCGATTTCGTTCAGGAAAAATGGGGGTTTTTTTATTTATGCTGTATTCTTTATTTTTTTTAATTTTAAACTTTTTGTCGGTTCACTTACAAAACATAACTGTTCTAAAAATAACCTTTTTTTAATTTTTTGGTTTTTCGCTCCCTGGAGAGGAGATATCATGCTAGCCGCAAGGAACTTTCGTTCGCGACCTCAACTTTTACTCGCTGTATAACAATAACTATTGATGCAAAAAAAAAAAAAATTACATTGTTAATTTAAGTCTTAATTAAAAATGAAAATAAAAGTGATTTTAATATTTAATAAAATAAAAAAAATACAGTCATTCAAAAAAGCCTCCTTTTTTACTCAAAAAATTGAAACTGGCCCTTAAAACAGCTATTTTAGAAAATAAAATGTGGGAAAAGAGAACATAATACAAGCAAATGCGTATTCAAATGAGTTTTCCGAGAAAAAAATAAGCGTTCCAGTTTAAAGATATTTTTAAGTTTTCAAATAGCTTTTAGCATTAATTCTGAATTGTATGATGCACACCTGTATTTAAGCTCACTTTGTATATAATTTTAATGTTATTTTTAACTTTTTGAAATCATTGAATATATCTATGTATGTTATTTTAAAGGTAAAAGAGTGTGAGCTATTTTATTGAATTTTCATTAGTTGAATGTAAATGTAACGCTTTCAACTCATAAATTCAAAACTATTAAAATTTTAGCTTTGGTTTAGATTTAAATATAATTGAGCCGAATATCTTGCAGTTTTATTTTTAAAGTTTGAACTTGCATAGTTGATAAACTGACAATTAATATTAAAAAAAAAAAATCTTAATCAGGATATGCTACTTTCACACTTACAAAAAAACAAAAAATGCTATGTATGGAAACATATCATGAAAAATTTGAAGTCCGTTCAAAAAAACTCTGCGCAAAACAAGGGCAAACAAGATTTTCTTGATTTATGACTATGAACATGTTCGTATGTGTTTGTGTGTGTGTCTGTGGCGAATTTAGGTGTTTGTGTTTGCTGCTGCTCCATAAATATTGACTTTAACTTCGCCAAGTTTACAGCATGTTTGTTTATTATTTTTGCCAATTTTAGCACCCTGCGCTTTTCTGATGTTGTTGTTTTTGTTGTTGTAATTTTCGTGCTGCATTTGACATAAAATCACGATGTGAAACATTGTCATTTTTTAAGCTTTGCCTACTGAAAGTCGAGTAAGCAAAAATATTTGAAAAAAATATTGCTAGCAATGTGCAAAAAAAAAAAACATAAAAATATATAAAGCTTTCCGCACTAAAATTAAAAGAAAAACAAAAAAATATGATTAAAACAACAACTCAAAATCTCAAAATGGAAAAATGCCAAAAAAATCAGATTTTGTCCTGCCTCGCTAACACACACACTAACAAGCGCAACAATCAGCGGCTAAAAATATTAGGTTCAAATCAAAGCAACGAAAAAAAAAATCATTTTTTGCTGCTGCTGGTTGACGCTTTTTAACGAACAGCCTGAAGACGGATTTACTAAAAACAATAACGACAACAAAAACAATAACAACAACAACACTAAACTGTATGGTCTGCTACACTTTTCATATGTTGGCGTTTAGACAAAAAAAAAAAGATTGCAAAAAATAGAAACAACAAAAAGAAAAAAACAAACACAACCTCAGCATAAAAATGTCAGCATAAGTTGCAGCACTGTAAAAAGTTCGCAGTTTAGTAGTAGAATTTGTGCCCTACAACACCAACAACAACAAGCAACACAACAAATATTGTTATTGCTGCCTAGTTGCTGCTGCTGCTGGGTCTGGTTAAGGGGCAACAAAAATATGTTGTTAATATTGCGCATCATTTGATTTTGGCCAAAAGGAATTTGCTAATATGTGCATGAAATTGCAAAAGTGGGCGTTTTTTAAGGTTGTAACTGAGCAATGATGCCTGCAATAGCGGTGATTTATTTGTTTAGTCTTTTTCACAAATAGCAAAGGTTGACATTTTTTCTGCCAATGCTACTCTTTAGGATTACTTTAAGAAATAGCTTAATGTATGTATGTTGAATTATTTAAAGCTTAATTTTGGCCATACTTTTTGTTTGCTATGCTTCACAAAATACTTTTTATGTGCAATATTTTCTTTTTTTTAGCAATAATTTTTATTTGCTTTCATTTCTGGCACATGAACATGTGCCTCATTTTAAGCTGATTATAGTTGAATTCCACACATTTCAGTTTCATTCAAATGCTAGAGCAGTTTTCTACACCAACAACATTAATGAATAGAATATAAAATTTTATGTTGATACTTATAAGTTTTTGATGACTTTATTTATAAAATTGCTTGTGTACATATATTTTGGTTTAATAATTTTGCTGACGTAAAAATATATCAACAACAAATTATTTAATGTGGCTTTGAGAGCTGTGCAAAATTATCGCTAACATAAATTTTTAAGAGTTAAACAGTTGTGTATTCAAATCTGTATCGCTACTAGGGAAGGCAATCCCGGAATCCCTGACTTTTATAGGTGCCAAATTTGCCGACATATGCCGATGCGAATCTCGGGTACTAGTATCGCCTGTGGCCGAAAATCGGGGTTTCTTTTGTTTGCTACGCGCCTCAACAGAAGTATTGAAAAAAAATATGTGTGTGTCCGCCTCACATGGTAGAAGTGGAACTTTTACCAAAAAATTAAATTTCTGATTAAAACACTCACTCTGATATCCAACACGTTTCAGAACCCAAAATTTACAAGGGAATTACGTACGTACCTGGCTTTACGGAAAAATTTAAAAAATCAGACATTTACAACAACAATAACTACGTACTAGCACCAAAATCGACCAACACTTTAAAAAGCCTCCACAGCAAAACAAAAAGCGCAACTGACGACATGGACAAATGCAATTTAATTTACAAAATACAATGTAACGGTGACGAGTCCAACATATGCAAGAAAGTATATGTTGGCACGACAAAATCTAAATTAAAAACAAGACTATCAGCACACAAATCGGACCTAAAATCACATCTTGAACAAAAAACAGCACTTGCAGCCCACTGTCTCCAGAGCGGTCACTCTCCCGACTTTGAAAACACCGAAATATTGCAACAGGAGAAAAATTATAACAGAAGGTACACGATAGAGATGCTGCATATTATCAACACACCCACAGATATACGCCTAAACTACAAAACCGACACTGACAATTGTGCTCATATTTACAAATATTTAATAAAACACAAAAACAGTCGCCGATGACGGACGCGAAAACTCTCGATCGCTATGTTTAGTTTTAAACAATAAATTATTTTTAAATTATTTTAATATTTAAAAACTGGTTGGTGCTTTTGTTTTCATGTTTTAATTGTTGTATTAATTGGTAAAAAAAAAAAAAAAAAATTTTTGTTTATTAAATTTGTAAATTAAAATTAATACGTTATTTTCCCTAGCCTGATGATGACTCTCAGCGAGAGTCGAAATATCGACAAATAAAAAACAATAAAAGATAATCAAGTCTTTTATTTACGGCCAAAGCCCAAAAACCAATTAATTTATATATTTTAAGGCCGATTAACTATATAACACAAACATGGAGGGCACGCCAGAAATAACATATAGTCAGTTAAAGGAAAAATACGGTAACAACATTAATACAACCATCAACAAACATCGAAACATAAGCAGAATTGGCGAGAATTTAAAATGTTCCACAGACTTTTTAGTACAATGCAGAAAGTACCAGGTTATGCCACATTTCCTAAAAAACACAACAACAAACGTAAACAAATTATTTTCTACACACAACCATGCCAACAAAAAGCCGACGGCAAATTTAACAAAATCAATAGAAAAGCATCTGCATAACTTTCATCGAAAAATTTTAAATTTATTGATTTCACACAAACACGAATGTCTGCGAGACAACATAAAACAGAAAAAAGAACTAGAAACATACTTAGACACAATTTTTTCAAGAACAGAAGCCAAAATCATAATATCAAGAAACGAGCAACTAGCTTTGCACGACAGGCAGGTGGTAACAGAACGACAGGTGAGAAAATTTGAAAAGCTTAGGGAGGAGCAGATCAAACAATTAAATATACATAACAACAATTCATGGTTTGTCAACATGACAGACAAAATAATTCCGATGGAAGTGCAATGGCTGCTTGCGCACGGTCCAAAGTTCGCGCTCCCGATGACAAAAAAACA
This sequence comes from Coremacera marginata, assembly GCA_914767935.1. Lineage (NCBI taxonomy): Eukaryota > Metazoa > Arthropoda > Insecta > Diptera > Sciomyzidae > Coremacera > Coremacera marginata. The sequence continues at coordinate 31,169,631 of OU612047.1, read as the reverse complement.
ATTTCCCTTGTTCAGCATCATCGCAGAAGGTGAGGACTGCATACAAACGATCACCGAAAAAGAAGAGCAAGAGAAAGCGCGAATTAAGCTTACAACATTAATTGAACGACACTTAAGAGAACTGATACCAACAGAAAGAGACACCTACGTGATAAACATTGCAAGAGAAGCGGCGGATTTTTTAAAGCACAACAAAGACATTATTATCGTGGAAGCGGATAAAGGAGGAAAAACAGTAGCGATTTATAAAAAAGATTACGAAGAAAAGATGCGAGCAATATTAAGGGACGGGTGGACGTACAAAACAATTCGAAGAGACCCGACTTTAACACTACAACAAAAAAACAACAACTTCGTCGCAACGCTTTTCAAGCGAGAAATAATAAGCAAGCAAGAGAAACTTAAAATGACCACACACACTGCAACAATTCCGAAGATTTACGGACTGCCAAAAATCCATAAAACCAATGCACCGCTGCGGCCGATTTGCTCGTCAGTTAATTCTCCTTCTCACGCGCTCTCAAAATACATGGTCAATATTTTAAAACACTTGACAGCGGACTCAGAGTACAACGTAAAAGAAGCCATGGAATTTAAAAACAAAATCAACAACACTTTCATTTGCGAAGACGAACAGCTGGTTTCATTTGATGTGGTGTCTCTCTTTCCCAGCATTCCGGTGGAGTTGGCGATAAAAACAATTGAGCAACAGTGGGACAAATTAGAACAACATACAACAATCCCAAAAAAGTTATTTATGGAAATTCTTCGTTTTTGCATAAAAGAAAATAACTATTTTGCATACGATAGCAAAATTTATTTCCAGTTAAAAGGTATGCCTATGGGATCGCCAATATCACCAATAATTGCTGATATTGTGATGGAGGCTGTTTTGAAAGGCTTTATGGACACAGTGGGTCAAAAACCTAGACTTCTTTCTAAATATGTAGACGACATATTCGCAATAGTCAAGACAAGCGAGATAGATAACACGCTAAACGCATTAAACAAGTGCAATTTCCACATAAAGTTTACGAAAGAGGAGGAACAAGATGGTAAATTACCATACTTAGATGCTCTGGTCATCAGGAGCAACAACATTATCAAGATAGATTGGTATCAAAAACCCACGGCGTCGGGAAGATTGATTAATTTTCACTCGAAACACCCCAATAAAATTATTTTTAACACGGCCAAGAACTTCATTCGCAGGGTCTATAATATCAGCGACGCAATGTTCCACGAAAACAACACAAAACGGATAAGACAAATATTACTGTGCAACAATTTTCCACAACACTCTATAACACGCTTGATTAGACTATACAACAACAACACTCACTCTGATATCCAACACGTTTCAGAACCCAAAATTTACAAGGGAATTACGTACGTACCTGGCTTTACGGAAAAATTTAAAAAATCAGACATTTACAACAACAATAACTACGTACTAGCACCAAAATCGACCAACACTTTAAAAAGCCTCCACAGCAAAACAAAAAGCGCAACTGACGACATGGACAAATGCAATTTAATTTACAAAATACAATGTAACGGTGACGAGTCCAACATATGCAAGAAAGTATATGTTGGCACGACAAAATCTAAATTAAAAACAAGACTATCAGCACACAAATCGGACCTAAAATCACATCTTGAACAAAAAACAGCACTTGCAGCCCACTGTCTCCAGAGCGGTCACTCTCCCGACTTTGAAAACACCGAAATATTGCAACAGGAGAAAAATTATAACAGAAGGTACACGATAGAGATGCTGCATATTATCAACACACCCACAGATATACGCCTAAACTACAAAACCGACACTGACAATTGTGCTCATATTTACAAATATTTAATAAAACACAAAAACAGTCGCCGATGACGGACGCGAAAACTCTCGATCGCTATGTTTAGTTTTAAACAATAAATTATTTTTAAATTATTTTAATATTTAAAAACTGGTTGGTGCTTTTGTTTTCATGTTTTAATTGTTGTATTAATTGGTAAAAAATTTTTGTTTATTAAATTTGTAAATTAAAATTAATACGTTATTTTCCCTAGCCTGATGATGACTCTCAGCGAGAGTCGAAATATCGACAAATAAAAAACAATAAAAGATAATCAAGTCTTTTATTTACGGCCAAAGCCCAAAAACCAATTAATTCAATATTTATGTACACAATTAGATCACAGTTTCTTTTACTTTCGTGACACAGTTGGTTATCAAGAGAATTATTTTATTTTATTTGATGACTTAAGTCATCCCAGGCTCGATCCACATATCACAGACGCAGTATTATTTTTTTTGGTTAATTATATTTTTATTTATACATATTAAAAAGAAAAAATTTGTCGAAAAACCTTTGTCGGGAATAATGCACTTTTCCCTTTCCGTACTCGCATCGAACCGCGTACAATTCGACTGCAAGTTGAACATGCTACCATCGCACCATTGCCTCCCTTGCATCAAAGCGAACAAAACACAAACAAATCTGAAAGCAAGCATAGTATAGATCTTCCAATTTATTCCATAGAATTTATTGTTTGGAATAAATTTTGACATTCAAGCTTAGTATGCTGTAGGAACGAAAATACACGCGAAATTTTGGTGTAGACTCAAAATTTTTTGTGTGAAGAAAAAGCACTTAATAAACTAAATAAATTTGTTAAATAACACAATCAACACCAACACATACTTACAGATTTTTTTTATTGTTGAATGTCAAAAATACGCGGCAATGTCCGTACATATAAATGCCAGCGAAATTCTGGCATTTTAACTTTCCACACATGGTTGTGAACTTGGCTACACTGAATAAATTTTTTCCTTCAACAGCGTACTACCTAAAAAAAAAATTTCGCTGCCTGTTCGCTGTCAAAAAGCTCAATGTACATCTTATGGGAATTTTGTTTTCGTTTCCACAGCATACTGAGCTTCAACAATAAAAAAAAAGCAGTATGTGTTGGTGTAGAACAGAGAAATGCAACGATTCTATGATTCGAAAGAATGACTATAAATTATTCATCAAAAACCGAATGCGAGTGCGTGCGGTTGCGTACAACAACCACTACTTCCACGCGAAGCATCGCCATAACAGCGGAGAGCGACGAGTGCTGCCGCTTTCACTCATTGCTCATAAGAATGCCGCTCAATGATTCCAATGATTCTAGAGTTATTAAGGGAAAACGCATGCAGTGTTACCGCTGACATATATTATTATGCATTTAATATACAGGGTGTCCCGCAATTGAGTGCAGCTATTTACGGAACTGAAAGGTTATGTCGAGCTGAGCAAAAAATCGTATGGGAGGGGGGGGAGGGGGGTCTATTTTCACATTCTTTGGAGCTTGGGGTCAATAAATATTTCACGACTTTGGTTTACGTTATTGTTTCTAGCCGAAAAACTGACTTACACAAAACTTATTTTGATAGCTCATTACAAAGGCAATAAAAACACCTTTCTAACGGCATGTCAATAAGCCCCACCAACTTAACAGTTACCGAGTTGTGCCCGTGTGAAAATGAAATCAATCGATTGAAACTACCAAATTTCAACTTTGAGTGCACATTTCTCAGAATAAATTAATTATACTTATTACAAAACAATGCTATTATCTACTGCATAAATAACTGTAATGTCATTATTTATCACTATTTTCTAATAAGTATAATTTTTTTAGTACAGACAACTTTTTAATTTTTAAAGATATGTTTATGTTTTTGGTGTCATTGAAAAGGAAAATAAATAAAGTACAAATTTGATAACAGAAAAAATTTCATTTATTACGCGAAATTCGGAGAAATTTGCACTCAAAGTTGATATTTGGTAGTTTCAACCGATTGATTTCATCTTCACACGATCACAGCTCGGTAACGGTTAAGTTGGTGGGGTTTGTTGGAATATCCATGGAAAGATATTTTGATTGCCTTTAAAATTAGCTATAAAATAAGTTCTACGTAAGTTAGTTTTTCTGCTAGAAACAATAAAGTGAATCAAAATCGTGAAATATTAATTAGCCCTATTGCTCCTAAGAATGTGAAAATAGACCCCCCCATCCCATACGAATTTTTGCTCAGCTCGACATAACCTTTCAGCTCCGTAAATAGTTGCACTCTATTGCGGGACACCCTGTATAAGTTTATTATCATATACATATAATACTAGCGGACTCGGCAAATGTATGAAAATAAATCTTAAAATAGTATTAAAAAAATATTTAAGTGCATAAACTCAATAAAAAAAATTTTTAATATTATTGATAGAAATTCGTGAAAAATTGTGAAAATATTATTGAAAAAAAAATATTAAAAATTTTTGGAAATTTTTTTAAGAATTATTAAAATATTAAATAAAACTATTTCAAAATTAATGAAAAACTATAAAAATCATTTTTAATATTATTAAAAAAATAATAATTAAAAAATTCCATACATAAAAAATGTGCATACATAAAAAAAATCATTGATTTATATATTAACATATTTCAACAAAAACAACTTGGTTTAAACGGCAGGTTTAATTAACATTTATATGACATTTATAATTAACATTCTATTTAAATAAATGGAAGTAATATACACTATTACAGCTTTCAAAACCGGCAATCCTATTTATTTTGGATTGCCGCTTTCCTCATGGCATCCCTAAACATAAAGGTTCTCAGCAATTCATCATTGCTCGTGTGAAAGTGAGTTGAAAAATTTATTAAAAACAATAGAATAACAACAAGGAACAAATAATAGAAAACATACAAGCATAAAGTAAGTTTGCTACAATTTAATTCTTTGAACTAGCGATCCACAACGTAGAAGCTGTCTATTTATCTTAATCCACACCCAAAACACAAAACAAAAGTAAAACAAGGAAAACGCGCGCCAATACTGAAGTGCACGCAAATCATTCAATGACTCTAGAGTCATTGAGGGTGCTTCGAATCATATGCTTAGAATTCAGCAGTCTTTCTAATGAGCGATGAGTGAAAGCAGCGGCACTCGTTGCCGCTCGCACGCACTCGCACAAGGTTGATTTATAAGGTTGTCGCAGGGCTGATCGCACTCTCTTCTCAGTACCCATAATTGTCAAAACCAGCCAATTTTGCGAATGACTACGAAAGAAAAACGGATGATAATAGAGAGCACTTGCAGATTTTCTATGAGCTGTCAACTTCGATTTGACAATTATGGGTACTCGCTCTCTCCCTTGCGACAACCTTATAAATCAACCTTGCACTCGCACTCAGTTTTCGACGAGTGATTTAGAATCGTAAAAAACCGATGCGCTGCAGGTCTCTGGTGTTGTATTTGTTATGAAACAAATTTATTTAGTTTATTTAGTGCTTTTCTGCACACAAAAAATTTTGACTATACACCAAAATTTCGCGTGCAGAATTATATGCCCAAAAATTTAGCATACTAAGCTTTAGCTTGTAAATCAAAAACTGTTTGCTTTTTAAAATTCCTTCAAACATGCAGGGTACAAAGAATTTTAATTCCTTCAACTCTTTTTTTAAAAAAACGCCTGAATTCTAAAAGTAATACTCTATGCCAAAGTCAACAATAGTGCTTTACATTAAAAAATCATAAGAACGTACATATCTCAACAAAATTACAGCCATATTTATTTTGGCTGATTTTGTCAAATCTCGTACGGCAACAGCAACAACAATAACAAAAACAACAATGACAAGAATATACTGACAGTAACGGCCATAACAATATAACACATGATTTTCGATAAGTGTCAAAAAGCGAATCTTGCAATTGCAATAAAATTCAAACACGTTCAACACACACACACACACACACACATTGAGCAACTTCATAAACGTAGTTGCAGCACGAAAAAGAGACATTCATACCGTCAATTGTTAGAAAACCAAATAGATAAAATAAAAAAAAAACCAAAAATCACATCACATTCGAAATATTTATATTTGACAAAAAATACCTGAATAAGCGACAAATACTTGGCTGCATTTGAAATGTCTTAAAAAGCAGTTAGGTGCTCGTTCTCATATGATGACAAAAAAAACAAGAAATAAAAAAAAAATGGAAAACCAAAAAAGGATGCTGCTGTTAAGCCAGCAACAAGAACTTGATCTAAAATCACAATAGTCACTTTTTCGCCCACTCAACCTTATCCTCCCCCTATTGCCACCATCCTTTGATAACGATAACGCAAACGACATTCGAATGCAACGAGCGTTGATAACGAACAAACGAACTAAAAATCTTTCGCACTCTTGATGTCGCACGTGATAGGAATGTCCAAATGTTTGCCAATGTTTCACTCTTGAGCGGTCCTCTTATGCCTCAATCTATATATGTATCTCGTAGCTCTTTTAACGTCAAGTACTCGTACAAGTACTTTGCCAGCTTATGACATGCTTTTTCTCTGCTTTTTTTCGCACATGAATGTGTTGCGAACATTTTTCTTTTTCTACTGATTTGGTTTTGTTCTCTGTTTTTTTTTTTTATCTTTGTTTTGTCAATGATTTGACTGTTTTTTTATGGCAACGTTGTTGAAAGATTTTTTCTGTTCAATTCTTTTTCCACAAATCTTAACTTACCGATCTTTGGTAAAACAGTAACTGTAACAGTAAAAGCGAAAGAAAAAAAAAAAATAACGTGCACTTTGTTTTTACGCACTTTTTAAAGTTGTTTTCGTTTTCAGTTTTATGGAGAGCACATAAAATAAACTTAAAAGCTTTTCAAAGGCAAAAATTAAAGCAAGATAAAAAAAAACTATAGTACAAAAATTCGAAATCATTTTCATTTTATAAATATTTTCACAAAAACTACTGCAGCAGCTTCACTGCACAAAGCTTGATTGAACACAAAGAGTTCAATCAGGTTTTTAATTAATTTCTTACGTTCTAATAAAAGTTTTTACGCTTCAAAGCTTTAAAACCTTTGACAATAGCAGTGTGCCTGCTGTGTAAAGGTATAACTACTACATTTTTAGTTTCATAGTTTTATGTCAACATAAAAAAAAAGATGATTAAAAACGAAAAAAAAAAAACCAATAATGACTTTTAGATAATATAGGCCATGCAGATAGTATTTTAGCATTTCCGAAAGTACTGGATTTAATTTTAAAAATGTACGGTAATGATAAATTTGAAAAAAGTAATAAAACACAATTTGGAGAAAAATATTATATATAAAATGCAATTATGTTTTTCAAGAAATATTTTTCGAAATGATAGGAACAATCAAGTTTGCATGAAATATGTTCACTCAGGGGAGTACCGAAACCATGTTGATGGGGGGATGGGGAGATGTAGCTAGCAGAGATTTGCATAAGGCTATTCGCCATTTTTTGCCACTCGAATAACAGTCAAAATGCTTTATTTTTGTCATAAAGAGAAAAAAAAATCAATTTCCAAAAACGCCCAAAAACGTTTTTTCTGATAGAAAATACCTCAACTAAAATAAGACCAGAGAGTTTTAATTTTCTTATTTCGTTTGGTTAAACGGAGTTTTGAAAGTCAAGTGATAATTTTGAAAAAAATTAAATAATGAAAAACTGATAATTTTGAAAAAAAAACATAAATTTTGGTGCAACTTTCGAATCCTCTTATTTAGTTATTTTAAATGCAACCCTAATAATTTAGAAATATATAATCAAATGAACCAAGAAAATTATTTGGGACTTGTTTTGATTACAACTTTTGTTTTACGTAGTGATTGTTTAAGTGAAAAAAGTGCTTTTTATAGTTTAAAAGAGAATAAAACAAAAGTATGTCGAGGTATATTCTACATTTTTGTACCCCAACGCGTACTGCATAATGCCTGGTTTTCAATATGTCAGTTACGAGATGTCAGTTTACAAGTGAATTAACTGAAATACGTAGGGTGCCTTTTATATTTCGGGATTTGGCAACCCTGGTGTTGCAATCTGTCAACTGAAAGCTCTATCGCAAAGTTTGACATTTGTTGGCTTATACGTACTCAGAACGTTTTGACATACGAGCGCTATTTGTGTTGTTTATATTAACTTAAAAGATTCATCTCGGTCTAAAAATGGAATTAAATCGTGAACATTTTCGTGCGATTATTTTTTACAACTTTCGACGTGAATTAACACAGCAACAGTGCATGGATGAACTTAATTAAATTTTTGGCGATGAAGCTCCATCAAGGACCAGTGTTTATCGATGGTATGGTGAATTCAATCGTGGTCGTAGTTCACTCCAAGACGAATTTCGTGAAGGTCGTCCGAAATCAGCTGTTGTTCCGAAAACCATTGATGCTGTGCGCGAACTGATATTGCAAGATCGTCATGTTACCTATCGTGAGATTGAGGCAACCTTAGGCATAAGTAGGACCAGCATACATTCAATATTGCATAAACAGTTGACTGTCAAAAAAATTTGTTCGCGTTGGATCCCACACAATTTGTCAATTGCTCAAAAAAAGGCTCGTGTCGATTGGTCGAAGAAAATGCTCGAAAAATACGATCGTGGTGCTTCGAAACACGTCTATGACATCGTGACAGGTGATGAATCGTGGATTTACGCGTATGAGCCCGAAAGTAAACAGCAGTCGACTGTATGGGTGTTTCAAGATCAGCCAAATCCAACAAAAGTTGTTCGCGCACGAAGCACTTCCAAGCAAATGGTCGCCTGTTTTTTCGGAAAATATGGTCATGTCGCAACCGTACCACTAGAACAACGCAGAACAGTCAACTCTGAGTGGTAAAAAACCATTTGTTTGCCAGTTGTCTTCCAAGAAATCAGGAAAACCAACCGCCGAAGACGGATCACTCTTCACCACGACAATGCGAGCTCTCACACATCGGCTCAAACAACTGCATTTTTGAGCACCCAAAACATCGATTTGATGGGTCATCCGCCGTATAGTCCTGACTTGGCACCGAATGACTTCTTTTTATTCCCAACCGTGAAGAATAAACTGCGTGGGCAACGATTTTCGACGCCCGAAGAAGCGGTTGCGGCATTCAGAATGCATGTTTTGGAGATACCTCAATCAGAGTGGCAAAATTGCTTCGACAATTGGTTCAAACGCATGCAAAAGTGTATAGATCTTAATGGAGAATATTTTGAAAAACAATAAAGTGATTTTCGATGATTAATATTTGTTTTTGTTCTCTAATCCCGAAATATAAAAGGCACCCCTCGTATTACCTAAATAAAATTATTTGATACGTTCTGTATAGTTTTATTTAATAATTCAGTTGGTTTTAATTTTTTAACATTGTCAAAGTTATGTTGTCATTTTTCAATTGATTGACATCAACTGACCATTGAAAATGATACAGTGAAAACCAAGTGAAAACCAAACATAAGTGTTATATCAACTTTACCATTGCGTTTGTAACGCCAATAAGGAGGCGTGGCGTGTATAGAAAAGTATATATATATTTGATTAACATCACCAATGCAAACAACGCCTACCTCCCATACAAAGTGACTTTATTTTAACCGTAAAATCTTTAAAAAATCCACAAAAACAATCTTCTATGATCTTCAATATACATTGGATGGATGAAAACCATGCCTATCTCCCAGTAGCGCAACCAAAGGGGGACATTTTTGAGTTTAAACCCCCCATCCCCAAATTACCGTTGCAAAGAAATAGGATACAAGTAAAGTGACTCACACGAAAAGTAATCACAAATTTTTATCAAAAGAATGAAAACCCAAAATATAAATTTCAAATCTACTGTCGTTGAACCGTAATCTTTTAAACTATCCATGTTCTATTTGTTCAGAATACATATGTTTAAATTTTTAGTTATAATTCGGACCACTTGGGGTATTGTTGACAATTCTTCGATTTGATCATGTTGTGAAAAACAAGGTGGCACCGTACTTTCTCATTTTATTTGGTAGCGTATCGCTCTCACCAAAAATGTCCCTAGATCTGTCAAAAACAGGTGATGTTTAATTTTAAGCAAAACCCATTAGCAAAACGAAGTTTGTGAAATTTGTGTTTCTTGTTAATTTTTAACAATATACGAGTATTTAATATAAAAGTGCATAAACTATGGGAAAACAACACTGCAATGGCGTCAACCATTGAATGACTAACTGGGTGAAAAGGCGTTTAGCTCCCTAGATACAGCTTTCCAATGAGTTTGTCATAACACGTCGCTGTGGTTGAAGTACTAATACTTTATTATTAAATTATCACACATTCAATTTGTTTCTTCACAATATAATATTGTATAGAATTTATTCATTATACTCTAAGCAGAAAATCAAAAAAATAAAAATTGATTTGGCACTAATCAACAGTTGACTGTCTCTCTGTCAGAATTTTTTGACAAGAGCTTGATTTATCTCAAGCCTAAGAGTTAGATTTTAAAAGTATGTAGAGATTATTATTTTGTTTAAACACTAGGTCTGTTCCCGTAATTTTTGGACTAAAAATGGTAAAACTGTCAAAAGCGCGAGAGTAAGAAGAAATCTCTCAAACATAGAGCAAATCACAAAAAAGTACGGGATCGTTTTTCGGACTAAAAGTGTGTAAATTGTCAAATAAAGTCGTTGCTGGCTTGATGTAAGGTATCGGCAGCGCAGACGGCACGCTAGAAATTTTTGAAAATGTCGAAATTAACTCTCAAATTTACATTTATATTAAGTTTTTTCACAATTTATCATTCTTCCATCCAAAATATTTCCATTCTAATCGTATTTATTTATTTCAAAGAACTTTTGATATTTTGCAATGTCTTTGCTTATTTTTGAGCTGATTTAAGCAGTTTGACGCTTTTACCATTTCTGCCAAAAGAAATTTTTCGGACTAAATCTTGCAACTTTTGACAGGGAGGGGACATTTTTAACTCTCTCGATTGTACTCTTTTTCACCATTTTTTCAAGTACGGGAACGCTTCTCGGACTAAAACCTGCAAAACTGGTAAATTGGACTAAAACTTTAGAGTACGGGAACAGACCTACTATTTCCTGACGCTACAAAATCGCTGGATATTGCGATTTAGGAGCTTTTGAAAAGCTAATTGGATTTTATCAAGATGATTTGGAAGGAGATTCTGATGATTTAAAAAATTAAACTGAATATTTGGTATAAAGTTTATGATAAAACTAACGATGAAAGAAGGATCAAACGACGAAGAAAGACAGTGCTTGAAGCCTTAGAACCATGCAATAAAGAAATATTTTCTTATATATTTCATTTATCAACCATTCTTGTAACTCTTCCAGTCACTTCGTGTGAAAATGAGCGAACATTTTTAGTATTTCGCCGACTCAAAACTTATTTAAGAACAACGATGTTGCAAGATAGATTTAACAGCATCACATTGCTTTAATTTTATCGAACTCCCTCTATACCATTTCTTCGATTTTAACCAAATTTTGCAAATATATTCTTAACCATAAGAAGCAGTCCGTAGTTTATAAAAGTGGGCGGAACCACCCAGATAAAAATTTCAACTGAATATTTAAAGTTATTCATCTCAGCTTGAAAAGGCCTTGTATAAAAGTAATAATTCATGCTTTTCTTGAAAGAACCTTGTGAAAGCCTTGAAAATTTGAATTTCTTGTGTAATTTTTTATATATACGTAAAGCTTTATTCAATGACACATTTTAGGAAGTAGTCAAGAAAATTTTTACTCAAGCTTAGATTTTGTTTTGATAAGCAAAGTTACAGTTTGTGAAAAGAATAACATTAGAAATTCCTGATTTGAATATAAAAACGTTCACTATCATAAAAAAACTATTTCAATAACAAAAAAAAAAAATTTTTTTTTCATCTGAGCGCGGGATTGAACCTTGGACTATTCTGATACCTTTTATCATCTGCTGATAAAATGTCTACTTAAGCCGCTGGGCTACCAAGGTGATTTATTGAATTGAAACTAATTGCGTTTATAAAGGGTGGTTAAATTTTAAGGGCCGATGTTGAATTTGAACCACACCTAAACGTCAAGTTTTTTTCTGCATTTCATTTGACATTTCTCAATTTGAACCATGGAAAGATACACAATCGAGCAACGCGTTAAAGTTATTCAGGCTTATTATGAAAAGGGGCGTTCAAATCAAAATACATATCGTGCACTTCGTGATTTTTTTGAGCGAAAATACATATCGTGCAAAATTTTGAGCAAATCGGGTCTGTAGGAGATGTGAAAATACCAGTGCATGCTCGTACAGCTCGTACTGCAGAAAATATTGCTGCTGTTCGCGATAGCGTGGCTGAAGAGCCGTCCACCTCAACTCGTGGTCGTGCCCAACAATTGCACCTCTCGCGCTCGTCATTGATGAACATTAGGCATAAAGACTTGCATTTACACGCTAACGACGTGCAATTGACTCAAGAACTAAAGCCTCTTGACCATTTCAAGCGTCGTCAATTGTCAGAATGGTGGCAAGAACTGGCAACAGTGGATGATCAATTTTCGAAGAAAATCATCTTCAGTGATGAGGCACATTTTCACCTCAGTGGATTCGTCAATTAGCAGAACTGCCGCATTCGGGCGAATGATAATCAAAAAATGATTGTCGAAAAACCAATGCACCCACAAAGAGTGACTGTTTGGTACGGTTTATGGGCTGGCGGCATCATCGGGCCATATTTTTTCCAAAATGAGGCCGGTCAGGGAGTTACTGTGAATGGGGTTCGCAATCGTGAGATGATAATGAACTTTTTATGGCCCGAATTGGAAGATATGAATGTGGACGATATGTGGTTTCAACAGGACAGTGGCACTTGCCACCCAGCTAACGAAACAATGGCTCTTTTGCGCGACAAATTCAATGGCCGTGTTATATCACGTGGTGTCGATGTCAATTGGCCGCCAAGATCATGTGATTGGACATTGTTGGACTTCTTTCTTTGGGGATATTTGAAAGAAAAGGTGTACGTCGATAAGCCAGCAACAATTCTAGAGCTAAAGGATGAGATAATTCAGCACATTAACGGCGTAGAACCTCACTTATGCCTCAGCGTCATCGAAAATTTGGACCATCGGATGGAGGTGTGATGCCGACGTCGCGGCGGCCATTTGGCCGATATTTTGTTCCATACATAATTGAACCATACCAATATTATCATAATAAAAAGAAATGACAATAATTTTTTAAATAATTTGTGTTTAATTCAAAATCAACATCGGCCCTTAAAATTTAACCACCCTTGATAATGATTGCAGTTAAGAGCTTTAAAAAATTGTTTTTAAGAGAATTCGAAGAAAATATTAAATAAGTTTTAAAGTCGCGCGAGCAAATTCTTGAATAGGCGAGTGAATAGAGCGTGCGGCTGGCGATACAAAGAATCCGAGTTCAATCCGTGCTGATTGGGACGTGGCAAGTATAAAAAGATTTTTAAAAGTATAAGTTTTCTCTGCTAAATAAAATGAAATGATGAAATGATGAAAAAAAAAAACGTAGAAAAGAAGATTGCTAAAACAATTAAATTTTTTCTCAGTTTCCGACTTCCTGAATAAGCCTTGAATAAAACCTTAGATCAAACTTTGTATAAATTCTTGTATAAAGGAAATAATTTCATTTGACTTTTTGTTATAGACCTTTTATAAAACTTTTTTCAAAGATTGTTCAAGGAAGTTTCAATTCTCCTTCTTATATAAATTCCTTATACAAAACTTTACTTAAGGCTTATTTTGGTGAAATTGTTATCACTTCTTTTACACCGTTTTTCTGACTTCAACCAAATTTTGCAAACATGTTCTTTAAAATAAAGGATTAGTCTAAAAAATTGGGCGGAACTAAACAGGGGCGTGCCACTTCGAACTTCTTGTATAGCTATTCTCCGGCTTCTTCCAAATTTTCCACACACATTCTTTGGAATAATGAGCAGTGAGTAGTCTAGAAAATTGGACGGGGCGTGGCACTTTATTTTTACCCGAAATTATCTTACGTTGGTATGAATTTGCACATACCAACCAAGTATTGCACATATATATATTTTAGCATAATGAGTAGTCTTCAAATTACTCTGTGTGGCGGCTAAGGGTAAACTTAAATTAAGCGTGTAACACAAATATTTTTGCAGATTAAACATAAACACTTTAAAAACGCCATAAGACTTCGAATATACGTCAGTGCGGCCACGGGAGGATATTTTAGCTTCGCTACCCTGCCGCAGCTCCATTCCGTACTAGTTAAAATTTTATTAATATTTCGGTTCGATCGTCACCTCTCTGCAGACAATGGCAACCCTCAGAGAGTTAGTCTGTTGTCCAGTCAACAAAATCTAGTTTTTAACTGTTCAAGGATTGTTTTGTGCAAAGTAGCGTCGCCTTTTTTACTAAACACATTCAGAGACATTTTGTTCCAACCTTCATCTAACTAATAATATGATCAATGATTTCGATTTCCACCTTATCAAATCCGAACTGCCCATCCCAATATTTAATTAAGTTATGGTATTTATACACTGGTATTTATATAGTGTATTGTATTTATACATACACTGCCTTAAAAATTATGTTAATATATTTCTTGTTAAAACTTAGTTTTAGTCGTTAAGTATAAACAGTTTGTATTAAGCTAATCTAAATAAATAAATAAATAAATATATATCTAGGTTTAAAGATCCATTTTCAGAATAAATTGTTGTCAATCAAACAGTTAAATAGTCTAAGGTTAACTTAAGCACCCAGTTGATATGATTCACACGAATACATATCTATGAGACACAATCAATGCCAGCTTTTATCTTGAAAGCTTTCGATATTGTTTTAGAAGAATTTTTTAAGATTTCTTTTCTCGAGCGGATTATCTACGGTTGACATTTTTTTGTACTCAGCCACTATGACTCACGCTTATCGATATTTTTTATTTATTTATTTTTTTTTTTGTTTTGCCAGAAAATGTATTTTAAGAATTTATTTTGAAAATTAAAGAAACAAGCTACAAATGATTCATTCATTCAAACAATAATGAGCTCAATGAAAATGTCATTGAAGCAGAGTGACAGAACGAGTATGTAATAAGTTTTATTAAATTTTTTGTAAAATATTTGTACCTACATTTTTTTCGGATGCATTAATATTTAAAGCCACTAAAGGTAAAAAAAAAATTGTGAGCAACTCGTTGCTAACAGCTGTTAAATTCGTTTTTTACTGTTTATGTTTAAAAATATTTTGTTACTTTTTTAATTTTTCTTTATTTGTCTGTTGGTTCATTTATGAGTTGCTATTTTTTCACCTCGTTTTTTTTTTTTAATGCAAACTCCGCTTTGTTACGAATTTCATTTATACAGCACTTAAAATGTTGCCCGAAGTTTTTGCTGTTTATTCTCACGACACTCGCGAATAGTTCGAATTTAATACTTTTTCGTTGAAATAACAATAAAAGACTAATAAAAACTTTGTGTGCTTGATTTTTTTAGGCCGTATTTTTCATTCAACTTTGCAGTTGATGATGTCGACGCAATTAAAAATTTTTTAAAAGCTCCCAAAAAAAAAAAAAAAATAAAACAAAAACCACAATAACAAAGTTGGGATAATCAGTATCTAGTAGATACAGTGAAGGTAGGATGAGGTGAACGTGTGTATTTTCGAAAGCTACTTTTTTGAGTGCGAATCTCTGCAGTTAATGAGCAAAAAATATAGCATATAAAATAAATATTTAAGAAATGTTGAATAAATGCACACTTTTGCACACAAACACACACACACACACATACACACAAACAGTTAAGAGAAAAACTGAAAACAAATCCAGCTGTTGTCTTTGCTGTTGTTGTTGTTGTTGTTGTTGCTGCCGTAAGTTTCGTTAGTGTTGTTTTTCTTTTTGTTCGCAAACAGCTTTTGTGCACTTCTCACAATGCACAGTGGGATTTATTTGAAGAAGAGGAGAAGAACTGAGCTTTAAAATAAATATAATTCATTGTGTGCTTTTTTAAGCATTGAGAGTAACAGTCGGCCGTGGCGCAGTTGGTGGAGTGTGTGTGACCCATACGCCAAAGAACATTGGTTCGAGTCCCACCTGACACAGAAAGTTTTTTCAATTGAAATCATTTTTCTGTTCGGCCGTCACCTCTCTGCAGAAAGTGGCAAACCTCAGAGAGTAAAAACTGCCATGAGAAGTTTCTTGAGAACATAAGCCGTTCGGAGTCGGTATAAAACATGTAGGCACAGTTCTCGATCATTTGTGTTCAAACATTTCACAACACCCACAACACAAGCTCAGTCAAATAATCAATTGAAGGGCCGAAATGGCCATTTCGTTTTTTTTTTTCGAGCGTAACGGTCATTATTGCAAAATAGTTTGAAATAACGGATTTGTTACAAAATTTCGACTTGATAACCAAATATTTTGTTAAAATTCTTCAAAATGTAACGATTTCAGGAAATATTAATCCAACAAATAATCCAGAATTAATCCCATACAAGAAATGGAAGGAGAGCTTTTATGATGATGAAATTTTATATGCTTGGTTAGTTTCAGCTACTTAAGAAAAATTTAAAAAACGGTTGAAATCGGTCAGTTCCTATGGTTACCTCCTTGGGCCCATATTAAGTTTAAGAGACCCAAATTAAGAGATACTTAAAAAAGTTGATCGATCTTAAAACAAATTGGGCCGAAGTCTAGGCAACTAAAATAATAGATATGTACTAAAAATGTTCGAAATCGGTTGGATTCGGTTAGATCTATAGTAACAAATAAATTGACAAAGCAAATTAAAATATGCCTTATAGTCCATTAAAAAAGGCATTATTTAAAAAATAGCCCAGATAAAGCGGAGAATTTGAATGTTCTGAAAATCTATGTAAATTTTTCTGTAATAAAATGCTCTTTTTTTTAATATAAGAAATGAAATTCATTGGAAATGAACTAACCAAGGAAAAATCGCCAAAAAAAAAAAAAATTGCGATAGAAAAAATCACCTAATAATTTTCATACAAATTTGGCTGATATTTCATATAAAAGGAATTGGGCGATTTTTGTTGGGTGAAATTTCGTTTTTGCTCCTACGAAATGTTTTTATAGATCTCTAATGATTCATTTAATTAAAATTGGCCTTGAAAAAATGGGAAAAATGGGCTTTGAAAACTCTGCTCATTTCGTACAAGGCAAACTTATTTCCTGAGATGAATGCAAAAAAATGAGTTATCTTGCATTTTCTTTGGTGAATTTTTGTTTTCTGTTTTTGGTCCATTTTTTAACAAAATTTGGGTTTTTTTTTCGTTTTTGGTGTGGTGAAATTTCATGGCGCCACTTTCCATTAACTTTTGGGAAATTTTTTATTTAGGTGATTTTTCATTTTTTTGGGTGATTGTTCATAGCGCCACAGATAAAGATTTACAAAAAGCTTTTTTGTATGTCACCTGTCATTATGCCTGTCTTTATTAACTGTAGCGGTAGTGCTTTTTTAAAAATTGTTGAGAATTTTGGTGTTTTGTCTTTCACCAGCGAATTCGAAAAAATTAAAAAATCGGTGGCAACTCAGTGAAAAAATTAAAGTATTTTTCAAATTCTGACAGCGGATGCGGTTTCAGTGACCAATTTTTACCTAGTGTTTGCCCCAGCACCGAATTTGTTGAAGCAAAAAAATTTACCTGGCATACCTATGGTAAGAGAACTTCATCATTTTAAATTTTTATCTAGTGTTCGCCAGTACCAAATTAGTAAAAATAGAAAAATGAAGGTGGAAGCCCTATGGTAAGAAATTGCATCATTTTGAAATTCTGAAAACGGATTCAGATTCAGTAACTTATTTTTACCTACAGTTCGCCCTAACACCAAATTTATAAAAAGAAAACAATTTTAGATGGCAACTCTATGGAAAAAAACTTTACTTTTAAATTACTTATTTACTTTTAATTTAGTTTTACATTCTGATACTTTTAGCTTGAGTTCGCCCAGCACCAGAGACCTGTAGCGAATCGTTTTTTTACGATTCTAAATCACTCGTCATAAACCGAGTGCGAGTGCGTGCGGTTGCGCACAACAACAACCACTTCCACGCGAAGCATTTTCATAACAGCGATGAGCGACGAGTGCCGCTGCTTTCACTCATCGCTCATAAGAATGCCGCTCAATGCGGTACTCGTCGCTCATTACTGTTAGGAGGATGCTTCGCGTAGAAGTGGTGGTTGTTGTACGCAACCGCACGCACTCGCATTCGGTGTTTGATAGATGATTCATAGTCATTCGTTCGAATCATAGACTCGTTGCAGTTCTCTGCCCAGCACCGAATTTGTAAAAATTTAAAAACTGAGGTGGTAGCCTTATGTTAAAAAAGTTAGATAATTTTTTAAATATTGACAACGGATTCGGATTCAGTGACCCATTTTAAGGGAGTGTCGCATCAGCACCAAATTTATAAAAATAAAACATGTTGGTGGCAGTCCTATGGTAAGAAAATGACATGATTTTTGGAATATTGACGACGGATTTGGATTAAGTGACCCATTTCTATCTAGTGTTAGCCCACCAAATTAGTATAAATAAAAAAAAAAATTTAGGTGGCAACTCAAATTTTTTTAGCCTATAACCTTCGCATCATAATTATCTACATTTTCAAAGAAAAATCAACTAAATTGGCTGAAAATTACCGATAGCAGAGGGAAACAAACGCTTGCTTCCACTTTGTTTTATATATATGGTACATAGATCAGTCAAAATTTCCATGGCAATAAGAATCCAAAATTTGAAAAACAAAAAATACCTTGAGTATAGATTGAGATCTTGTTACGTTGTTTACGAATTACGATAATAAAACTATCGATTGAAGTAAAGGGTGATTTTTTAAGAGCTTGATAACTTTTTTTTTAAAAAAAACGCATAAAATTTGCAAAATCTCATCGGTTCTTTATTTGAAACGTTAGATTGGTCCATGACATTTACTTTTTGAAGATAATTTCATTTAAATGTTGACCGCGGCTGCGTCTTAGGTGGTCCATTCGGAAAGTCCAATTTTGGGCAACTTTGTCGAGCATTTCGGCCGGAATAGCCCGAATTTCTTCGGAAATGTTGTCTTCCAAAGCTGGAATAGTTGCTGGCTTATTTCTGTAGACTTTAGACTTGACGTAGCCCCACAAAAAATAGTCTAAAGGCGTCAAATCGCATGATCTTGGTGGCCAACTTACCGGTCCATTTCTTGAGATTAATTGTTCTCCGAAGTTTTCCCTCAAAATGGCCATAGAATCGCGAGCTGTGTGGCATGTAGCGCCATCTTGTTGAAACCACATGTCAACCAAGTTCAGTTCTTCCATTTTTGGCAACAAAAAGTTGGCCATTTTGAGGGAAAACTTCGGAGAACAATTAATCTCAAGAAATGGACCGGTAAGTTGGCCACCAAGATCATGCGATTTGACGCCTTTAGACTATTTTTTGTGGGGCTACGTCAAGTCTAAAGTCTACAGAAATAAGCCAGCAACTATTCCAGCTTTGGAAGACAACATTTCCGAAGAAATTCGGGCTATTCCGGCCGAAATGCTCGAAAAAGTTGCCCAAAATTGGACTTTCCGAATGGACCACCTAAGACGCAGCCGCGGTCAACATTTAAATGAAATTATCTTCAAAAAGTAAATGTCATGGACCAATCTAACGTTTCAAATAAAGAACCGATGTGATTTTGCAAATTTTATGCGTTTTTTTTAAAAAAAAAGTTATCAAGCTCTTAAAAAATCACCCTTTATATAAATAAAGTTAATGGCATTGGTATTTTTACTATCAAATGCAATTCAAACTTCGAGTTCCGATTATAATTTATTTTCGTTTTTAAATAAAATAATAACTTGAATGCGAGGTGAGAATATCTCTGGCGGTTCTAGTTTTCGAGATATTTCAATCTTAAAGAGTCAAAAATCATTGTTTTTTTAATTTATATACATATGTTATTTGAGGTAAAGTTTTATCATAAAAAAATTTCGTGTAAAAAACCATTAATGTGGTCTAAACGAGCTATTCTTCCTCCTTAAAATTATTTGAATTCATCCGGATATTTGTATTTATTTTTGAGAAATTGTATGTTCAATATGTATAAAATCAAATAATTATAAATTAATCAATAATACAAATGAATATCACATTGAAATGAAAATTGTCAAAGTGTCACCGGATTAATTTATAAAGTACATTTATTTGATTTTTTTGTAATGAATTTTGTTATTTTTTTTTTAATTTTCCATTCAAAAATTGCGACTGTTACCAGTATTGCCATAAGTAAACATTTTGAAATCTTAAGGTTTTTACTCTGCATATCGGATTTTTTTTGGGGACTCTCATCGAGTGCATTGAAATCGAAACAACGATACCAAAAAGTGTTTCCTTTTTTATTTTTCATACTCTAAATATAATTTTAAACATGTGTTAAATTATCTATTACTCTAAATATCATGACCAATAGTAGACCAGTTTGAAGTTTAGATACTGATGTGTATTGTTTCAAAAAATTAATTAAAAGCTAAAAACGAATTCAAATGAACAGTTTTGAAACTTCTGAATGTCTTTTTTGATAAAAAAAATTTGTTTTTGTTGTAACTTAAAAAATAAACGAGTTTTTTTATATAACAGCTAAACAGATAAAAATTTTATAGTATTATAACTCTCAATAACCTCCACAAATTGAATTTTTGGCAATTTCATTGGCATTCACATTACAAAAGGAATGTGCAAGTCGTTGTGAATTTGATAATTTTAAGCAAACCATGGTGCATTAAAAATAATTCACAATGTTTTCGACTAAAAGCGTTCTACTTTTTCTAATCCTACTTTTTCTTCTCTAAACAGTCGAAATAATAATAAAAATGAAATTAATGCGCACAATTAAGTTATTTTGACCCATTGTATCATGATGCCAAGTTGGAACTATGGTGTTGTTGTTGTTTGTTTGTTTCACTTGTTTTCTTCAGATAATAAATTAGAGATAGTTGAGACGATGGTTTTATCTGCCTGCTAAATATACGTAAAGATTAGTCAGTCTAGGTTTGTTGCTGTTGGTGCCGGTACAATTGCTGGTGCTGGTATTGTTCACTATGTTGTTGCTGTTGCTGCTTTTGTTACATTGCTGAAAGTGTAATGCTCACTATTGTCGTTCTTGTATATGTTGAGCATAAATTGTATTAATGCAACAACACAAACAGCAATAGCAGCCGCAACAACAACAACAACAACAACATCATTGTGGCAGAAACAAGTGTAAAAGTGAAAAGAAAACCAACAAGCAAACAAATAAAGACCAACAAATAAATGCGAAGTGTGGACCAAAATAGAGCTTAAGCAGCGGTTCTAACTTAATTTTATGATTATGACATAAATGCTTAAAAGTGGCAAGATAAAAGCTTTTTATAGTTGCAACAAGAACAACACTGAATATCTTAATGGCCATAAAGCTTTAAAGCACACTGTTGGGGACGCAGTTATTACGCAGCTATTTTTTTTTTTTTTTTTTGCCTCTAACTAAGTTATAAATCTTATCTAATTAAGAAACTAAACGGCAACTAGATCAGGATCTAGAAGAGTAGTTTTTGGAGCATTTCTGGCTACAAACAACCTCTTGAAAAATATAGTTTTTAAGTGCAGCAGAGTTTTATGCATTATTTTGACACCGCAAACTGGACTCTTATGCCGCAGCTTAACGCATTCATGGAAAAACCTTTTAAAGTCCAACCAACTGATCGCAATCTCAATGGCATCGTTTGGTGATTTGACTGCATCCACATTTACACTTTTTTTTCCTTTTGTTTTTTTTTTTTTTTAAACTGACTAAATCTTGCATACCTTGGCTTTTATCTTGCTTTCATCTCGCTGGCATGTTGTTAGGTGTCACCCATTCAGTGCATAGTGTCACCCATTCGGAGCATATTATTTGCTACGTGCACCAGCATAGAGTGTATTAATAATATATGTGTTGTGGAGGGGGTGTATAGTTGTGTAAATATGTGTGTGTGTGTGTGTTATTTTCGCGCTTTATTATCGCGCTGCAGTCTTAATGGTAGCAACGTTTTAGTTGCTTGTAGGTTGCCGAGTTGGCTGCGACCCGGCTTGGCTTGACTTGGTGGGTTGGTTGGTTGGTTGGTTGGTTGCTTGGTTGGTTGAGTGCAGTATAAATGTTTAGTTAACTTTTATGCTTTAATATCACGTGACAGCTGCACTTTGTGAACTGACTTACTTTGCTTTGACACATAAACATTTTCAGCTTTATTTTTATTTCCATTTTTTTCCCTCCATCCATCCATTTATTTTCCTTGCTGTTTTAGAGACTTTTTTTTTGTTTTGTTTTTATTTTTGTGGTGTAGTCAATAACGTCACTTTGTGCAAAAGTAGTTTAAATTATTTACTTTTCATAAGAAATGTTTTACTGCGGTTTTCCTTCTGTTAACACCTCATTTTGCAATAAAGGCTCTTGTTGCTAGCAGCGCAATTATGATAGTTTTGGTTTTAATTTCATTCCAATAAAATTAAGACGAAGTGAGTGGAATTTTTTTTGTTTTTTTTTTAATCGCTTGTTGACAAACTCAAGTTTAGGATAACTGAAAAAGTTGTTGTTTATCTAATCTGTTGTTTATCTAATAAAAAAACAGGTGAGAGGTATATCGTCTGGGATTTATTGTCTGAATTTAAAAACAAATCTTATCTTGTCAAGATATTTAGTAAAAACATAAGAAGGTAGATAAGTGAGGTCAGAGAGAATTCAAATTGTTTTCTTTACATGTATAAAAATTTTGATTCACTGCTATAAACTTTTTTACTTAGTATATACATTCTTTCCTAAAAGATCGAAATTTTCAACTTTAATTACAGCGAGCAAAAAAGCAATAGGTAAATCACCTAAGTCGGCTTGGGTAAAGAGAATTGTATGGGAATTATAAACTTATGCTGATTCACCTAAGCAATTTATTGTTTAATACATTGCTTTGAAAGCACATACTTGGATACCTGGCAAAAAAAAAAAAAAATATTTGATTCACCTGAGCCCAAAATCCAAAAATACAAAATTTAAAAACAACTGGCATGGATGGATTAAGCATAGTTTTGAGCTATTTTCTGCAAAAAAAAAAAACAGCTCCGCCATTATACACACGAGAGAAGGATTAACATACAGTAAATTAAAAACACACGTTAATATTCACACCAGTAAATTTTATTACATTTCATCAAAAAAAAAAATAAAAGAAAAAAAGGGGAAAAAATATCTTTGCCCGCCGTGCGGAATCGAACCTGGAACTTTTGGTGGTAGTCCATCACTCTACCAACTGATCCAAGCAGCTGACATAACTACAGCTAGGTTAATTCACCTAAGCAATTTATTGTTTAATACATTGCTTTGAAAGCACATACTTCGATACTCTGATACCCAAAAAAAATACTTGATTCACAGATGTTAACAGATGCTGTATCAACAGATGCAGTATGTCGCAGTATTCTGTTGATAGCTGCAGCATAGCTTCAGTTGTAATTAAATTGAATAAATCACTCAGCGTAACGAAGGAGTTTGGCTCAATGCGTAGTGTAGTTACTTCATACACAGTGGTATCGATCGGTATCGGTTGGTGTGGGTTCGAATCTCAACGGCATGCGAAGGTAAAATTTTTGTATTGGATATTTAATTTAGTGTTCTTGTTATTCTATACGTCAAGCAGCAAGAAAAACCGAGAAGTCATTAATTTCTAAGAAAAACGGTGTCGTTAAAAGAAAAAATTTATGTAGCTGTCGATTTCAGTCAAGCAAAACACAGAACGAGAGGCGGCAGCTTAAAAAAAAAAAGAAAGAAAGAATAATAAAAAAAAACCAAAACCCGAAAAAAAGTTATACTTATGAAATTCAATTTTTTTTTTTAAAGTAGTGCATAAAAAATGACCAAATACTTGGTTAATTTATAACTCAATAAATATTGGCAAGTCAACATGTAAAACTTAGGCGTTTTGATAAATTACTTGGGTGGCTGAAAACTGCCAAAGTCATCTTATAAATTATACTAGGTTTTTTTTCAATTTAACATAAGCTTTTTTCTCGGTAGAGGAGGTAGGTGTGTTTTTTCTCCGATTTTGCCAAATAGGTGGAGTGAAATAAAGTCGAAAGCAATAACATTTTTTACGTAAAAAAAAAAAAAAATTTCGAAATCTATGAATTTAAATTAATCACATACAGAGCAATTACAAAGTGATCTTGACAATTCGTGAATACGCAGACATGATTTTTATAAATAGATACTGCAATGGAAACTCTTCCATGCCGCAGTTGGAGTACCAAAGAAGATATCCTAATCGACGAACACCTTGCAGACGGGCATTTGCAAATGCGTTTGCACAATTGTGCAATACAGGGTCTGCATTTTTATTGCTATGTATCTGATTTATTTATATTCATAGTTTTATGAATTTCGAATTGTGTCTTACCTTGATAATGTACTAAAAAGAATTGACGTGTGGTACGAAAATAAAATAAAGATTTTGAATTTATAACGGTAATTATAGTATCTGAATTTCACTTTCATTCTGTTGATCGTACAACAAAAACATCACAGTGATAGTAAATCTTGCTTTCTTTTCTTTACATATCAATGGGAGCTTTTTTGCTTTACATGTGTTTTTTGAGCACAAATTAAAACTCCAATATCAGATGATCTGTTGATCGAAGGTAAAAATATTTATGAAAAAATTTTAGAGAAAACTTGATAGTATATAACAAGGTAATAAAAAGAAAAATTTTTTTTTGATAAAATTTGGAGGAAGTCGCACTCCAACTTATAATTTTTGTAAAACAAAAAATATATTTTGAGTTTGATCAATTCTTATTTCTTTCAAATGCAAGGAAACTTAAATAAATTCGTATTTTAACTGTTAAATTTAATTTCAAAAACTGGTCTTAAATCTTACGTAGCTATCATACTTTTAAAGTTATTGCTTAAAAAGTGATATTGCTTTAAAATTCGACTTTTTTACATACTTTTACTTAAAACTAGGAAGGGGGTGAAAATAGATCCGCCTCCCCTACGATTTTTTTCTTGTGTGGATCCAAGGACCAGATTTCGGATTGACCTCGCTATCCGATTCATCATGTATTTAGAAATTTTTAGTGATCTATTATTATTTTACATAAATTGGCTTAAATATTGTAAAAATATTAAAAAAATTAACCAGAAATAACATCACATAAAACATAACAACAATGTTTGTCTGTAAGTTTAAAATTTTTTTAATTAAACGGGTACTTAAGTCTATAAAAACGCAATCTTCATACTAGCACACAATACTAAAAATTCGAAAAAATGTTTTTTTTTTCGTTTTCTTGTCACTAACAACTTTCTTATACTATATAGTCTTTATTTGTTTTTAATATCTTTGCAGTTAGTTTTGTACACTTTACCCAGTGAACCAAAAGTACCGTTTTTGAATTCATCTATGAACCTTTTCGGGTAGAAACGTTCATTTTCGGCACTCATAAATGAACCTTTTTTATATCATACGTCGGGCTAAAATGCCTCTCAAAAACGAACCTAATTTTGTTCGCAAATGAGTTAAAAAAAGAACCATAAATTATCCTCTTTTTTGTTCGGAAATGAGTTAAAAAAAGAACCATAAAAGTTCTTTTTCGGCACTCGGAAATTAACTCTTTTTGAATCAATCGGCGGACGAAAATGCCTCTCAGAAACAAACTGTTTTTTCTTGTTTCTGTTTCTGTTTTCTACTGATATGATAAAAAAAATGATTCTTTTTTGAACTCATTTCAGAATGCAAAAAAGAAACATAAATGATTCATCTCCGAACTCATTTATGAACAAAAAATGGTTCATTTACAAGGAAGTCTTACCTACTGAAATGATACAAAAATTATTCATTTTCGACTCAAAATAAGTTTTTAATCAATTTCGCAAAATATGCACAAGTTTTCTGTATGGAAAAAGCTTTCACGAATGTAATCTTTTATAAGAAGCACTTTTAAGCGACAAAATAAAAAGAAAAAATTAAAAAAAAAAAAATTCTAACCAAAAACGTTCGCAAAACTCTCACCTTACTCAAAACCTTCGCTTATGGTTCAGTGGGTATCTTTTTTTTTCAATTTCCACATAAAAGCGAAACGGAAAAATGAAACTCAGACAGAATTAGATAAAAACTTGTTATGAAAATGCATCTCAATTTACATGAACGCATTCACGAGATACAAAATGGAAAAAAAAAAAATTATATCTACTATATCTAAAAACAAAGCAGTCAAGTTTGAAAGAGCAAGAAAAACACTTTTATATGGAAAGATAAAAAAATTGAATAACTTTAGCCGCCGACACCCATGAAGAAAGCAATATAGAAACAATGTCTAAGTGTGTGTTTTTAGATATGCTGAGTGAGTGTTTGTTTTCGTCCGTCATATCTGCACATCTTTTGCCCTCGTTTTTTTTTCATTGTGCATTTTGTTGGTTTTGTTTTGTGTAACCATAAACTGGACCAACTTTAGCAAATAAAAAATAATTACATTCACACGTTTGAAAAGAAGTGCGAATAATTTTTCTTTTGCTGCAAGGCAACCCGTAGCAAAACGTTGCTTGAATGCAGCAGCAGCAGCAGCAGAGCAGTTCTTTGAAATGATATAAAAGAAGAAAACAAACAACGTTCTGCACCGTCAAGTATGGAATAAGTTGGTATTGGCGAATATTTACCAGACACCTCGTTGCTAGTTGCTTTGTAACTTTGTGCGGGCCAAAGTGCCAAGATGCGCAAAAACAAAAAAAAAAAAAACAAAAAAAAAGTGGCAGCACAAATGTATGGAAATTGCAGTTCCAAAGAACATTTAAAGTTTGCAGACTAGTATTCAGGAACTTCGCGCATCTAAGCTGTGACACGTTTTTAGCCAAAAGTTATTGAAACTTCACACTTGGTGCGTTATTTTTATGCAGCGCATTTAAGCGCTGCCATGAAGATCTAAACAGAGAAATGGCACGGTTGAGCTGCAGTAAGTTTTTGGTTTATGCATAAAGCTGAACAAGTTGCAACGGTGCCGTATTTCTGCACTCATCAATCTTCGTTGAATTGCAACAAGCTAGTTCGTAGTCCTCAGCAGCATTTTGGACAACTGCTTCCAACAGCTGCTTTGGCCAAGGCCAAACGCTATGTTGACTCAACTGCAACCACGACGGCATATTGAAATTGGCCAAAATCACTGCCAAGTATTTTAGAAAAGCGAAAAAAAAACGCAACTACAAATAGAGAGACAAATAAAACTACGGCAAAATGTTGACGCAGTCAAGTTGAAAAATGACTTTGCTGCAAGGAAAAAGTATTGGTTGAGGGGAAGGGGGGTGGGGGGGGAAATAAAAACACACTCAAAGAAAATATTTTATATCTAATATCGAAAAAAAACTTTAATTGAGATGCAGTTAATAACAAAATATTTCGAAATTTAACGTAGCTTTTAATTAGACATCAAAGTTATTCACACAATTTTTGAAATTAATCTGAAGAAATATTAAAAAACTTCCAGATTATTCAAAATAGTTGGTAAAGGGACGTAAGAGGTTTTATGATATCACTAAAAATTAGAGAAATTTAGTGGTATTTCTCTAAAAAAATTTGGTATTTCGCTGGAAAAAAAAAAATTATAGAAACTTTTCCGAAGATTAGACTAAAAATCTCAAACGTTTAGGGAGTTATAACTGATTAAAGAGAAGGTTTTCACAAAAACTGCAACGGCGAAGTTATGGTTCATAATTTTAAGCACCATCTACAAATTATAAAAACTAGGCACTTAAAACAAAAGTTCATTAACTAATACAGTATCTGGGACAAAGATCTTTGTGTTTTTAGACTTGGAATAAAATGCTAGAAAAATGCATATTTTTGTCAGGGTTTGTATAGTAGGTACTGCTGTTTTGTCCGTTTATGAAAGTCAAATTAGAAACAAATCATGTTCTTACTATTTTTGGTTATCTTAAATGCGATTTTGAAATATTTTTTCCTACAATTTGTTTTTTTAGAGTATTGTCATGTTCAAACTGATGAATGAAGTTTAATCGAAACACAAATTCTCAAATGAAGTTTTGATGAAGTAAAATGTGCCCAATTGTTGTTGCAAATGAAACGAGTTAAATTATTAAACGCATTTGAAACACGTTCTACTGTTGGTTTAAGTTCTTGCTAACGCCAGAAAATGTCAGAAAAGCTTTTTCTGATACCTAAATCTGAAAGTAGTGTTTAAATTTGACATAAATTTGAAATTTTTAAACAGAAAAAATTGTATATATAATAAAATGGCAAATATGGTGAGAATTTTTTGATGAAATTTCTGCAAAATTGCATTACAGATTAATTATCAACTTGGATTATTTAAAATAATCTTTTCGGCAATAAATCTTTTAAAAACTGTTTTTCATTAAATGTAAACAAATGACGGTGTCAATTGAAAACTAGTTCAGCTGGTGTGAACAATGGCTGCATTATGCCAAGGCGAGCGCTATTGTAGCGATGGATCATTTTACGCTGGATTTCTCTGAATGCGTTGCTAACGTCGAACGTCAGATCTGTTGACAACTGACGTTTGACGTAGCTTGTTCGCTTGTTTTGTTTTGTTGAATTTAAAACCAAATTTCTTTCTGCTAAGAGGTTTACTTAATGCAAAACGCAGTGCTAGAGATGCTAATGGATGATGGTCTTGATATGGCTACTAAGGACCACATTTCGGACCTCATTCAACAATTGCTTGGAGCAAAGGATAGTTAAAAACGTTAAAAATAGCACAACCCACGAAAATTTGCATTTATTTTAAGCGTTTCATTAGAGTGTTTGCAAATTCATGCAAATTGGCGCGCAAACAGCTGTTAAATGACAAAACTTGCAACTGTTGAGTAGAAGTAGCGCAATTTATTTTGCTAGGTAAAATGCACATCGCTCGAGCGTAGACAGCTGCCAGCGCTGTCAAAAGTGTATCCATTCACCCGAATTTTCTTGAGCGCTATTGTCGGCAGCATGCAGCCAATTTGTTAAATGAAAAGCTCTTTTTTATTTGGCAGTCCTTAAAGTCCAATATGGGCCGTTTCAATCAGACGGCGGAGGGCAAAGGGTAGGTGACTAAAGGTCTTTACAACACGCAGAGAAACAATATGTTTATATATGTTTGGTTTCAAAAACAAAATATTCAGCGGGAACCACCTAATGATTAAGAACTTTCCTTCAATAGCATTATTTTTCGATGTAAGAAGATATTAGTTGTGTTATTAATATACACTCAAAAAAAAAAAAATCAACAAAAAACTTTTGTTGGACGTATATTGATAAAAATTTGTCAAATCAACCTAGGTTTTTGTCAATATGAACAATTTTTATCAAATTGACAAAAACCTAGGTTGATTTGATAAATTTTTGTCAATATACGTCCAACAAAAGTTTTTTGTTGATTTTTTTTTTGAGTGTAATAACATAATAATATTTAATATAATTGCCTTAGCTAAAAAACTGTGACAACATAGAATTGTTTGTCTATTTATATAATTTTTTCTTATATAATTGTAATTCTACCCAATAAAAATATATTTGCATCACTGTTAAACTCAAAAAGAACAGAACTCTGCAAATTTAAAACAAACAGAACTCCTTTCTTTAATATGTTTCGCCTAGACATACGAGTACATACATACACTCAGTTCTGTTTTTACACGGTAGCGACGTTCCCAAAGATTTCGTGCAAAAAATCGTGTAAAAAAATGCATTGCAATTATGGAAAAGTAGAAGATTGGTTCCAAATTTAACAAATCTGTAGAAATAATACAATAAACCATTTTTAAACTCATATTGGAGCGTTATAGCTAATATTTGCGTATATTTTTATTTCATGAACTTATAAAAGAATGCAAAAAAAAAAAATAATTTCATAAACTTATAAAAGAATACAAAAAAATAAAACAATTTCAGAAACTTACAAAAGAATGCAAAAAAATCAATATAGTACACATACAATACAATAGGGACTCAAACCAACAATTACTTCTAAGCAAATATTTTGTAATCACAGTGAAAAATATGTTTCCAATTAAATATAGTGTAATCATCGGTAAATATATTATGTTGTTCTTAATTATCGTTTTATAAATAATTGCTTGACTGCAATTAAATTATGTATTCTCGAATGAATATATATTTGTCCATGAATATTTAATGTTATTCTTGACTAAATTATATTTCCAAGCAAACAAGTAGTAATAGACTAAAAGTGTTCTCAGTCCATTTATAATTACAATATATTTATATGAAAACATATTTTCTTTAAAACAAATTATATTGTTTTTAAATTCAAACAACAAGTGCTAAGGTACAATTAAATAAGGTTAAGATGCAAATATATCTATAAAGAAAAATTGCATGAATTAATCATATTATATGTGGAACCAATTATGATCACTTGTTTCCAAGAAACATGTAGAAACATATTATACTTATGTTTCAAATAATATGTTAATTATATGCAAATAATATGAAAATTATGTTTTGGAAGGCCTATTATTTTTCATTGTGAACGGTTGATCATCCTTTAAATTGTGTGGGTTAGAAAACCCAATGCTTGAATTTTAGCTAAAAGCCGAAAAGACAGAGGTAGTTCTATCAAAAAAGTAACGGAAAATGATAATTTCAAAAGCCCGCCCGAGGGGCTTGTAAAAATTTTTAGTTACTAATCTCACGATTTTAGCAAAGCATGTTTCTCAATTTCTCCATTGCTAATAGAATTTCGCGTGCTGAATCGTTACGAAGGGTTATAGTGAACCCACTTTATCAAAGCCTATATATATGAGCCTTCAACTTAAGCTAATATGAATAGAGTGAAGAAAACAGTAACGGAAAATCGTTATTTAAGTTTGAGAGAAATGGCCGCTGAACTATCTGTGTTTCACGAACCCGAAATGTCGTGTCTGGCTATTTTCGAAAGTTCTGAATTTTCTTCAAAAATTCAATCGCCAATCGTCACTGAAGAAATGGTGACAACAAGTCAGTTCTGACCCCACATTCATAAAACACATATAACTGGTGATAATATATTGGAAAAAAAAATGGCCGTTTCAGCCATTGAAAAAACTTTGACTGAGCTTCTCCATTTCACCGTGTTGTGAAATGTTTGAACACAAATGATCGATAACTGAACCTACACGCTTTTAACTGACTCCAAGCGGTTTATGTTCTCAAGAAGCTTTTCATGACAGTTTTTACTCTCTGAGGTTTGCCATTGTCTACAGAGCGGTGACGGCCGAACGGAAAAAATTGAAGCAATTGAAAAAAAACATTCTGTGTCGGATGGGATTTGAACCTGGGTTCTCTGTCGTATGAGCTACGCACTCTACTCACAACACCACGGCCGGCACTGAATTACTGAATATATCATGCAGTAAATGGCACTAGTACAGAACTAAATATTTCACTAGCCTTTAGGTAACCAGTACTAGTCTCACGTCAATCTTCTTTCTTTGCATTCAACTGACGAATTTTAGAATTTTATAATTTTATGTCATAGGTAGGGGTGAATTGCTACCTTTTATATTACAACTCCCTAGCCACTTCACTAGTGCTATCGGGCCAGCTTAATCGCTAGTCAGAAAGATAAAGAAACAAAAAAAAAAAAATAAACGGAGCCATTGTGAAATCAATCTTCATTTAATAAATTTATAATTTTTTTCTTCAAAACTTTTTCATTCATGTTGTTCAAAGAAAATGAAGCGCCTTAAATACAGGTCATCCAATAAGTCCGTAGGATAAGTAAAAACAAAACAAAATTTTGATAAAACTCGATTATATTATTCAACATAATTATTCAACCTTCGAGAGCGATACAACGAGTATAGCAATTTTCCAACTTTTCGATACCACTTTTATCGAAAAGAACTTTTATCGGCAAAAGCTTGTAAGCTCGCAATTATTCGATTATGTAATTGAATTTAAAGCAAGTAACCAAAAAACTTGTAAATTGTAAACTTGTATACTAGTAAAAGTAAAAATGAGCTTGTGTAAGAAAAGCTTAAGCGCATTGGGACTTTTAAGGGTTCTGTAGATTCCGTGGTTGGCATTTTTAGGAGGTAGTTGATATCGGAATTGTTGTCAAAATTTAGGATTCAAGATGAGAGGTTCAAGATAGATTGCCTCCTAGACTTTATTGTATTTTTTCGAATTCTTGTAATTTTTAAATTCTGACAACGGATTTTTTTTTATTGATGACAACGAGTGGAAAAATGCAGTTAACCCATTTTCGTATAAAGAGCACTTATCACTTTTGAGCGCTTAACCATAAATATATATGTAAATATAAATACATATTTGACATGCTTTTTCGAACTTTTCATACTTTTTCGAAGTTTCACAAAACACCCTGGTACTCAGGTATTGAAAAGAAAACATCTTGAAGGTAATTATTTTTTACGGAGCCCCCCAGAACCAAAAGCAATCTACGCCACTGCATGTCATTATACTAGATCATACCGTATACATAATATACATATAGTACGATTTCTCTTTCTCGTCAAAATAGGCCTCAGTTTCAGCGATTACTTCATCGTTGGACTTGAATTTCTTTCCAGAAAGCATTCTCTTTAGTTTTGAAAACAGGAAAAAGTCGCTGGTGGCTAAATCTAGAGTGGGTAAGCAATGCGATGCCCAATTCATTCAATTTTGCCATCGTTTTCATCGATTTGTGACACGGTGCACTGTCTTGGTGATACAACAGTTTTTTCTCTTGCAAATGTGGCCGTTTTTTGGCGATTTCAGCCTTCAATCGATCCAAAAGTGCGCAGTAATAGTTGCTGTTGATGGTGGTTCCTTTTTGGAGATAATTGATGAATATTAGTCCTTTCGCATCCCAAAATACAGACGCCATCACCTTACAAGCCGACTGTTGGGTCTTTGCTCGCTTTGGATTCGGTTCATCGACTGCTGTCCACTCAGCTGACTGTCTTTTGGATTCTGGTGTGTAATATTAAAGCCATGTTTTATCCATTGTCACATATCGACGATAGAATTCGAATGCTCAGAGCTTTCGCATACCCAAATGTTCATGTAAAATGGTAAAAACACTACCATCTGATATCTTTACAATGCCAGCTAGCTCGTGCACCTTCAATTTGCGATCGTTCATAACCAATTTGTGGATTTTTTTGATTTTTTGTGGAATAGAACAGTCTAATTTGGGCGTCCACTGCGCTCTGCATTATTTGTGCTGATACGATCACGTTTTAATTCAGCAATCCATTTTTCTACCATTTGTTTCTATGGATCAGAGTCCGGATAATGTTTATCAAGCCATTGTTTTGTTCCCACTGTATTTTTTGTCATCAAAAAGCAATGCTTTATCAAAACTCGAAATTCACAGTTGCACATAAATTGCTATATTTCACAAATCAATTGTCAGATTGTTGTCAAATTTTGTCATATGGAAAAGAATCTAGTAACGCCATCTATGTGTCATCCTATGGACTTTTTGAACGTACTGTTATCATGTTTTCACAAGAAAATTACTTATAACTATAAAGTCATTGCTACAATATCAAGACGTCAGAAACATAAACAATAAGCGGTACAAGTTGATTGAACTGACTCTTTTATGCATTACCTTGGGTCAAAAACGGAGCTAGTTCGTATAGAACTAGTAAAGTAGCTAACGAAAATGGAGCAATTGGTTACTCTCGATACTGGCGGGTAATGAATTGAATTTTGTTATAAAAACTGCTACCTGCTTTTTTAGTGTCTGAACGGATAATTAATATGTAAACATTTCTTTGATGACAAGAGCAATAAGGCGTCATTTCGGTCGAATTTTTAAATTTATAACGAAATGTTTTGCTAATTTGTTAACAAATTTCCATTAGTTTACACAAACTATTTTGCTAAGTGTAATAAAAATAGTAATAGAACCAAATATAGTATACTAGAGCTGCGATGGCATATAATAGTCTTCATAATAAAAAACATTAGCCAAAATACTAACATCTACAACAACAACAACTTTTAGACGTCATTGTTAAGCCAACAACCAAGTTTATAGCAGTGTTCTATAAAGTAACTGCGTTCGTCTGGGCCAACATAATTCAAAAATGTTTATAAATGCATCCCAAAGAGCACCAAGTTGCAGCAACTCCTGCCAGCGACAGCAAGAACAAGAAAAACAACAGCTGCATGCAGTTGTAGTTCGCCTAAAAGTATGCGAATAAAGCGCGCCAAGTTGTTTTTTTTTATTTTATTTTCTATATTTACGCTTGAATTCAACAAACAACGCGTCGTCCGATGCGAAAGCGTCTGACAAACGTTGTTGTTTAAGTTTGTATTTTTGCGATCGTCCAAATACACACTGACTGCTGCACTTTGCCATCATGAAGATAAATTTGCGTTTGGAGAATTTGTGGTAATAACAGGCAACGACGACAACAACAACAACAACAACAACAACAATAATAACAACAACATAATGAACACACTGACGTTAAAAAAAAAGAGGGACCAATTTACTGCAATGGTAGAGCATCAGCTTACATATATTTTGGAAATTTTATACATATATTTTTTGTATTCATTATAAAATATATTTACAGAAGCAAACATTTCGCTACAGTTTGACATTTGTGTTAAGCTGGCTTTTAAAAATATATAAAGGATTAAGCGTTGTACACTCTAAAGCAGACTGACTAATACGGTCAGGCCAAAGTTTTATATTATTCAGTATGCCAAACAAAGTACATCAAACCGAATTAAAAAATAAATGGCACGTTGTGACTTTTTTCCTGACATATTACTCCCACAATACTACAGAACAATATTGTTTCAATATAACTTTTATGTAAATAAATCTTGCGCTGGTTAATGTTTTTGACTTTTTCGTCTCATTGTTTTTCAACTGTCTACCATTTGGACAGTGCCCAGAGAGCAAACAAAATTTTTTATTTTTTGTCGCAGGTTGGGAAAAAGTGAACAGGTGCCAAAAGAGCAACAAATATGATGACCAACTTGATGCGAGTTGCTTGGCGACACTAAGCATTACTGCTGTGGAAATAACGCGCCAGCTAGACGCCCACAGAGCACTAACAGTTTCAAATGCCAAAAAAAAAAAAAAAAAATACTGCGTTCTACCAGTGCTGCCAATAAATTCTATACGATTCGAGTGCCAAAAAAATGACTCAAACTTTAGTCATTCACATTGAGTTGAAAAGGTGAATAGATTGCTTGAGAGTCTATTTGCATCGTTGCATACTTAAGAGGAATAACTCTTGAACTTTTGACGAGAGATAGATTATAAATGAAATCGGCTAGAAAAGAACAGGCAGAAGAGAAAATGCAGAGGAATAGACACTACTTGTTTAGAGAAGGCATCGCAGATGGAAAGTGTGATGGAAAAGGTGCGTGCGTTTTTGCTACCAAAACTTAAACCCATTTCTACTCGAGGCCAAGTTTTTCATATTGGGCTGCCTCAGAAGTCTGTCAACTTTTAACGTATAAACTTGAAATTTAACTGTATCTTAAGTAATAGCTTAACTGGTCAGAGTTTGAACGATATTTTAAAATTTGTTTATTCCATATGAATTTTCCGACTAAATTGTTTAGACGCGTTGAGCGTTTTTTTGGTAGGGGGAAACTTTATGAATTCACGTCAGCACTGTTAACGTCAGCACTGTTAACGTCAGCAATGTTAACGTTAGCAATATTATATTATCACTGTTCTTAGAAGTTAACTTTAGAACTGTTAGCGCTTGCACTTTTAATGGCTGCATTTTCGATCCAACTACTAGACAAGCAGAAAACATAGCAACTATTTTTGTGTTGTTTTTTATGTTTAGAAGTTATATTGAGGGGCAAACAATAATAGGACAACTTTATATATTTGACTCCTTTAGGGGTCAAATTTTGTTTTCATATGAATCGATTTTGTATTAAATATTTGTTGTATGAAGAACTTCCATATTTTTCCAAATGGGTGCATAATTTTGATGTCAAAAAAGAAAATTTTTTTGAAGCGAAGCTTTTTACTCCTCGTTCTGTGATTTGCTTGGAGTGAAATCTGAAATATTTTCGACGGATTTTTTCTTGGAAATTTGATTGCTTCTTTGTTGCTAGCGCTTATTACAACAAGAAAATTTAATACTTTAATATTATAAATACTAAAAGTATTTTTCGGCCTGCCCGTGGGGATCGAACACACGTCCTCTTAAATGTAAGTCCCATACACTATCCACTAGGCCACAAAGATTTGTTAGACAAAGTTGTTAATTCAATCCTAATTATAACAGAAGCTATGCTGTAGTAGATCGTCACCGTCTATCCATAGATATAGGATTGTGTATTTGCTATGCTACAACTATCAAAAATTTGCTTTTATTTGCCACAAGGTGTCTCCAGCATCGATTTGTTTGTATTGTGAATGCGTTTGTGGTGCTGTTGGCATAGAGTGTAAATTATTATCTAGAGATTGCATCAACTCTGCTAAATCTCTGCCATGTGTTAACAGAGTTACTTTACTTAAGAACGTGAAGGAAAAAAACTCTGTTAACCACTGTAGTTTACATAATTTACACTATATGCTGTTGGTACCATAGAGTGTAAATTATTATCTAGAGATTGCATCAACTCTGCTAAATCTCTGGCATGTGTTAACAGAGTAATTTCACTTAAAAACATGAAGAAAAAAAAACTCTGTTAACCTCTGTTAACACATGCCAGAGATTTAGCAGAGTTGATGCAATCTCTAGATAACAATTTATACTCTATGTTGGTACGAAGAAAATTAGCAATGCCCACAAGTGCGTTGACAAGTGCGTTTTTAAGTGTCAAAAAAATAGATGATATCAATAAATATGGAATTAAGAAACGCATGCATGAGTCAGTGCAGCCAAGTTCACAACCATGAGTGGAGAGTTAAAATGGAGAGTCGCTGGCATTATATGGCGTGGAAACTTGACATTCAACAATAACAATAATTCTTTTTAAGAATTTAAAAGTTGATTTATTAAAAAGCATAAATTATTAAGCTATCAAGCCTATGTAACTGCGAAAAAGCTTCGCTTCTCTCGTGTGTCCAACGACGCACCCCTGTTTTTTTTTTATATATTACATACTTATAAAAAAATCTAAAATTAGCTTTAAATTTTGTGTTTTTTATAGAAAACCCTTGTTTGAATGTAGTATTTTTAATTGTTTGTGCTAAATTTATGTACTTTGTCACAAAATTTCTAATCGCACATTTAAGCACGCTTAAATTAAATTTAAAAAAAAAAAAAATTAAAAAAATATATGTTTTAGCACTGGTTTTTGGGGAAATTTAATAATGTATAAGCTAATTTAAGAAAAAAAATATATAAACGCAGAGTTAGTGAAAAACAAGTTTGAAGAAATATTCTGAATTTAAATTGAATGAAGTATTAAAACCAAATTAGAAGAGATATTCTCAATTTAAATTAAATGAAGTATTATTTATAACTTAAATGAAGCAAATCAATTGGATATTGAAAGAGCTATTCACTTACAAACTTATCATTTTGATTTTAGACTAGATTTTTCAGATTTTTCTCAAAAAAAAAAAAAATATATATATGTAAGTCTTGAAAAAAGTTCAGAAAATGTATTTAAATTAGAGTTCGTAAATACTTATCACTGAGGAGTAAAATATCCCTCACTCACTCACCTCAATACAACTCAACTCCGTGCATTTCGTTTTGCTTCTTTCATTGGAAACGAAAAACAAACGAGCGATCATTCGTTATCTCCGAATGAGCGAGCGAATCGTTTCTTTGCATTTCTCTTACGTTGCTGTTCACAGCCTGCGCTTTTGCAAAGCATAAGCCGATATATGAGCTTGCTCTTTTTTTCTTCTCATTTAGATTAGATAGATTAGATTCAGAAAGAAATGCACTCTTTTCAATGATAATTATATACAGTGAGAACTGAGTGAGTCTGATTTTGATGCCATAATTTTTTTATCATTCGTTTCTATTGGAGTTCGTTTGTTTCTGTTTTTTTACGAATTCGGTGCTGGGGCCAAAACTAGGTAAAAATGTGTCGCTGAATCCGAATTTAATAGAGGGGCCTATCTGCCCTCCATTTGCAGTATTTTTAAGGGGGAGCCAAAACATGTGTCCGACTTACAATTTGACTTACAGGGGACAGTTAAACACGTTTTCCATGTTCCCCTCTAAAAATGTGAAAAATGAGGGTTTGATAGACCCCTCTACTTGTGCATCTCAGAAATGCTGCCCCTCTTAGAAAGTCCCAAAAAATGGTTAATTTTTACCTATTTTGCTACCCCTCCGAGATATGGCACTTTTCTATTTTTTCGAAGATTTTTCGATATCTTTCGATTTTATGTTGTTTCATATCTCTAAGGGGTAGCAATATACGTAAAATCTAACAATTTTTTTGGGGCTACTATAGGAGGAAGCATTTTTGAGACACACAAATAGAGGGTCTATCTGACCCCCATTTGCAATATTTTGAAGGGGAGACTGAAACATGTGTTTGACTTCCAATTTGACTCACAGTGGGCAGTTAAACACGTGTTTCGATGTTCCCCCTAAAAATTTGCAATATTGGGGGCCTGAAAGAGCCCTCTATTTGTGCGTTTCAGAAATGCTTCACCTCTTAGAAAGTCCCAAAAAATGGTTAATTTTCACCTATTTTGCTTCCCCTTCGCGATATGGCAATTTTTCTATTTTTTCGAAGATTTTTCGAGGATTTTTTGAGGATTTATCGATATCTTTCGATTTTATGTTGTTTCATAACTCGAAGGGAAAGCAAAATAGCTAAAATCTAACCATTTTTTTGGGGGGGCTACTAAAGGAGGAAGCATTTTGAGACACACAAATGGGGGGCATATCTGCCCCCATTCACCACATTTTTAGCCAGGAGCCGAAACAAGTGTTTGTCTTACAACTTGACTTACAATGGACAGTAAAACTCATGTTTTGACGTTCCCCTAAAAATGTGGAAAATGGGGGGAAAATAGACCCCTCTATTTGTGTGTCTCAAAATCGTTGGTCCCCTTAGAAACCCACAAAAAATGGTTGATTTTTACCTATATTGCTTCTTAATAAGCAAATATCAAAATGATAAGTATCAAAATACTCACACATCACACACATCATTTGCAAACCTCGATGGATGAAAACAGTGACGATGTTCTCGCAACGATGAGCGCTCTTTGTACACGGACGAATAACCAATACAAGTGTTTGAGGAGTTTATGCGAGAGCGTAGCGCTCAACGAATTGTTCTGAAAAGATTATTCATTGCTTTTGTTTTAATAAATGATAACTCGAAAGAGCGAGAACGAATTTTGATTGATCTACGCAGTCTGCCTTAAATGATACTGTTTATCATAAAATATATTTACAATAGTTCATATGGGAATTTGAAAAAAATTTGAAACGTTTTATGGAATAAAAATGCACACATAAAACCACTTTTATGTAGCAGTCCTATAAAATATTAACATTTACCGTTAAATTTGAATACAAAAAATTTACTCTAAAAAAAACAAAATTTTTGATACCCATATTGTATACTTTATTGAAAATAAAAATTACATTTTAATAAACAATATTTACATAGTTGTGCATTTTCTTAAGATTAATTCTTAATTAAAATTAATTTAATTTTAATTTAAATTACAAGAAAAAAAGTTGACTAACAAAATCATAAAAGGCTTCACATAAACAAGTATGGTAAGAAACGGTTACGTAATCAATACAATACGAGTAAAAATTTACAAAAATCAACATCAACAAAAAAACAACAACAAATGTTATATAATATATTCCAAACAACGTGAAATTTTAGTACCTTTCGTTTGATGCCTAATTTGTGTGTGTTTCAACATGTAGTTCAATGACAATTATTGCGAAAAAAAGTAATTTTTGCAAATTTTTCAACGCCATTTTGAACGCCTTAACACTGAACTTAGCAGATATAAAAAAATACGTCTTCCTTAGAATATTGTCTTCTATCACATATCCAGAGTTCATTAAAATCGGACAGCGACACGTGGAATCTAATATGGTACACAAAGATCTTACTAGTGTTATGTGAACATTTGTAATAATATAATAATCCTCGGCGGTAAGCTGACTTTCACTGGGGCCAAGTGTACTCAAAATAAAATTCCTAAAAAATTACTTCTTTGGAAAAATAGAAACACTGTTATGTTCTCCATTAAATTCTACATTTCATCGTCCACACATTTTGAGTAAATCGAAGCTAAAGATTGAATGTATTTTTTCAAAAACTGGACAATGGGATTCCTTAAATGTCTCACCATAAATTTATGTAAAAATGGAAATTCCAAAAACATATTTCCCTATCCTTGATCTCAACTGCAAAAGGACAGTTTCTAACGGTAAAAAAAAAATCCGCATTGCTCTTAACGCTATTTTAAACGCATTTTGATGTGAACCCATACACGTAGGGTTCAAAAATTTCACACATTTAAAATTTTTGGTCAACAGCATTATATTCATTTGCAAAAACAACAAAAGAAAAATATATTCGTAAAGCTTTTTGACAAAAATGATAAAAAAAAATTTTTTCATTTACAAAACACAAAAACAGAGCTTTTTTTGTAAATTAATTACGACCTTTTTCACAATTTTTATGTTTTTATGTAATGATAATTATGATATTAAGAATTATATTTTTCGAGCTTTAGGTTTATATTGCTTTCTGAAGAAAACAACCAACAACAACACCCTGTATAGAGTAGTTATCACACAGCAGACTAGACGGCTGTTTCGTTGGTCTCTACACCAACTCATCAGTAGTCTTGCGTGATTAACGCTGTGATCCAATAAGCTCTTAATATTTTCTCTTAGGGACACTTTCCATAGAATAGATTTGAATAGTTTTACGTTATTTTCCATGTAAAAAATTTTTGTATACGGTGCTTCTGAAACTTGAATAAATTTCTTTTTCGCCTAAAAGCTTTATTGTTCATGGTTTTTAATATATTTCGAAAATATTTCCACAGTTTTTAAGATCATCCCACTGATAATTGATCCCACTAAAATTGACTGATAATTTAAAAGGTGGGTTTGAATGCAAAATAGACTGCTTTTGGGAGGTATACAGAATACAAAGCAAATCTGAAACAATTTTTGTTATGAATGCCCCTCATATGAGAGGAAATCCTTGAGGAAATAAAAATAAAGTTTTGAATTTGAATTATTTTTACAATAAAAATAACGGTAAGTTTTTGAGCAAAACATTTTTTAATTTTGGACCTATTTTAAAAATTAAAATAAATTCTTTTAACCAAGGTTGTATCTTGGTTGAATATTAAATATTTTGTTGATTATATTAAACGGTATTGGTATAAAATATTTAATATTGTAATATGTAAGGACATTTTTATGCACATCCGCGAAATGCGTTATTAAGCAGTGAAAATTTGCATATTATTTTGCAAAATAGAATCTTAGTTTTTAATTTTTTCACCCAGCATTAATTGGTATTTTTATTGAATACTTTTTGGAATACTAAAGAGCTGGCTGCTATTGCAGACCAAGCTAGCTATTGCTGATTTTAGAAATTTTTAATTATTGTGCACTAAACTTGAAATTAATTTCCGAAGATGCAATGCAATTTGATAAAAAATGCAAAAGCTATCAAAGAAAACAAAAAAAAAAAAAAAACCAACACTACAAACAAGTAAGCAATAGAAAACTTGGCAAATTGTAGAATGCCAGAAGGAGAGCACGATAATATCTAGATGTTTTTGTTTCTTTTGTTCTGTTGCTTCCATTGACTGTCACTCGTCAGCCAGGCAATCGTCTTGGGTTCAATACAGGTGACCAAAACAAGTGCCGGTGTTTAAACGTCGTGTTGGTGGTGTAAATGTCGTCGTGGGAATCGAAGGCTGCATCTTAAGAATTCAATGCAAAATTAACAAAAAATGCAAAAAAGCATAGAAACAATGTAAGGAATAATAATAATGAAATATGCAGGACAGATCAAATAAAAGAAATTGAATTGAAATGAAGAAATAAAAAAATTGGATAAAACGGAATTTCAGACGAAAAAAAAAAACAACCATCTAATCGAAAAAGAAGACAGCAAACAAATAACCTGGATACCACCCACAAACAGCAGGTCACCAGCATGGTGGCGAACGCAGACAGCAACGTTCATTTCTTGAAGCCATTATTGTGCTAGGAATCTAGGGATATGCAGCAGGACAAATACGAACAAGGCGTTAATATTGCAAAATTGCAACACTTAGAGAAATTAAAGCATGATATTTACTACAATTATTCTGTTTATAAACAGGAAATTTTTTATAAACATAGCATATATTAATTGTTGTAGGTTATCAATTTTATTTTGTCAAAATATACTTTGTTCTATTGATATGTTTACTTATCGTTTGAGGAAAATATTTATTTTAAAATATTTTCTATCCGACTTCTTTCACTTCGTATAAATCAATTGAAAAATAAAGACGTAATGTCTTGTAAGGGAGAGGTTTGCAGGTTGCCATTGTTTGCAGTTTGCCAACACTGCTCTATTTTAACATTCTAGCTCCGACTGACATTGATGTCACTTTTACACCCCTATGCTGCGTTTTCTTGACAAGCAATTTATCAATAAAATTTGTAAAGAATTTTATCACGCCAAAGCTTTATTAGTATTCTGCAACAAACTTTATAAATGAAAAGCTTTCGAAATTCACCACATGAGGTGAACTTCTATTGACAGCTGATTTTATAAAATATGTCATTAAATTTTACGAATATGGATACACCGATTAAGTAAGTATTTTTGTTTATTTGACTTTATTAAATATTTGTGTAAAATTAATATCTCAAACTTATAGCAAACCGAAATATGATCGTGCCACATCGGAGCGCTGCAATTTTATGTTAATTTTTGCCGGGAGCGACCACAATTGCAAGCTGGAAAAAATTGCCCGAATTGAAGTGGAAAGTGCTATTTATTTGACGACGAGTTGTTGTTATGGCCATAAGAGGCAAAAAAAGGCAACAGACAGTGTCTTACTTGTGTTGTGCGTTTAACTTATGTGTTTTTTTCGCAGACTTTGGGAGCTTGGAAAAGCCAGTTATGCACACGGGCACGACTCATCGAAATGAGCCAGCGAGTTACTGGTGGAGGACCATGTTCTAAGCCCATGACCGACTTTGAGGAGCAACGCATTTCTGGTACGATCAGTGGCCAA
Source organism: Coremacera marginata (assembly GCA_914767935.1). Classification (NCBI taxonomy): domain Eukaryota; kingdom Metazoa; phylum Arthropoda; class Insecta; order Diptera; family Sciomyzidae; genus Coremacera; species Coremacera marginata. The sequence continues at coordinate 31,126,556 of OU612047.1, read as the reverse complement.
AAAAGTAAAGCGTTGCCAAAACACGTATTGTTAAAGGCAATGATGTAATTTGAACGTCATTAGGCTGCAGTGCTGCTATTAGTTGACGGCTAAGAACTCGAGTCAAGCGAAAATTCTTAGTGAATTCTTCTTCCGACAGGGTAAAAGGATCACTAGCATCCCGCAATCTGCGTAATTCACATCTACGCATTCTTTTTTCTTAATTTTCTTCATCCTCTATTAGCAGCAATAACAAAAGGACTTCTTCTTCCATTTTCCTAAATCTCTACAAATGTTAATAAATGTGTATCAAATAAATAATTATTACGTTAATATTTACCTCAAGCGCCCACAATTGTGTAAATTTGAAGCAACAATAAAGTAAAGCTATTTGTCAATACCAAATGAGATATTGACAAATTTGTCAATGAAGAAGCTTTTTTTTTGGTGACCGAATATGAAATCTTGATAAATATTCAATTATTGATAAATATTCAATATGGTGAATTTATCAAGTACACACAATAGGGCTGTTAATCTACTTTTGGAGTGGACAGACGCTATAACACAGTGTTTGCTTCAGAGCTGTAAAAGTATGCAATCAATGATTTGAAAAAATGAATGCAATAAATTTTTCAAATCATTGAATGCGATTTGAAATTTCAAGTCCCAATCAAAGATTTGAAAAAATGATTGCATAAATTTTTTTAAATCATTGATTGTGATTTGAAATTTTAAGTCACAATCAATGATTTGAAAAGATTAATTCTATCAATTATTGAAATCAGTGATTGTGATTTGAAATTGCAAGTCCCAATCAATTATTTGAAAAAAATTAATGCAATCAATTTTTTTGAAATTTCAATCACAATCAATGATTTGATAAGTCGAATGCAATCATTTTTTGAAATCACTGATTGTGATTTGAAATTTTAAGTCCCAATCAATGATTTGAAAAAAATGAATGCATTCATTTTGAATATAAGTCCCATGATTTAAAATCACAAAAGAGGGCATTCTTTTACAGTTCTGGTTTGCTTAAGAAAATGTAAAAGATTAGTTCTTAAAAATTTATATATTAAAATTGTACTCTTATATAGTGCTCATAAATTGAATAGTTTTGGCGTCAATTCAACAGTAAACAGACAACAGGGATATGTTTCTTTTTCATATAATTTTCATAATCCAAACAGAGTTGCAAAGATAGCATGAATTGGCAATTTTATATAATGTCAATTCTAAAATGGTATCAAAATGCTAACTCTCTTTTCCGCTTTTGTTTTGTTTAACGTGTGCTTATCTTTATATGTTTACAAGTGTCATTGAATTAAAAGTGTACTCTTATTTAATTTTAGTGTTATTTGAATTGATTTTTTTACACTTTCTTTACAGCGCGCCGAGCAAAAATTGATCGATGCTCAAAGCAATCAAAGTTAACAATAACTCGAGGAAGAACACTGCAAAATTCATGTTAAAAACATTAAATTGTTATAAATTTTCTTAATCAGTTGTTTTTATTTGAGTTTTTTTACATTTTCAGCAATTTTTCAAGGGGGTGGCAACCTGCAAGCCAAAATTTCATAGGGTCGATTTGAAATACTTTTGAAAATATGTTGTATAATTTTTACAATTTTGAGAATTCAAAGAATTTATAGCTAAGGATTGTGGGTTTTTACTTCCAGCTTATGTAGCAATTCAACAATACGTTGATTTTATTATGAATTATAATCAAAAAAGTTATGGGGTGGCAACAGGGAAGTCGCCTCTTCCCTAATTATTAAAATTTTGTTATATTATAAATAAAATTATTAAAAAATTATCTATGGAGCTTTACTGAGCGTGAAATGGGGTCTTAAAAATGTTTTTTTTTGTCAATAACAAAATCTTTTTTGTGTGATTTGCAAAAGATTGAGAAATTTCAAATACATGAATATATGTCAAAGCCCATTTTTATACCCCTATGCATACTGCGTAATGGGTCAATTAACTATGTAACTTCACTTTTAACCCCCATAAAGAGGCTTGCAATGTATAGAAAGGTATATATTAAGGTGGGTCATCAAAAATATATATAAAAAGTCACCATCCAGAATGATAGCTTACCTCGAAAGTATTTTAGCACCATCATATATTTTTTTTGGGTGTTCCAAAAACAGTCTAAATGGTCTTTTATTCATAACCTTGACATTTCTGGTCCGATCATAAAGTGCTGCATATTGTTTGAAAGGTTTTAAATAGTACCTTGCCTTATTATATATCAGTGACCTCAGATGTCACCTTCAAGTGGATATTTCAATTTTTATTATTTTTTTCGCTTGCAACCCCAAAATTCAGATAAAAATTTATTATTAAATCAAAGTTCATTTAATTTCATTATACTATTGTGCAAAAATAAAATGATTTTTTTTATGATAAAATTCCTAAAAACAATAAACTATGTTCAATTCAAACTTTCGGAAGATTTCTCCAAAACTTGTAACATAAACCCAGTTTTTCACAGTGTTCATATTACAGCGTTGAGCAATCAAACCCCAAAATTGCTGAATACCAGCGAATTTCAATATCTTTACAAATATTTGTGAACATTTTAAATCGTCGGTTTTCCTTAATTTCTGCAACGCCAAATGTCACAAAAATTCATTCGTTCGAATGTAATTTCTTAAGTAGGGGTTTTTTTTTTATTCCTGTCGCTTTTTTTCTTATAAAAAATTCAGCATTGATTTTCATTAGTAACCATTTTTCTGCTGATCTCGCAATCATTGTTTGACATTTCAAATTGTAACGGACTGCCAGAAAGAAGGCGTTGTCCTGGTTTGCTGACATCCAAAATATACAGAAAGACACACACCTGAACACCTGCTCTGATGTAAAATTAAGTTGTGTTTGAGAAAAAAGATGACAAAAAAAAAAAAAACAAAAACTATCCACGTAACTTTATTGTCTTTGGCTACGTGCAAATTTTGGTTGCTCAGCGTCGGTAAATTAACAATTATATCGAGACATTAATGTGAATTTTTGTTCTTTCCCCTTTCTTTCTGGTGTTGGCTTTAATTTCTGGAAAAAACGCAAAGTCGTGAAGCTTGATTATTGACTACCACAATCAGCAGTTCGCTTATTCCGTTTTGCACTGCACCATGAATTTATTTTCGCCTCAGCAAGCTTATAAGTTCAAAAATGTTGTTGATAAAAGTAAGTGTAGAAATTTACCTTTTTGACCCTTATGTTTATTATGGAACTACTGAATTTAATGAAGTTGAGTGTATTTCACTCGTTTAACTTATCGTAAGCTGAATATATGTAGAAAGCTAAAGTTGTTCAATAAACCAACTTGAATTTAAATTTTTTTAAGTTAATTATAATCATAGCGGTATACGTAGTTTTACAGGAAGCTAACACCCCCTGGCTTTGGTGGTTAAACTTCCCTCCTCCGAATAAATAAAAAAAATAAAATGAAATGAAAATAACGTATGAATTAAAACGATTTGATGTTATAAAGCATTATTTATATAAGTTGTAATATTTGAAGCTATTTTTTGTAGTGCTGTTTATTGTTTTGCATGCACATATCTAAGTAGTTGCACAAAGCACTACGCCAAAAAGCACCAAATCTAGTGCAAAAGTACGGACCTGCAATACTGGTGGTCAGATCGATGCAGCATTAAACAATATGAAAACAAAAACTTCACAATATGACAATAACATGTAAAATACCGTTAGCAGTACTCATTACCTTAATAATAATAATAACAATAATTAATTTCATAACTTCTTAATAAATTAAAACAAATAATCTGTTTATACTTTCTTTTCTTTTTGACGTAGAATTACGTCTTACAGCTCGGTTTGTATGGGTGTTTTCACAAATTTTTTCAAGGTCATGCTAACATTTTTGGGGGTACCACTTAAAGGTATACATACAGCCTTTAATATGTATCGTACAAAGATGAAATTTATGCCAAAATATCAATTATATTGTCAGTAAAAGGAATATCTAACTGTGGATTTTGTCACTTTTTAATAAAGCCACAAGATAGCAAAAGAAAAGAAGAAAATTCACATTTTTCTATGAGAATATCTGCATTAATGCTTCAGTTGCTGCTGACGTTTTTACGCTTGTTGCTTTAGTTCGTGCCGAAATCTCGATAGCAAAATTGTGTTGTTTGTTGAATAGAATCGTTTTACGAATTCTTCAGAGCTTTACAATCCATGTTTACGCATAAAAATTCTTGCGCTGTTAAAATGCTTTCAGTCTGCTGGCAGACTCCAATCAATAACGGGGGGGGGGGGGGGGGGGGGAGATGGTCGCTTTGCCCGCCTGATACACATAGAAAAGAACACGTTGCAATACTAAGAAACGATGCATAGTTAATTATAATAGTTTATATATGATATTTTAAAAATGCAGCCCTACTATAATACAAACCATTATAATTATATAAATCAAGAATCGTTTTACGAATATTTTCCAGTAACTGCCTGCGTTCTAATTACTTACTTACTTAGGTGGCCGTAACAACCCGTGTTCGGGTTTCGGCTGTCCTCATTAAGTCTCGCCAGGCGCCTCTGCTTTGCGCGTGCCTTCTCCAATCGGATACACCAAGTGCGGTTAGGGCCTTCCTCGGCCTGATCCATCCATCGGAGGCATGGTCTCCCTCTTCGTCGTTGCCCAGCGACTCTCGCCTCGAGTACCTTTTGACATGACCCAGCCAGCGTAGTCACTGCACAGTTATACGCCGAATTACGTCAATGTCTTCGCAGAGCTCATACTGCTCGTGGTTCATTTGGATGCGATAGTCATCACCGGCTCGAACAGGACCGAAGATTTTGCGAAGAACTTTTCTCTCGAACACCCCCAGAGCGGCTGCGTCAGTTTGCGCAACTACCCATGCCTCAACGCCATAAAGCAGCACAGGTAGATCGAGCGTCTTGTAGAGTGTTAGTTTTGTCGATCGAGAGAGGGCTCTGGAACTTAGTTGCTTACCCGTAGTTGTTTGTTTGCCCGTAGTAGCACCTATTAGCAATTATTTTTCTTCGCTTTATCTCCAGGCTGACTTCGTTTTGTTATTAATAGCGGTGCCAATGTATACAAATTCCTTGACTACTTCAAAGTTATAGCTGCCGGATGAAGCGTGGGAGTCTAAACGCCGCGTTCCCTTGTTTGTAGACAGCATATACTTTGTTTTACCCTCATTTATCGTCAAACCCACTTTGGTTGAGTCCTTTTTGAAAGCGGTAAAAGCAGCGGTAACATCTCTCTTGGTTCTGCCGACAATGTTATCAGCGTACGGAGCTGGACACTTTTGTAGAAAATGGTGCCAATACGATGCACACCGGCCTTTCGTAAGATCCTCTCCAAGATGATGTTGTAGAGATCGCAAGGCAGTGGATCGCCTTATCTGAAACCTCTTTCGGTATTGAAGATTTCGGAGAGGTCATTTCCTACCTTGACGGAGCTGCGTGTGTTGCTCAACGTCATTCTGCAAAGTCTAATCAACTTTGCAGGTATACCGAACTCAGACATTGTTGCGTATAGGCAATCCCTTCTCGGGCTATCGAACGCAGCTTTAAAATCGACAAAAAGATGGTGTGTGTCAATTTGATTTTCGTGGGTTTTCTCCAGGATTTGTCGTAGCGTGAAAATCTGGTCTATGGTGGACTTTCCAGGTCGAAAGCCACACTGATAAGGTCCAATCAGTGTTTTTGTAATCGGCTTTAATCGTTCACACAGTACGCTTGAGATAACCTTATATGCGATGGAAATAAGACTGATACCTCGATAGTTGGCGCAGATTGTTGGGTCTCCTTTATTATGTATAGGGCAAAGTACGCTGAGATTCCAATCGTCCGGCATGCTTTCTGCTAGCCATACTTTGATGATGAGTTGATGCATGCGCTTTATCAATTCATTGCCTCTGGTTTTAAACAATTCAGCTGACAGGTCGTCAGCACCAGCTGCTTTATTGTTTTTGAGTCGTTGGATAGCGTACCTCGAACCTCTTCATGGCTAGGTGGTGGTACTTCCACTCCGTCGTTGATTGTTGGTACTGAACTGCGCTCTCTATCGGCGGCATTGGTGGAATCGTCGTCTGTAAGTACATAGGAGAAGTGCTGTCTCCACAATCTTAGCACACACTGTGTATCCGTATTCAGTTCTCCATTTTCGTCTCTACAAGTGCATGCGCCGGGCTTGAGACCTTGGGTTAGACGCTTAACCTGTTGATAGAATTTTCGTTCATCCTTCTTGCCCTGGTATACCTCTAGTTCCTCACGCTCACGCTTTCCTGCTCTCTTTTCTTGCGTCTGAAAAGGCGCCTGTCTTCCTTCATCTTTTCGCGGTAGTTTTCTCGCACAGCTCGCGTTGCAGCTGACTTCAGCGTTTTTCTATAAGTTGTTATTAATACGTGTGTATGAAATATTTGCATATATATATATTTGTATTTCGTTTTTGTTGTTTGTTATTGTTTTTGTTAAACTTGATCAAGATTAATACGAGTACAATAAATAATACATAAATAATACAAAAAATTATATTACTACTACGCGGGTTTACATAAACGGAGACTGGGCATGGTAGTTATGCTATTAAAAATTCTAATTATTTTTAAAATATGATAAAAATTCGAATTGCTTATTAAACTAATTTTTTATATATAACATATTAAAGATATATTTTGTTTGTTTAAATTAAAACTTTCAACTAAATTCAAAGTACAATATATACGAGTATAAGATATTTACTGCAGGAAAAATAAAAAATTCATAGTATTACGAAATATTTATTTCAATTAATTTAACAAATTAATTAATTAAATAAATTAATTAATTCAATTAATAAGATTGAATTATATTCTCTTTTAACCAACATTCGATACGATACACTTTACATTTACGGTACTATCAAAACTGTGTCTTTTTTTATCCTTTAGTAATAAAATTGCAATTTTCTCAAATCATTTTAAATTAAGTACTGAGTTAAGTTAATTCATCAAACAGTTGTTATTAAACTTATAAGGAATGTATTTATGTTGTGCAATAAAAGAACTTATCCTTATTGTACTAATGTATTATTTAATAAAAAAAAAAAAATATTTAAAACAAAAATTTATAATTTTAATTTTGTAATTTTATAATTTTTTTAAAAATAATTTATAATGTTTTTTTTTTGCCAAAACTCCAAACCATGAAAAATCCTGGCTACGCGCCTACACACAGCTGATCACCTTTATTTCTAATTTTTGCTGATTCATTTTTATTGCATATGTACATTAATTGCCCTGGTTTAAAATTAATGTGTTTGCTTGATGCATGTCCCATAGTTGTGTTCTTTGCAATCTTCACTATTAAGCACAAAGACGGTCTAAAATATTTTTATGTGACCCACTCCAACTAATGTAGATTGATGCATTTGAATGGCAACTCACTGGGCCCACTCCATTGACAAAGGTGCATCATTAGTCATGGTGGTACCCTAATCACCGCAATTATAAACACTTATAATAGAGTGATTTTCTCGAAGATTAATCAGACCAAGTGCTCTTTCATCGGCAACAATGGCGAAAGAGCTACAATGTTAATACTAGAAACTTAACTACAATATAACCCAGCAAACAAATTATTTGGAAATCAATTTAAGATGAATATTCTAAATTCGAAAAGTATTGTTTGGGTGAAATTTAAAGATTGTGTTATTGAATGCATTGGTAAAAAAAACGGTATTGGTGATAATTAAATTTATTTCAACTGAGTCTATGATTGATTGGCATTTCATAGAATTTTTGCAAATATTATTTTCATCTTTTTCGGTTTATTGGGCTCTAAGCATGCATATTTGAATGTTTACATTAGCAAAATAACTGCACGTAAATGCGAGTATGAGCATGTATGAGTGTATGCGTGAGTTAATATATAATTGCGCTTCTGTCCATGTTTGTCCCTTTTGCATATTCGCATTTTGAGGTTTCTCTCTGTTATTGTTGTTGTTTCCGTTTCCGTTTTCCTTGTTAGCCATTAAGTTATGGCAATGAGTTTATTTTGGAAATAATTGCGTAATTAACAACATTTGACTAGCAACCACAAACGATGCTGTGCGATGCAATGCAATGCAAAGTGATGTGCTGCGGTAAGATACAAGTATATCCCATATAAGGCAGTGCTGAAGGAACGCGGGTCCTTATCAGGTATACTTTGGTCGCACCAAGCAGCCAGCTAGGCGTACCGCTCATTGTTGCAGGCTCCAATGGCTTTAAATTACTTGCGACGCCTCATGTAAGTGGATAAATTTACGAGTGTGCTTGATTAGAACTTGTGGCAATTGTTGTTGTTGCCTTTATTATTGTGGTGGTTGCTATTAAAACAGCCGCTTTTGCTTTAACATAATTAGGCAGTTTTTATTTTCGTTATTTTGCCTGTGCTTGAAATTCATTGTTTTGAGTTTAAAAATGTTTCTCTAAATTGTTTTTATTAAATGGTGCACTTGGGTAGTTGGCAAAAATACTTACTTACCTGGTTGTGACTTGGTTGCATGTTATAATTAATGCATGATAAACATGCAGGTACACGAATAACTTAATTCAAAATGTAAATAGAATTGTACATACCTGAAATGAAAATAAAAAAAATAATATAAATTATTAAGAATATGTATGAATTTAATAAAGATGAAATAATTTAAATTCATATAACATAATTCATATTCATAATTCGCATACTCAGAGGGAAATCTTATCGTTTAAGATCTACACTACTGCATCAGTTCTCAACACTCTGGTTTCAAAAGACCTTTAGCCTAATATAGTAATAGTAATAAGTTATATTGCACCTTATGCTCAGATTAAATCTAAATCTAGTTTAAGCTATTCTTTATACTATCGAAATTTCGGTGGGATTCGTTTGAAAATAGAATGATTTGTTCGTATCTTTTCAATCTCTTTAATATGATACACTTGTGCTTACTGAAACATGTCTTACGGCTTATCATTTAAGCTCGGAATAATTCCTTAGTGCATCCTATAGGTGGGGTGCAATAGCGCCTTGTGAAATTACACCTTAAAGGCCTTATTTCACTTTGAGTTGAGAAATAAGGCTTTTATTTCAAAAAAGGCTTTATTGCACTTTCAATTGTGAAATAAGGCCTTAAAGGTGTATTTGCACTTTGAATTTTTTTTTTAATGAAGCAATAATATTCTTTTTCTTATTATATTTTATTGAAAAATTACAAAAAATTTAATATTAACAAAAATTAACATTAATAATTCAACAAAAATTTTCATATCCAGAAAATTAATAGAATATTAATAATTAAAAAACAAACCGAATTAAACGAAAGAAAATTAAACAAAAATGTTTTTGGCTTCTTGAACAATGCCTCTACACACTGGACATAAAGTTGAAACAGAATTCCTTTTTTTCTCCGCGTCCAATTTTTCATAGCAATCACTGCACGTCTTAAAATGACTACATGGCAATAACAATATATTTCTTTGTTTTTCATAACAAATAATGCATATCAAATTATTGTCAATGGTGCAAGGCAGAACAGACGGTAAATTATCAATTATTGCATTAACCTCATCATCATTCTCATCATCTGTCGTCATCGCCGTCGTCGTCATAATACTATCTTGTTCCCGAATCGCGTTCAAAGACAAGTCTTTATAACTTAACTGATTGAGACAGTCATTCACACTGATTATCCCATTATCCAATTTTCCTAAGATAGTTTTAATCATACTTTCTCTCGTTTTTAGCCTTTTTGATTTTTCTGTACATATTGAAATGCTGCCGTCCAATGATTTTTTAAAATCAATTGATTTTGTAACATCTACATCCAGCAAATGGTCTAGGAATTTATAAAAACTTCCGTTCTTCGCTACGCATTTACTCAATTGCCCATGGAACGATTCTATTAAGCTTGTAGTTTTAATGGGTTCGTTATAAACGGAGAATTTTGATGCACCTTCCTAAAAAAAAAAAAAGACATTTACATGATGCCGTGATTTAATAATTTTCCCTTTTACAAGATGTTTAGTCCTTCATGTCAACATTTTGTAAAAGGGAAAATTAGTAAATTTTCACTATAGTTTATTCTATAGTGAAAAACTATTAATTAATGTATTTTAATCCACTGCCTCTCGAAATATGCTATGAATGGTTCAAAAATACTATTAAAATTATTACTCATAGCCTGATTTTTCAGATTTTGATATCCAATAAGTATATCGTTTGGTTTTAATAGCGGTAATGTTAGAAATTTGCGAAACAATCTTTTCGCATCACTATCTTTATTTAATTTTGACATGAAGTTAGGAATTTTTGAAGCATTTCTTCTAACAGCTTGTGTAAAATGAAACCAACATGTCGTTAGTTTTGTTTGTGGGTAAACATGTGCCAATGCTTTTCTTAAGGCACACTCAAAATCCATGATGAATGTTGTGGGCTTCATGTCAAAAATATTACTTTGAATATATTGTAGTACATGGATATAAGCTTTCAAAGATTTCCTTGACATTAAAATGTAGATAAAATGAAATGTCTGAAAAAAAGATATACAAATATTAATTTAACCGCAACAATGTGTAAAAAATATACTTACATGTTCATTATGAGCAATATGTATTATTAGCAGTTGTTTAAAGATATTGGAATTACTAATCGGTACTACATTAAAAGTCCCATCTATCAAATAATGACGATGTTCACTAGTAGGCATTTCCATTATTGAGTTACATATTGTAGGGGACACAAAAATTGAGTAAGCGAAATCCTCTTCAATCACCGTACCCCGGTAGAATGGCAAATCATTGTCATCATATCTTGAATTTGTATAATTCTCTCGAATTTCCTGGGTTTTAAAAATTGATATTATATTATGGAAATTTTGAGGTGCTTTTGGTAAGGCTTCTGATTTTATGTTTATTAATTGCCTTCGAATTTTCCCAAATTCAACCAAATGAGCAGACTCTTTAGCTTTTTTGCAATTCTCATCATATACTTCACGAATACTTGATCTTTTCAATGACATTTGATTAGCGCATTCCAATTTAATAGAATTAATTAAACTTAATTTCTTTATAAATTCATTTTGGGCCTCATGGTTGTGCACTAAGTTTTTTTTTGTTTTACGGCAATGTATTGCATTGTTCAAATCCACTGCAATTTTAACGGGACATCCATTCTGATAACAATAATAATATTTTGTATTATTTTGACAATATTTAAATTTATAAATTTGTCCCTCTGTTGGAATATGTAATAATTTGCTGGTTTTCCTTAAACCCGGAGTTATATTAT